>VFFE01009207.1:5605659-5815718 GCA_008921705.1 Burhinus oedicnemus
GAGGGGGGGTGGGAGGCCGCGGCAAGGCCGGGCGGGGGCGCGCAGGCTGGGCCCCCACGCAGCGGCCGTTAGTAGCCGGCGGGCAGAGGGCGGCCCTGGGCAGGGCCCGGGCTCGCAGCTGCTGGCGATCACGGCGGGGAAAGGATCCCTTTCTGATCGCTTCCAGCCGGGAAACCGGCAGCCTGTCTCTCTCGGGCAGAGCTGGGGCGGCCGGCGCTGGGATCGCCCTCGCTGGGGCGGGGAGGCAAGGCTGTGGCGGCCTGTCAGTGAGCTGACGGGGGAAGGCCTGTCACCTCCTCAGGCTTGTGCCGTTTACTCCTCGCTTCGGGGCTGGTGCCATACAGCACACGCTTGCAGTCCTGCTCCCCACCGCTGCTGGGACCCAGCTAACACCCGCAGATCCCCTGGTGCTCCACTTCTAGGAAGGGTCGGTGGTGCCGTTTGGCTGACCGGCTGCCTTTCTGAAGCATACTGTTCTTTTAAAACCTTTAGACTTTAGTTCCAGCTCTTCGATGTTCAAAGGACACGGGTATTTTGTCACTTGGAGAGTGGCTATTGCATGTGTTACGTGGACCTGTTGGCCCATCTTAGAAAATGAAACGGTGCCAGGGCACAGGCTCAAGCGCTGGGACAGTCAGCGCCATTGCTGACAGTCCCCAACATTGTTTTCACCAAAGCCAAACCGTGTTTTTCCAGAACGTGCCAGGGTACAACGTAGGGGACAGCATGGGCTCATCCCCAGAGGCGTCCTCTAGTACTGCTGATTTTTCTTACCCCAAGGGAAGGCTTGTCCACTCTCAGCTCAACCTTTGTGTCTTTTCTAACAATCAGAGGTACATACAAGCTCAATTACATTGATTTGATGGAGAAAACAGAGCTACTGTTGATCTCAAGGGCACATTTATTAGAGTTAAGAAGATGGATTTAAGGAAATGGCTCTTGAATATGGTGCTAGACTATTTAACTGGTCACGTGGATAATTTTGGATTTATTTTTTTTTTGCTTTCTTGCTAACAGCCCTACAGTGTTAACACAAACAAGGATACTCATTTTGAATCAGAAATCCTTCACATTATCTTCAAAGTGATTCTGAATACCATGTGTGATCTCGAGCATCTTGAAATAGGACTAGGAAGCTATATTTGCTGGCACCTCTTCAAAAGAGAAGGAAAGGAAAGGTAGTTTTTACGTCCTTATTTTTTAACTTCTCCCCCCTGAAAAAAAGACAGACTGCTGTTGCCTTACAAGGGCAACAGCTTATGCTAAACTCAAAGCATAGATAATTTGTAACTAGGTGCATTTATGTATTCCTGCAACACAGCTACCAAAGGCAAATGTTGGTGTACCTAGTTCTTCTCTATTCCTTAAGAAACATATTAAGTTAAATCTGTTTCTTTTGTCTGAACCATGTATTTATGCGCTGTTTTCCATATCTGAGATAGGTATTTAACTGCAGTCTGCTGTCTATATACATTTTTGTTTAGTAAGAGAGGGGCTTCCACATGTTCATTTAAAGCATTTGAGGTAGTGACTTTAAGGTAAAATCCTAGGCACAGTGAATTCTAGGCACACCAGAGGCATTGTGCTAAAGTCGGGCTTTCATGACTCTGACTCTAGGAATATGTGTAGCATAGCAAAGTTGAAGAGAACATATGCTGGTTTTCGCCGCCCTCTAGTCCTGGAAAGGTACCTTTAAGGTACAAGGGAAATCTGCATTTGTTATAATAATACCACATCTTTTCCTCAAGAAAAAGGGAAAAATTTGAGGAAAAAGTCCATTGTGAAGAAAGGCATACTTGACTGCTATAAAAGTGAAGATCGAAATACCTGAAGTTGATAGGCAGGAAAAAAGAGCATTCCAGCATTCTGATGGATGGAATTCACATAATCAGTGATTAATTAGTAAATAAGAAAAATATATTTAAATAAAAGACAAAATAGATTTTAGATTGGGATTAAAATGCCATTATTTAATTCATAGAGGCAGAAAGTAGTGCACTAAGAGGCAATTTGTTTCAGATAGTGTTGTGAAAGAGAGAGTTCTCAGATCACAGCTCTCCAGATTGGATGGTTACCGTTAGACTGTTGGAGAGAAAGTAGTGAAAACCTATTAGAAACAAGATTAACTTTGTTTAACTGTCCACCTCATTCACTGGGAAAGAACCTTTTTTCCTACCAACAAAATCCCATGATTTTTACATGAGGAGCATTTTGAGAAGGAAGGATCCTTCAGCACCTTACAGGTGGGTTTTGTGCATAAGGTTCTGAAACAACAGTGTTTTCATCCCCCTCGCAGGCTTTTCTGGAAATCATTTGTCAAACCTTTCCAAGCACGTTTTCCTGTTATGAGAATGGATTGCAGGCACCATAGTATTTGGAAGCCAAAACTTTATAAAAGTGTCTTTGGAAAAGTATTTTCATGCAGTTGTAATACTGTTCTGATATGTTAGTTTACAGAGCGCTTGTGAGTGTTTTGGGATAATTCAGCAACAAGTGTTGCTAACTGAATAGAGGTTCCAAGCTTGAAAAGAAATGTAGCCTTTGGTAATTTAGAACAAAGATTAGAGAAGAACAATGTTTTTATTGCTACTGGAAAGTAGGGGAACACAGAAAATACATGGAGAAGTGTTAATAAAGTGTTAAGACTGAGACGATAATTGCAAAAAGGAATAATATTCAGCTATAAAATTCAGTTATATAATTTGCATGCATCAGCAAATACACAGTAACTTGAATTCTTTGATCTATGCAGGAGCAGAGTGGGGATTGCTGTGGGAATACAGAATAACTCCCTTAAATTAGTAAACACCGAATGTGCTGACCTTTCAGTAATTAAAACCTCAACTTCAATGTTTCATTAACATTTGCATTAGATCCCTTGGTTTGGCTCTTTGAGACTGCTGCTCAATAAATATAGCAGGATCATCAAGTCTCCAGTGTTCTGTATCATCAAAAAGCAGATGCTGAAACATCCCTACTTTTTTGTTCTGGAGATGTAGGTCTCACGGTGCAATGTTCCCTTTGATACAAATAGCAAATCTAGTATTAAGGTGGACTTGCTGCAGTAGTTCAACATTAAAGAGAATTTGGAGTTGATCAGAGGGTGAAGAAAATTGTTGGTAAGATTTGTTTTGAGCAGGAGGTGTCACTGCAACAAAAAAGAAGGTTTACATGAAAAAACTGAAAACCAATGTTCAGAGGATGCGTAATTTACCTAGAGATATGTTTACAGAGTAGCATAACACCTGCTCCTTAAAAAAATAAACTCTGTTATTGTTAGAAAACTATTGTTTGTCTCGCAGTATTCAAATCTCAAATCTGTTCACCTCAACACAATTAAATTCTCCTGCTGAACATCTCTTTTAAAGTTTGCACATCTCTCCTCCATCTGCCCCTCCCTGCTCCCCTGCAAAGGGCGACCTACCCACTGCGCAGGTTTCCTAAAGCACTTCTAGGCTTAACCCCATTTTCATGTGGCCTATTCCCAAACCCCAGTACATGTGGGCCACTGCATTCTCCTCCTTAATAGCCCTGGCAGGGTTTGTCTCTCCGTTTGTGATTACGATATCCCTCAGTAGGCAAGATCGTCCCCAGCCAGCCCGTGCAGCACTCCGGTGCTAACCCCCCAAAAAGGAAACGCCTGTGCGGGGGAAACACGGGCAGGGCAGATGCCCGCTCCCATGACCCGCGCCAGGGAGGGACGCCGGCAAACCTGCCCCTCAAAGTCCCGCACCCCCGCGGGTCCCGACTTTGCGCCGCCTTTCCCGCCCGTGGGGCCCCGCCAACCCCGACTGCCCCCCCTGCCCCGCCCCGAGGCCGCGCCGCCGAACCCCGCCCTCGCAGCCGCGGCCCCGCCGCTGCGCGCTCCCGAGGGCGGTGCACGCCCGCCCGCCTCTCCTCCCGCCCCGGCCGCCGGGTCCGCCCGCTCGCCGGCTTTGTTGTGGAGGCGGCGGCGCGGGGCCGCCCGCACGCCGGCAGCGGGGGAGGAGCGCGCAGGTAACGGGCTGGCGGGGCGCTTCCCTCGGCGGCTGCGGCCCGGCGAGGTCGTGGCTGCACCGCGGCGCTCGGGTTTGAACTTGCCCCGTCTCCTGCGGCGGGCCTGGGCGGCGGCGCGACCCGCTGAGGCGGCGTCGGTAGGGGCTGGTCTGCTCTCAGCGCCTCCCCGCGGGCCAGAGGCCCTGCCCGGCCTCCTCGCCACCCCCGCCTCTGGGGCCGGGCCGCCGCCGTCCGGCCTGCGCCGCCGCCGCCGCTGCTGAGCCCTTGCTCCACTTACCGGCTGCCTGGGCCGTGGCAGCCCCTCGGCTGGGCTACCGCTGGTTCTCTCTGACGGCGGCCCCCGGCTCTGCAGCTGGAGAGAGGGGGAAGCGAGTTTCCCGTGCGGGAATGCGCGATGTGGAGTTTTAGAGGCTGTCAGCGCAGCGGGGAGGGAGGGACGGACGGACGGACAGACAGGCTGCCGCCGCCGCCTCCCGGGAAAGGGGGGGCAGCGCTTGGATAATCTGAGGTGAAACCTGTCCCAAGCAAATTCAGGAGGTCAGTGCTGGATCTTTAGCGTCAGGTGAGAATAGGCTGTAGAGGGTACTCAGAATGGTAACGTATTAAAGGAAAAAGGAAACAACACACCAAAACCCCTACCAAAATAAAGCTTGCAATCTGTGCTTCCCCCCCTATTTATGACTTTCAAAAAAGATCCTTAGGAAGCCCCAATGAATTGTGTACTTCAGTTTCTAATATAAGTAAGTTTTATACTAACGCCATTTCTCGATGGTGTTTTGAGGGTCTGTTTCATTTGAGGAAGAACTCTATGGCTTGTCAGTGTGAGCAGTTTGGGGGAAAAACATTCAGTATATTTACACAGAGGCCTGTTGTATCGAGGCAGCACACACTTTGATATTCGCCCATGGAACAGCTACAACTGAGTCTAGGTACAAATTCAGGGGTTGAGGTGGTTGGAGCTGAACGGTGTAGGAGTTTGCTGACCCCGAGTTTGGGAATTTGGAGTGCCCCGCAGCAGCATAGTGTGCTTTTTAACACCTCAGCAAGTTCTAACTACTGTTAGAACAGTCTTAAGTTGCTGTGCTGTAGTTGTGGAAGAAAAATCATTTAACCACAGAGATCCGCTTCTGGCTCAGCAGATCTCAGAGCTGCAAATTCTGGAGGTTGTGGGACCTGTGGGTATTAGGGAAACGCAGTGATGTGTTTGCCTTGTTCTTGTACCTGTCCTTCAGCATCTATTCTTGGCCAGTTTTGCTCTGGGGATATACAACTTTGGTTCAACCTGAAACCACCTGTTTTGGATCATTTGCTTATTTAAATATGTTCTGGTACTGACTTCAATATCTTGTGAGGTTTAACAAGCATTAAAACTAAGTTATAACAGTTAAAGTAAACATGCTGTGTTATGTGGTAGTTCTGGTTTGGTTTTGTGTTGCTTTTAAGTAAGCAAAACGTAGCAGCCATTCGTGACAAGGTCCTTCAGCTGTATGAGATGTGTGAGACTGAGCGCGTACACCAGTGAGGTACCGATACAGGGATCACAAATGAAATTTTAAAAATCTGTTCCCCAGTTTTCATGTGATAACTAATTAGGCTTCTTGCCTTTTTTTTTTGTTTTGTTTTGTTTCTGGATTCACTTCATTTCCCCTTTACTTACTGGTTGGCCCCTTTCGGAGAGGGAAATGTTACTTTTGTTCTTTGCATTCTGTTATTGTATCTCTCTGCTTGTTAGGAGTCATTCTATGTAATGCTAAATTAGAAATGCACTATTATGGTGTTACCCTCTTTTCTTGACCAGCAAGAAACAAAACAATTGTCAAGCTTACTATTTCTCTTGCAGTGAGGCAAACCCAACACATTGTATTACTGGCAGAAGTAGGAGTACGGTGCTGATGCCCCGTGGCCCAGATCTAGCTTTGTGCAATTTGTGAGGTTTTTAGTTTTTGAGGGTGCCTAGGTTAGTAAAAATGTAAGGAAGTTTTCAGAGCTTGCTGGAAGGGGTTAGAGGAGGCGCGAAAATATGGGTTTTGTAATTCTCTGTGGAAAGAATCATTAAATTATTCACTAGAACTGAAAGCAAGAAGGTACATGTGAGCTGAGGGTGAAGGGGGAGAGGGTCCTGCCTATTGATCATACTTATGTGTAAAATCGGTCATGTGAACTTGAGGGATATCCTAATGAATCTTTTTGCTACCTCCTTTTAAAATTTCTACACTGTCAAACATATGGCAGAGTAGATGCTGCACATTAGTGGCAGCATGCAGACAGTGAAATGCTTTTAAACTACGAATTGCTAATCTGACTTGATGTTCAGTTTTGTGCAGATCTCCCAAATCTATGCAGAGCCTTCTTTTCACTTTTACATCTGTTATCCTATCAGGGCAATAGATGTTTTGAAACTTACTTTTAAAACAACCAACCAACCCTTCTGGGCTGCAGTCTATTAACAGATTTAACTACAGGGTAATGCTGCAACGGGCAGATATTTCTGAAAGTACAAGTGCTGTCTTTTGCCTTTTCCTTTTAAAGGAAAACAGTTTTGAAGGGATAATAGAAACAGTGTTGAAGCCTTATTTGCAGAACAGATACAGCTATGGAAAGAACCAGTGTGTATGCTCGTTTGTTAAGATAAATCTGCTGCTTTGAGCCACCAGTTTTTTAAGTGGTAGGATGGTTGGCATGCTCCCTGCTAGCCTCATGAGCCACGGTACAGAAGCTATACAGCAGGCTTCTGTTTTCCATGGTGATCCTAGATGCGGACTTTTGTCTGTTAAGAACAGGTTAAAATGCAAACTGGCAGTTTCTGCAGAGTGGTGGCCTTTGGTATATTAAAGAATATTATGTATTAGAATTTTGAAAATATATGAAATATTGCTGGAATTGATTTTGGATTTTCATAGTATCAATGAATCAAGTAATATTTTTTTTGAAAAGTTCATATGTGTTAGTTACAATTATCTCAAATAAATAGAATTTCTTGAGCCTTCCTGCATGAAGTGTGAAACAGGCACTGCATGAAGTGTGAAACAGGCACTGCTTGTCTGTCTCAAGTACAAGTAACAGGGACACGATCACTTAAATTGAATGCCAGTGGATAGCTATCATAATACAGTATGCATTGTTTATGGGTTTCCTCTGCATGTTACTGAACATCAACTACACATGAAAACAGCTTGTTGTATTTACTGTGAACCATTACACTTGGCTGAGCCTTGTCAAAGATGTTGTCAGATTTATTCCATGCTTTTCTGAGGAATTAAAACTCAGTAGTTCAATCAATTATTTTGAAAGCACTTTTTAATTTGTAGGCTAGAGTTGCGGCACCTCTGACCTACGGTCAACTTTATGTTGGCCACCAGAATATGCGTACATCTTGTTTTCTTTTCTTTTTTTGTTTACCAGTGCTTTTCTGTTACAGGCATGTAAAAGGAGTTTATTGGGTCAGGTGCCTAGCGGGAGGCTATTTGTACGTGTGCTGTGAGTTCAGTGTGATACACATGTGCCAAATGACTTGCAGGGATGCCTCTGTTGGGTTCTGGAGTAGGAAAGGGGATGAAGGACTGAGTAGGGTCTGTAAGCGACTCTCCAGGCTGTTTGCCATTATTATTGCTGAAATGTATTCTAGAAATTAATGTTGAAAAAGGCATATAATTCTGTTGGCGGCTTTACATGTAGTTAAAATTATCCTTGATATGTTGCTCTCAGTTTTAGCAGGGAATAAAATACATGAGACTGGTTCATAGTATCTTTTCCTTATTAGAAAGAAGTCAAACAGCACCTATGGTATCATTTTACTCAGTATCACTTGCTAGAGTAGCAAACCAAGGAATAAATCCAACTTGCCTTTAAGTGAATGGCAAAACTTCCATCGGTCACAGCAGTGTGGGATTACACTGTGGGTTTGGAAGAAATAATTGGTAATGAGTTCAGCTCCTGGAGGGCATTAATTTTTGCACCATGAAATCCGTAGTAAATTGAGTTAAGGAGATCCACGTAACATGCTGGTAGACAAATGTTATCCTTTCTGTCCTTTTATGTAAATCTGTTGAAGACAGAATTTGATCTTTAAGTTATACGTTCAATTAAATAGTAATATTCCAGCTAGCTATGCACTAATTTAAATGTTAAGTGTGAAATAAATTAGAAAAATCTAATCTGCTTCAGTAATGTAGTATTAGGACAAAGAAGGATTAAAATGCTTGGTTATTGATTAAGTCTTTGGAGGGAGGGAGTGGCGCTTCCTGTCAGGATTTGTGGAATGAGAGCGGGGTTGTATCTGAATCAAAACTGTTCTGAAAATGCTGTGAGCGAATTCAACATGAGATCAAAGACTGCTGTATCTGAAGCAAAAATCCTGATTTTTTTTTTTAATGGTGTTTTTAAAATGTAGGAATCTAGTAATTTATGTTGACTTTTAGCTTAGCTTACAAATAAAAATATCCACTTGTAAAGAGAGTATTTAGTGCTGAAGAATTGCTTCATGGTTGTGTGTGTGTATGAATAACACTTGGTGGGACTAGAACTAGAAATTGTCATTAGTTGCCAATTTAACAAATGAGGAAAGGGAATAGGGCTTTCCAAAGCATGGTGGTTGATATGTATGGAAATGACAAGTATTAAAGTATTTCTTTTTGGCAGAGCATTTATACAATTAAAAATATTATTGTTGTTAATTAAAAATAATATTGTTGTTTCAGTTTTTAATGCACGAAGTTAAATACGTGTATAAAACTTTGTATTGTGACATTGATTCTTTTTTTTTAGATGTCCTTGGCTTGTTTCCTTTGGGAGTATCAGCTCTGCTTTAGCTTTCTTTCATTACACTATATCCAGATATATGTATTTGACACACACCTCCCCCCTTTGTTAATTCTAATGTATCAACAGGTGAGGAAATAAAATTTCAGTCTGTAATATGTTTTTTTTTGTTTTTTTCCTATGTATTACAGATTTAACTTCATTTTAGGAGCTTAATTTACTGCCAAAAAGATAAGCCTAGTTACCAAGAAAAATGGTAACTCGGTTTGTAGCTGAGTGTAGTTTCAAAACTGAGAATACTAACTGAGCATAATTAGAAAATTATCCTAAGATATTCCAGTGGCCACTTCAATGCTATTTAAAGAAGTTACGCAAAAATAAGTGTGTTCTTTTCTAAGCATTCATTTTTCTCGGTAATGGTATGATACATAGTTATATGTTTCTTTAAAAACAGCTAGTCCTGTCAGAGATTAGATGGTAAAATGTGAAGAAGATACATATCTAATGCATTGTTCTGTCTGGATATTGTAATTTATGCTTGTGGTAGGTTATTAGTATCAGTATAATAGTTTAATAAAGTTATTAGTATTGCTTTTAGAAAGACACAATTTCATTTTCTCAAGCACAGTTCTTAATTTCAAATCTCTTTGACTTACAGTTGGACTTGCTTTAAGATCCTGTTTCCCAATGTGTTGTCCTTGTAGTTCGCATTCAAGTAATAAAATTTTTGGTTCTGTAGGATTTTGCAACATTAGGTGGGTGGTAGATGAGTATGTGTTAACTTGGTTATGTAAATTTTTAGATACAAGCCTGAGAAACAAAGCAGTCTTTTTCATCATGTTTTTCTATAGTGTGCTTTTACGTGTGCAGTGATACAGGCAGTTTTTCCATTTTCTGTTGTAGCAGAGTATTAGGATGTGTTTTTCCTTGTCTAAAGTGTGACATAAGCACTGTATGACCAGTTTGTTCCTTGGTACCTTCCTTGTAGTGAGGAAGATGGCACTATGAAACATCCACCATGACTTTAAGGTTTGTTGAATGTTTTGTAGCTCTCTTTGTAGAGCTACAAAAATTTGTTCTGATTTTGAATTTCTTTATTACAAACATGAGTGATACAGGTAGTATCATAGACATTCAGTTGCTCAGTGTAATCAAAGTAGGACAATCAAATACTCAGATACCAATTTAAATGTTTTCACAGATGCTGGTTGACTTTCTTCCACTTTTTTTTTTCCCATCTGCTAGTTGTCAGGATACCATGAGCTTGCTGACAGTGTAAGCAGTTTAAGATAGAAAAAAAATCAGTCTTGAAGTAGTTAAATATCTCAGTTCCCATGATCTATATCCGAAGAAAAACAAACAGTATTTAATAAGTCTTTATTCATGGATCTGTTTGTAATAGTATTTATTTTCATTAGACCACAGGAATCTTGAAGTTAAACTTTTCTCTTTAGACCTGACTAGGTATGATGAAAAAGGATGTAGTTCCACACCTATATCCTTCTCAAGTGTAGCCTGCGTTGATGTCAGTGTTCCTTAAAGAGACATCAGCAACCCCATAGTTCTGCTCAGTTGTATTTTAAAATGCATTTTTATTAAAATTTGAATTCAGCAAGTGAAGAGCCACCTTCAAGGTTTAAATTTTGCTTTTCCTTCAAGTTAAAATTAAAACAAAACAAAACAAAAAAAAAAAAACCAAAGAAAGAAAAAAGGCAGTATCCTGTTTTTATTCTGTGGTGTTATGCAAGTTCATTGTAGGAGATTTTGTCCATTAGTCTCTTTAACTGTCATTTTAGGGGGACAAGCTAAATTGGGAAAACTAAGGCCCAGGAGGAACTGCATGAATTCCCCACTGTCCTTGTTCACCAGTTTCCTTGCCTTATAGGATATCCCATAGTGCATGGGTTTTATTACTCCTTGCTCCATTCCTGCCTTCTTGTTGTGACCATCTGCTAGTTGTTTCCAGGTGTTCCTGGCTAAATTATTCTAATCTTTTCCTACATATACGTACAGTGTGAGGGATATAGGTATTTCCATGATTTCCATACCCTGACCCCATTGCTCTTGTGCCTCCAACAGTACTGAGCCCCATGTAGCTGCCTTCAACTTGATGTTGAGTTTGGGGCAGGCTGTTTAAAGAAAAGCGGTGGGGAGAAGTTGTGGAGCTCACTGTCCTTTTCCTGCACTGTCTCTTATCTTGCACCAGGTCTTAAGTTAGCTCCCGATCTTGCTAGACATGCCTTGGAGAACAGAATTGGGGTGACTGGTCAGCCGTTTGTTGGCCCTTGCCACCTAGATATGATTGCTGCTTGGGCAGGTGCTATCTAATTTCTCTGCTGTTGCTCCACAGTCACCACAGTAAGCTTGTTCCAGACGAGCTCAGGTAACCACCTGAACTGCTCCACGGAAGTCATAGCACTGCTGCTGCTTTCTCTTCTGGCTTCTCTTCTGCAGCCTGAGCTCAACAGGGTTGGCTGATGGGCACAGAGGGTCCTGGGGAGGAAAAGATACTGCTCTTTTTCACTACTAAACATGTGTTGAAGGCAGAGTGGGGTTAGTAAGGCAAGGGTTAAATGGCTCAATTTGAAAAATGCTGCATATGACAGCAGTAGCCAAGTTAATCTTTAAAGTTACACATACTATAGCTGCATGAGCTGCAGTTGTTATGGTGCAGAAATACCCTTGATGAAAACTGATGGCAGTCTCCTACTGAATTTTTTTGCTTCTGTACGTTTGAGGAATCCCGTTTTCTTAAGGAAAAAAAAGACCACCTCTAATGCCTTAAATTGTGCAGATATTATGCAATTAATTTCAAGTAATTTTTCTGAGTTATCCGTGTTTGCTTAATTGCTTGCTTTAAGAAGGAAAAATAAAGCTGTACATCTGGATTGATAGTCTATAGTTTGTTTCTTCTTTTAGAAAAATGGTGGTTCTTTAGAACAATTTTTGAGATACGTTTTTCAAATATTGAAGGATAATAAAAGATTTTGTATATGTACAACTGTTTCCACCTAGCATGTGTGAGCGCATGTATATGGTTGACTGGTTTTTTTTTTCTGAACAAGTAGTGTTTTCTGAATATCCTGATCACATTAGCAAATGGAGATGTGAAATAGCTGTTGAGATTTTAGGTTTTTTTCCCCCCAGCTCTTCCCATGGGTGCGCAGGATTGCAAACCGGTAGATGGAGCCCTGTGCCAACAGCCAGCCTTAAGCAGGCTGGCGAGAGTACCTGCAGCCTCTCCATCTGGAGAGCCAGGCAGGAGAAGCTTCTTGAGCATGCATCTGTAATATGTTTTATTCATAGGTAATAAATAGACATGGTTTTAAAATTAAATGTCTAGTCTGTTAGCTGTGCAAGTCAAGGCAGTGACAGTGTCCTGAGAAGCTTAGGGACACTTTTGTGTTGTTCATGGGGGGCAGGTGATGGGGTGAAATACGCTGATCTGTTCTACAGCCCTGCGAGTATGAGTGCTCGTCTGGTGCGCCATGCGTTTTCCCTTTTCAGTTAATTTCTGAATCAACTGCTTGTCATTAGGCAAATCTTAGTTGACAGCATTGGAAACAGAGCCTGTGGGAAATGCTTAAACTCACAAAGCAGAAGAATATGCTTTTAAAATTTAAGTTTTGGGATTTGGTTTTGTATTTTTGTTTCTCACTAATGCTAACTGCTGATCCTTTTGAAACTATGTTTTTGAGTGTTGAAATTTGTTGAATAGTGCAGTTCATATATTCAAAATCACCAGTAGCTAATCTTGCATATTCCATGTTTTGCACAGTCTCTGTCCACACCCTCAGCCCAGTCCTGTGTTACGCAGTTCAACTCACTGATACAGTGGACTTGTTTTATTGACATCTGTGTGGGCTGCTTGTAAAACTGTGAAGAATGTGCAAGTTGCAAGCAACTTCCTTTAGAAATAAGTTTACCTGATGTGGTTTTGTATGTGGACAAGTTGCTGTAGTGTAAGAACAGTTCCTAAATAGCAAGGCGCTAATTGTATTTGAAAATGTGAGATACAGTTCTTAATTTTAAAGGGAGAAAGGCGGATAATGTTTTAGAGAGAATAAGAGGTAGTAAGTTTTTATTCTTGTTGTGGGAGTTTTTGTTGTGTTTGTGCCAATAAGTATATACTTGAAAAATCTGCCAGATTAGGATTATTCTGTGACTGTAACAGGTACACAATTTGTATAACATATACCCTGCATTTCTTATTTGAAATTCTAGATGACTTAATGTTTACATTTCAAAACAATGGGAAGGGTGTGGGTCCCCAGTGTTCTTGCTCTGACTAATGTTTCTGTGCAGTAACACTCCTGTACAGTACCTTATATCCCAAAAAAAAAAGTTAAATCATTCTCAAAGCCTGCAGATTTGTCTGATGGCTATATGAATACTGAGCTAAGCTGCGATCTGAAATAATCTATGGAAATGTGTTTCTGCCTGCCAGTCGTTATGCGTGTGAAACCGGAATGGTGTTAAAAGTGAGATTGTGAAAGCATTTGTCAAAAATAAATTATTGAGTTAGAATTCTGCTGGAATGCTATAATTTGGTTTGCTTTATTTGTTTTAATGATTAGTAATCACTTTTGCTTATGGTTTGTAAAAATGAAATTATGGATTTTTTTTTTAACATGGCACATAGCAAACTGTACTATACCACTCCAGTCCTTCAAACCCAAGTATTTGTCGCACTTTGGAGAGGCAGCTCTAGACAGTATTCCAACTTGTTACAGTTTCAGTGCATTTAAAAAAACAAACACAAACCCCATCTATGAACACCTTTGTGCTTTGGAGGGAGAAACGAAAAACCCTGGTGTGGTGGGTTGGCCCCAGCGAGCAGTGAAGCACCCGCACAGCTGCTCGCTCACCAACCCCCCCGGCGGGACGGGGGAGAGAATAGGGAGAGCAGAAGTAAGAAAACTAATGGATCAAGATAAAGACAGTTTAATAAGCAAAGGAAAAAGAAGAATGAAAAAACAACCCGAAACAAATGATGCAAATAGTCACTCACCACCTCCCACCCACAAGCATACCAATGCCCAGCCAGTCTCTGAGCAACAGCTGCCTTGGAAGACAAACTGCACACCCCCTTCTTGCTGTACCCCAGTTCTTATTGCTGAGTGTGATGTTATATGGTATAGAATATCCCTTTTGCCAGTTTGGGTCAGTTGTGTCCCTTTCTCAACTTCTTGCTGCACCTGCCCACCCCGGCTAATCTGGAGGGCAGTGGAAGGTGGAGAAGAGAAAGCCTTGATGATGTGCAAGCACTGTTAGCAACAGTCAGAACATTGATGTATCATCAAGACTGGTTTAGCCACAAATCCAAAACACAGTACCATGTGGGCCTTTATGAAAATGAGACCCGGTACAAGTAGTAACTTAGTTTTCAATAGTAGAAATGGTTTATTTTATTCTAGAGTCTGTTATGAAAAACATGTTGTAGTTTCATAGAAGCATATATTGATGTTAGAAGCTTAGCTAGATATACTTCTTAAATTTGTATAAATATCTACTTCTGTTAGTGTCAATTTTTTTAATAATAATGTTTTTAGAAAAGAAATTTGACTTCTATGCAACAATTGGTCACTGCAGTGACTTTTTACATATGATTGAAGTTTCAGCATGTACGTTTGGCATTGACAATGCATCTTAAACCATTTTGGATTGTTAGAGCATGATAGAGTGGCCATGTTTTTGTGTTCTTTGAATTTGTATTTAGTTACCATCAAGGACAGTGATATTGCCACAAAAAGGAAGCTGTAGAAGAACATAAATATTTGACTTGAGTGTTTACACAAATAAGCCTTTTTGTCCTCAAGGGAATGGTTACAAAGTTTTAGCTCGTGTTCTTGTTAAAGGAGCATTTTCTTTGAAAAGGGAGGAGGCTTTTTCAGGAAAAATTTGACAGTAAAGCCTTCAGTGAAATACGGGGTAGAGCTGAAAAGACAAAATGTCCAGAAAATTACATTCCAATTAATATTTGCCCTTAGAAGCAAAAGAAGAGCTTAATAGTCTTGCATGAAACATGAAATGAGCAGTGGAATCAACAGGGGTGGGTTTACTGGTCATTAAAAGGTGAGAAGAAAAGACAAGCCTTCATTAAACTTGGACTTAAAATGTTTTTAAAAAGCAAAACACAGAAACATAGTCTTGCACCTGCTAGTGCATGGAGAATAATGAAAAGACGACTGATAACAAATGCTTCTCTGTGCTTGATGCATCAGTTGAATTTGGCAGTTGTCCTGAAGAAAGTGGAGACCACCTCCACAGCATTCCTTATATATCAGCACCTGATTCTTTTGAGATTTTATGTAGTGCCTGAAGCATTTAGCAGGGAAATACAACACATGTTGAATAGCAGCGGTTGTAGTGAGGTCTGACGTTTTGACTCAGGGAAGATGATAGAAATGGAGAGCTAGCAATTGTGAAAAGCCTTGGGAACAATCAGAACTTCTGGGCTCTGGTTCTATTTCGTTTGATCCAAAAGATCTCAGGTGGTAACTCATGCAGCTTAATTTCTAATTCTGATATAAGCAGAAGTAGTAGATTTTTCTCCTGATGGCATAGGGTACCTCAAAGACCTATTGTAGCATGAGATTTCATCCCTGCTCTAGGGTTTTTTGTTAACAGGTTACTTTGAGTGGGGAAGGAAATTATGGGAACTGAGCTATTTAAAGAACTCCTGCAAAACAAGAACAAATCATCAGGTTATGCAGAGGCTTGTGATCTTCTGTATTGATCTGATTGAAAAAGATCTGTTGGTCTTCTGAGGTCTGAGTGGTTTCTGAGTGCAAATGGCGGGGAGACAGGACACCTAGACAACTGCAGTCTTACTTGCAAAACTATTTTGACTGAGCTCCTTGAACTTTTTATGGCTTAAATTTGCATCTTAGCAGCAGAACTTGGCAAAGCTTTAATAATCTGAGTTTAACGTTCATTCAGACACATAAGCTCACTAGCTCTAATGCAAAGCATCTCTCAAAATGCTAGTTCTTCGTTCTGGCAGTGAAATACATGAAATACATACTTGCAGTTAGGCCCATGCCGAGAAACAGGTTTCCTGCTGGGCTATTTACCCCTAATTGTGGTACCCTTGTATAGCAGTAAGGGAAACTAGCAAGGTAAATTGTTCTAATACTGACATGAGCTAAACAATATGGACTGTTCTGTTCTTAGAAATATGTGTGATACGAAATTTTAGTTGAACACAAATCAACCGACTAAGAGGGAAATTCACCAGATAGCTAAAATATCTTAAATGGTGTGCATCTGTGACATGTAGCCTTTTCTGAAAGTTGAATGACTTTGGTGGTTTGAGTCTTATTCCCTTTTGGAAGCGGATTGCACAAGCTGGGGAGTTGTGCTGTCTTCCCTGTTCAGCTTTGTAAATGCAGTGTGGTTCAAACTGATGTTACTGTTCTTTATCCACCAAAGAGCAGTTTTGCCCATTCCCTATATCTAAGGCAAAGATTCCAGGTGGATGTCACAAAATCCCATTTTCCTTATTTTTTGTTTGTAGGACAGATTTGAATCGTTATCTCTAGGATAAGGAGATGGTAAAGCACCTCAGTAGTTCCTACAGGAACTATTTACAGTATGATAAAGGAAGTATATTCCCATTGGAGCCTAGATCTTGCCAATGTTTTTAATGCTTATATGGTTTTTAAAATAGCATAAATTGCCTCCCAAAGACTTTTATCTTATTTTACATTGTTTATAAAAGTTGTCTATGTATATATTTAAAATAATTAAATACATGCATGTATTAGGATTTTTAACTGTTTTCTAGGATTTGGCCAGGTTAAAACTAGAGTTTGTGTTTTTAAATCTATCCCTAGTTATCTGTTGCAATACCATGCCACCGTAGGACTTTTGTTGATAATTTTTTCTTGATTGTAAAAAGCTGTGCCCCTGTACCTATCTTTGTATAAAATCTGATAATGTGAAAAAGATACTACTAGAATGCTTTCCTGACTTGATTAAGAATGTATTTAGTTGCTTTGGTAACAGATAAACAATTTGATATTTATATGTATGAAACTTTATATATGAATGGGGCTTAGATAAGCTAGTTTAATCACTAATTTGCTCACATCTTATAATTTTATAGTTAATTTGGGAAGTAAGAGTAATCATTTTTGTTGTATGCTTTTGTGGACTGGATGTAAATTAATCACAGTGTCAGCATGAATTAATTATGCAAGTAAGCTGAATGGCTATTTCATTATTTTATTGAAATGGCAAGAGTTTGAGAAGATCTTTTATCTTGATAGGTTAGCCAGAATTCATTGGAAAAAGTCTTAGTATGTTTAAGGTAATGGAAAAAATTGCTTTCAGTACATCCTACAGAGATCCTGTTTAAAACAGATGACAGTCTGTCACGTTCAGTAGCACATCAGTCATCAGATTTATTCTAATTCTTTAAGCTGAACATTTCATTCAAGCTTGTAGATTGTCTTGTCAAGCTACCAAAAGCCTCATAGCTTTTCTGTCAAGCATAGAGTTGCACCAGCAGTTCACAAATAAATGCTAAGCTGCAAAAATATTGTTTATTTTCTTTAACCTTTTATTCAGTTAACTACAGCGTTCTTTCGTGTTATTTTCTCCACATGCGTTTATCACAAGGTATTCGAGGGACTGCTTCCTAAACATGCCTCATCCTGACCACAGCCACTTCAGACCAAGGGCCACTTATTTTGGGATGTGTTGTTTTTACTCGTAACAGTCTAGACCACCATGGTTATGACATTCCTCCTCTAATCACAAAGGCCCAGTGAGCACCTTTGTTTGCTGCAGACGTGAAGGAATCCCACTGCCGGTGCACACGAGGCACTCGTGTGGCCAGTCTGGCTTTGTGCAGAGTGGCTGTGGTCATGGACTTCTGCTTGCCCTGTATGGAAAGTTGCAATTTTGCTATCAACCCATATAGCTGTGCCATTCTTCATATTTATTCATCAAAATCTCTTTGGGATTTTTTTCATGCTTTACCATGTACATTTGTATATATGTGGCATGGCTGAATTGGGCTCCTTGCTTTTGTTGCACATCTGCTGCCTTGGTGAAAAGAAATTTTTCTTGTGTCTTTTTTTCTCCCCTGCCTTCTCTAATTCTGAGCCTTTTGCTTTCCTTAAAAGAAAGCCTCTGTATAAAGCGTAGCACTTGCATACGAAGTATAGTTGAGCCTGTGCGGTAGTGAGAACTTGAGTTGAGATACAGTTGACTTTCTTTGAATTCAACATACACGTCTGAGGTAGTAAAACATTGGGGATGGTTAGTTGAAGTGAAGAAAAGAAAGTAAACTATTAAGTTGGTGCATTTGTATAATTTATATTTAAGCCCCAAAAAATTGCTCAGTAAAGTGATTTTTTCATGAACCACTGAAAAGCTCATGTCCAGGTTAGGCTAATCTCTATATTAAACTGCTAGCACGACAGCATTCAGTATAAAGTTGTGACTGCCCTTTAATAGGAAAAAGACTTCTTTGGTTATATTTTTCAGCTATTTAAAAAAAAAAAAAATTCTAAGCTGTGTGTTAAAAATTTTCCAGAACCACTAACTTCGGAACTCTACTTTCTACTTCTAATTCTTCTCTGTAACTTGAGATTTCTTCTAATATTTGTATTTCTCATTTACATGCAGTGCTAAGTTTTCTCTCCTAATCTGGTGTTTTTCTTTCTTATAAAGTCCTGTAATTTCTTTATAATGTTTTTTGGTCTTCTAAACAGCCAGTATGTTCTTTCAGCAGGGTTATTCCTCGAAGAGATATTCGTAAAGACACATTGTATGGGTCTAAAAAGGAACTGTGGCGTTGAAGTCCTATATGAAATTAAAGCCTGAGTATATAAAAAAAATTGTTAAAATGTCAAGATAATGAAAAGTCAGAAAATAAATTATACCTATTACTAATTTTGAATTGTATTCAAACATAGAAATATGTAGCATAGACAAAAGCTGGTTACAGAGAGATAAAATTCAATTTTACACTAGGATAATTGTTTTATGTATTTTACATTTATTTATAAGATCAGATAAAGGCTTGGAATTCTCAATATAAATCACAGTATGGTCCTGATGAATGCCAAGGCCAGTAGATGGAAACTCCGTCACTTGCAAAACGCATTACTACTGCAGGAAATACGAAGTGAATAAAATGAAACTGATATGCACCATCTTTCCTACTATACATTCCTTGCTTGCATTATAATGTTAGAGCTTTGAGTATTTTTGGTTTTCAAAGGAGTAAATAGGTATTAATGCTCTTGGTGTCCACCCATATGGTACCTGTAGCCAAATTAACATGTCTTTGTTAAGAAGAGATTAATGCAAAACTTTCTTGAGGTCTGTGGGTGAGAATGGAGCTGTTGCTGCAATAGTATTGAGAAATTAGATGGGCCCTGTTCAGACAGCCTTGTGCGTGCTGGATATGTAGTTGATGGGATCCAAATGTTATGTAGATGATGGAACTCGTGATTTAAGAATCCATTTCTGTAATAAATTGCTTCCTTTCAGGAGCATCATCTATCAGGAAGGCTTATTTTATCTGCAACAAAATTTAACTATTTGTCAGGTTTGGCAGGACAATAAAATGTATTCTGGGTCCTCACAGAGAATGTATGCTGTTGATGATTTTATCCTGTAAGGAGGTAGCTCAGGCTCAGGTACCTCAGCTGACTGTCTGTGCCAGTCGGAAGTAGAGGAGGAGACAACCTCTAAGTAACTAATTTGCAAGCTGAAATTTGAAACATGTAGGTAGATAACTGAAATGACTGCCACACATCTTTCCACAAATATTTAATAAATAAGCTGTAACATTCAGTGACAGGTTTTTCCATATGTAATGTATTGGAACTGTTGCCTCCTAGGGCGATAAGAAATAGACTTCTTGACATGACATCCACTTCGCAAAAAATGTTATGAGACCTGACAGCTATTTTGTCAAGCTGGACGTTTTTCAGAAGTGTTGGCTTCCAAAAACATGTCTTGATCAGCTGCCCTTGTTCTACAGAAGCAGTGATTTCTACATCTGTTGCTTGTTACAGACTCCAGGTTTTCTGGGCTCCTGTCAAAGCACCAGTGTCACTGAGGTCAGTAATTTGCCACTGTTGCCTGAGTTAGATCATGTCAGATTGTAGTGGGGATGAGTAGTGACTCAACAGCCCTAGGGTGCTGATCTGGTGTCACTGAACAGCTCTTCGAGGTAAGCACTGGGATTACAACTGGTCTTTTGTTTTCTTCAGAAGTTGTAGTTTGTAAGCTTGCAACTTGTTCCGCTTCAGCAAAGGAAGAGCCACTGCGGCGGGGTCAGGATCTGATCATTGGTTTGTCAGGTAGGCTTCAGGTAAAGGGGTTTACTTACCGAATGGTTTAACGAGTAAGAAGTTCTCATATAGCGCTTGTTAAGCTTCTGCACAGGCAGTAGCTCAGCAGATTTCATTTGCTGGGCTGGTGATCCGATCGCTGAAGTCTGCCTCTTCTTGTGTGATCCGGCTTTCTTTCCAAATGGCAAAGATCGATTAGACTGCAGAAGGACAGATGCGGAAATGCGGCTACCTGTGAGAATAGCCTCACCTTCAGGTTTTTGATACAATGGGATTTCTTTCAGGATCATACTGAGGCTGTTTCTGATGCAATACAGCTGTGAAAGGCCAGTAGTGGACCCAGCCCACTGATTAGTTCATGGCATCCTGACAGTATAAAAGAATGGAGCACCCACGAAGGATTCCTTTGGCGTAAATGTTACAGATTAGGGTGAAATGGATGTATCAAGAGACTCTGTTATCCTAGGATGTATAGTCAACCAGTTAAGGGTGTTTAAGTTAGTTTTCTGCACTACAGTAGCATAAATGTAGGGTGATATAAGTATGCATGGGGGCAAGCTTCAGCTTCTTGCTTTATGGACTCAGAATTTGATGGTAGAAAGAATAAACACAGTTGCGGGGTGTAACACTTTTTCTCACACTGTACTGAAGGTGACTGCTGTGCAGGTGTACAAGGTAACTCTAATTAAAACAGTTTCCCCTTGAAATGTAATTTTGTTCCTCCTCTTCACTATCCAGTGGTAGACTAATATTTGTCTCCAGAATGTTTTTCCAGGATCTGAAGTGGAATTACAGTATCTGAAGGTTACTAAATATTAGGCAAAAATTATAATTCTTTTCATAGTTTAAAAGTATCTTTCATATTTCAAAAACCCTCCTGGATGTAAAATTCTTTTGGCAAACATTCACTGTCTTGCACTTATGAGAGAGAACTTACTAAAAATAGCATATGCTGCTATCATACTGAGGTTCCCCCCGAGTTGTATCTGCCCAGTAGCTTGTTTTCTACTTGGTGTAATAGAACTTTCCAAATTTACCTCAAAAATTACCAAAAAAAAAAAAATAAAATCAAATCAGATACTTTATTGAGAACCCATCTAGTATTACATATTACACTTTTGTTCCAATAATACAGCCATTCAGTCCATTAGAGAGATCAGGAAAATTAAGAATTGTCTGTACATCTGCAGTTCTTAAAAATCCCACATGTGATACAAATAACCCAGTGGTGGACCTTTTTTTAAAACTGTAATCCTGTGTAATACAATTCTGTGTAAAAGTGTCACTTTTTACTAATACAGGAATGTGATAGTGTAAATAAAAGCAAAATTTTGTTCCAGTTGCTGCAGAAATTCATTCAGACTATTTTAAACCCCAGTTCTGAAGAAGTTTGTAAAAATTATCTAATGTTATCCCAAATGTTTTGAAACAAAACTGTATCTCATCTGATTTAAAAAAAAATTGTGATTGGAGCATGAGTTTGCTAGTTGTAGGGTCTCTGGACTTCTCAAATATCTTGAGAAACAGGTTTTTAGGGAGGTGTCTATTAATGGATGTCTGAGAGTAGGTGTGTTTTTTCAACCTGTCCTGAAAGCGCTGTGGAAAACTTTTAAGTACCAAACTACCTTTTCCTTAGGTTTTGCTTATTTTTAGTGAGTATCTTTGATAAAAACAAACAATAATCTTACATCTCAGTGAAGTTTAGTGTGATGAGTAAATGAAACTCATTTAACTCTTTTCAGGCAGGAACAACATATTGTAATAAGCTAAGTTGTGGCAAAAACTGCAACATTTCCATTGCACCTCTTTTCCCAAACCAGTCTGCTCAGCAGATGCACAATCCAGCTGAGGAACTGAGTACAGTGAAATACTTCCTTTAGGTAAGAAGAAAACACGAGACGGCTGTGACTTCCTGGTGTAAGTTTTTACAAATGGAAATAATTGATTAGCTATTGTGGCTTTAAAGTCGTGAAGAAATTTAAAGAAGAATATTGAAGACCACTATGAAAGCAGTGTCAGTGGCATAACTTTATCAGAAAAATTATGCCTTTTTTTTAACTTTAAAGTCTGAAGATGTTAAGCTTTGCCTTTGACAGCAAGCAGTCATGAAAGCACAACATTAAAACAAATTTGCCTTCATTCATAATGTGTTTTAAGGAATATTCCAGAAGACTTTCTCCCTTCTTTCCTCCCGGTTTGACTGTGAAATAGGAAGCTATTTAGGAGCTTTTCTAGCGCTATGATTAGGCACAGAAGCCATCCTAGTGCACATACCTAACTTTGTCAGGTGCTCCTTCAACATGAAAGGGGAGGTAAAGCTCTGGAGTCTACAAGTCTTGCAGCTTGACAATGTCCAAGAATGTCTTCAGAGTTGTTCTGAGTATTTGAACTGTTGGCTAGATTTTCACTTTTTTAAATCTTGTGTTTTATCTATACTTCTGTAGCTATAAAGTCTTGATTTTTTTTTTATTATTATTTTTTAGTGATGCCAAGCAATGCAACTTGTAATGCCCAGAACATCTGACAAACAAGCCTCAAACTGTTCAGCACGATTATGTGCAAAAGAAAGCAGTCATCAAAATAAGCCTGGGTTTCAGAAGTGCTAAGGAAGAATTTTGCCTCCTTCGTCTAGTAAGTGGGTTTAGAACTTCTTTGCTCTGCCCAGGAATAGCTGGCGTGGGGCCAAGATTCAGTTGCTGTCTCAGCTCTCTGCAACCTCACATAATTTCTTCTTTTCACCTCTGATGTCAAGTGTTTTGGCAATGAAAACATTAATGTAGCTTGATGAATCAAGGAATAATGAGTGCAAGATATCTGAAATTATGATGAGGTTACAAGAAAGAGCAGAACACTCATCTGTTTCTTTTTACAAAGAAATGAAGAGAATAATCTTGCTGAAACTGGCTAGATAATCCAAAGTCTTGAATTTTTCCAGGATTTTTTTTTTTTTCCACTTGTCTGTGTGGAAAGAATCTGATTTTAAGGCTCAAAACCCCTAATAAGAACTTTTCTTTCAGTTGTGTAACCCTCAAACTATATGAACCTCTTTGTGTTTTTGTTCTCAGAGGAATTCTTTAAGGCTTCTTCACCGTAAATTACTTTTGTGTTTTTGGCTGAATAATGTGCTTACTAAGGGTTTAAAATGACCTTTCTTCAAAACCCAGTAAAGAAATGTTTTTTAAAAAGTGTGTCCAGCTTCTTTATTCCCTGCGTTGTGGATCATTATAAATGATGACAAGATTGAGGAATGAAAACAATCTATTTATTCAAATGCATATTTCGAAAAAAAGCTCAACTATTTTGTTGGTTGAACAGAACAAGAACAGAAATGACAGAGCTTTCATGATGGACTACCTCTCAGTTCTGCGTGTGCTTAAAGTTGTCCTGCACCTCTTTTTGGAATATGTTTTTTCTTTGAGTTTTACATTGTTTGTAACTTTAACATTTTAGATGGAGATTTTATTTTTTTTTTCCCCACAGTAGGCATGTCCTTCCTACTGGGTGAAGATTACTTTTTTTTGGTAAGTTTCAGCTGAGAGAAGGTTTTGGATATTTTCCAAACTAGGGTTTAAGGATAAATATATTTCTTTTCCCTGATATAAACAAAAATATTGCAGGAGTTTGACTGGGAAGCTGGTATGTGGCCATGTGTTCCACTGCTTTCTTAAAATTTGTCAGGGAGATTGATCTGCTATCAGAAATGTCTGTGATAATGTGACTGATGATCTAAACTTCTTTAACTTTTGTTAGTGCCTCTTTTTTCCGGTTTTGTTTGTTTGTTTGTAGTTTCTCTTCCCAGCTGCCTGGCACTGATTCGGAGTCAACGGCGACTCCTCTTTAATCTTGTACCTTCCTTCGTCGATGCAAGAAAAGGAAGCAGTGCAACAACTCCATGGTGCTGAATGTTTGCAGGTTTAGCCTCTTCAGTTTTTAGCTTCCATTTAAATTCTGGATGTTCTCAACAGACTTCATTTCACTGGCTCTTCTCAGGTTCTCATCGAGTTCTGGCCCATCTCAGAATATTTGATTCTTCTCTGATAGTCCAAGACCATTTCTGGATGTGCAGCTTGCTATTTTAACTGGTACTGTCTTTCAGGTTTCTTTGATACTGCATTAAGTTTGAGAGAAGCATCTGGATTAAATTTCTAAAAACACTAGCCTGTTGATCATACCTAAATAAGCAACAGCGCATAATATGGCATGTTGTATATCATACATGTTGAGCATGTTGTAAACCACACAGCCAATGCATAGGTGCTGAAAATGCTCTGAAATGTTGTTAGAGTGTAACACACGTACTAAAGTGTGCCATTCCCCTGTAACTCCCTCTGATTCTCACAAGGATGAAGTTACTACTTGTAGTCAATGAAGGCATTATGTACTGGATCCAGTTGCTAGATTTAAAAAAAAAAATAATAAATCACAACTTGAGGAGAGACTCTGTGTTTACCGAATCAAAAAGTATGTCTGTGTTTACACCTGAGCAACACTGTATGTTCCAGTGCTCTTAGTGCTGTGCAAGCATAGTTTAGGGAGCAATTATGCTTTTAGTTAAAGGATAGCTTTCTTTTCAGATAGTCATCTAAGAAAACAACAGTTTAGTTAAGTCTCTTAAACAGAACAAAACTGGCTGATCTGAAATCAGTGTTGTTTTATTTCTCTGCTCTTGTTAGCTTGTGAAATTTCAGGTGATGTGATTTTTCTTCAGCAGCTCAAGTGTGCGCTGTTGAATTTGGGTGCATAAATAATTTGAGGTAGATCCAGTGTACTGGATATGTTGGTTCATGACAGCAGTAGAGGTGCACTTGTGTTTTCATGCTGTTTAAAACAGTCTGACAGATACGTAGCCATGTGGCTGTATTTCCCTGCAAGAGACCAACGGGCCCCTCTCAGTCCCCACGCACAGGACTGGGTCTCGAAAGGTTGGCACGTTTCTGACAGGCCTCTGCATGTTCAGCGCTCATGATAGTTCTTGGTCAGGCTCCAATATCCACACTGTTTGTAGCCTTTATGCTTTTTATTTTTAGTGCATTTGCTGTCAGAAAAATGGTGCTATTTGAAGGTACTTTGAGAAATATAAGTTGGCTGGATAAACTGAGTTTCTCTGCTTCAGTGCGGTTTGTTGCCTGCTTTACTTCGCTAAGTCCCTGTTCAGCCTTGCTTCTTTTTGTGAAGGCAGCCGAACAATTACATTTGAATACTTTTGGCAGGAGAAATATAATTTCTTCTTAATGCTATTACTTGTACGAGTGGTTTATGAATCTGGCACTAAGTTACCGCTTCTCATTTTTATGGGCATATAATGTTCTCTGACTTTATTTTTACTTTTGTGGTAAAATCTAGGCTAGCAACTTATTTCTGTGATAAAAGAAATTATGATTTGGGGATTTGGGAACTTCAAGATAGTGAATATACTATACAATGAATTTTGCAAATGTAAGCACTGTTTCTTGAATCGTTTCCATATTTAGCTTTGGAGCTCTTTAGTCACAGTGATTTTTTTCTTAAGTTAGGGGCGGGGGGGTGGGTTTTGTGGGGCTAGAGGCAAATGCTTTCAGAAAGGCCGGTGAAATATCTGTATCAGTGGTCCAGTTTTGGTTTATTGAAGGATGGTGTGCAAACTAGTATTCAATGTTTGGCCTAATGCCACATCATCCAGTCATGTAGCAAACTGGATAAAATGGGGTGCTCAAGACAAGTAGTCCTCAAAATGCTGCACTGATGCTACTTGTGCACTGATTCCTCCCTGTTGGCATTCTGTCTGCCAGCCAAGCGGGTTGTCTCTGGTTGTGCTTCACTGCTGTCTTCTCCCCACCCCGCTCTATTGTCCTACCTTGTGAAGCAGAAAGCAACACCTATTTTAATGTGTTGTAGGTATACTAGTTCTGGTGGTTTTGTTTTATTGCAGTCCTTAGAATAATAAAATAGGTAGGCAGGAAGTGACCTGGGAATATCATCCAGTTGACACCTCTGCTCAGAATCTCCTAGATTAGATGAGGTTGCTGTATCCCAATGAGTTTTGCACATCTCCACCAGTGGAGATTCTGCAACCTCTCTGAGCAACATGTTCCAGTGTTTGACTTCCCTTGCCGTGAAAAATCTCTTACCCATAACTCTGAGTTATCTGTGTTACAACTTGTCTCCAAGAGAAGAATCTGTCTCTGTCTTCTCTATATTCGCTCACAAAGCAGCTAAAACCCAATAAAATCCCCTGTTAGCTTTCTCCCCTTAAAACCAACTAACTCAACTCTTTCAAATTCCTCTTAAGTCATGTGCTGCAGACCTCTAATCATCTTGAGGCTCTCTGCTGGGCTTGCTTCAGGGTATCCATGAGAGGGTCAGACTGGATACAGAATTTCAGATGTGGTCTCAGAAGTGCCAAATAGAGGGGGTTAATCACTTGCCTTTGTCTGCTGGCTATGATCCTGTCAACAGAGCATAATATGCAGGTAGCCCTCGCTGCCATGAGGGTGATTCTACTAAAATATGATTCTACTAAAATATGCTACTAAATATTCTTTGGCTCCAGATAAGGCAACAGCTAGTTTAAAATATATGTATATATCCTTATCCTTAAAGGCTATTGAAATCACATTCTGGTTGTAAACTGTTTAGAAATTGAGATCTGGCTGCCTACATGATATATAATAATTGAGTTATAAGACCAGTGAAGTGTTTACAACGAACCTGAAGGATAGCTAAATGAATTGGCTATTCTATGCTTGACCAAAGCATATCATAGTTTCATTATTAGAGTGAAAATAATGTTAATAGAGGTGTCACAGAAGAAAGCTGCTTCACAGAATGCACACGAAGATGAGAAAAGCTGGGGGGGAAAAAAAAAAGGGATATAGTCTTTGACAAGATCCTCTGCAGTTTTCTTTACATTTGAAAGAGGTGGTGGGAAGGGTGAGAAGGAAAAGGCATGTATTGTCAAAGAGAAGACAAAACTAAGGAAAAAGAAAAGTAATGGAGGACAAAGGACAGCTAAAAAGTGGAAAAGAAGATGACAGAGCAGGCTGAAGTAAGATACAAACAAAGATTGGTTTTTTGGTTGTTAATGTGGGGGAGAGAGAATATAACAGAGGAGAGAAGAGATTGGTGATCTAATATGCACATCAAACACTTCCTGGTATGTGTAAAGAGAAAATTGAGCCTTGCAGACACTGAATTAATAGCAGAAATTAGGGAGAAAAAGAGAAAAGTACATGTCCTTTATCCAATTAAATTTGATTCAGGAATAGATATAACCTATTGTAAACCAGTTGAAACTGCATTTGTATGCCTTCTCTCTTGCCTTTGTCAAAAGCATGACATAGAGAATGAGTGCTCTTTGCCTTAGTGTATTCCATCATTTAAAGCATCAAATGCAAATTCTTTAATGAGAATGTGATGAAGCTGCTGCAGCAACAGAGTAAAAGTACCTGAGCCCTGATGCTCCATGTTTTTCTGATTTATGCAGTTTAGTTGGAACCAGCTGCAAATGCCTCATCTCCTTTTGGGCCAAGAATCAGTAGGGAAGAAAAGCCAGGGATTACTACATGACTCTGCCCTCTGGGAAAGCGTTTTTATCAAGATTCCAGATAATGCCATTACTTCTATAAGCCAAAATCTTGAAGTCGTCGTAGCAGGGTAGAGTTTTAAATTTGAAGTACTACTCATGCTACATTCTTCCACTTACGGGGTTAATCTGTGTGCCTGTTTTATATTCTTTTAAAAAGAAACAATATTTTGCATGATCTACTTGTATTTAAAAGCATGTAAAAGTTATAGAATACAATAAAATATCTGTAGTCAAATATCAAAGTATGTTTTGTTTCACAGCTTTCAAGTATCCAACAGATGGGTGTTACTCCACCTTTGACAAATATTTGAAAGGGCTATTTCAGTTATTCTTTGACTAGTATTTTTATAACTGCCCAAAGCTAATTTTAACCTATTTTGGGTTGTCTTAGACTTCTGATTTGCTGTGAAGTTTCTTAAGGTAGTGAGGAAATGTGACTTTTTTCTGGAGGAGTGTATCATTGCATCAAAACTTGGCATCCACCTGGGCTAAGAAAACTGTCCGTTTGTTCCCTAGGGAAATGCTTCTAGAAGGTAACTGGTTTTTATGCAGTGTACCTTCCTAAATTAAGGTTTTTAGTTTAGCTTGGCCTGAGGCAAAACGTTTCAGGATATTTTAGGAGATCCTGGTAATCTAATTAATCTTATGAAAATAATACTAAAATTCATTCTTTATTTTTCTGTCCATAAAGTATATGGTGTTCACTCCCTTACATAGCTCCATCCCTGCACTGTCAGTGACAACTGTCAACTGCATCATTAAGGGGGACAAAGACTGGCCCGGTGCCATTCCAAGGGGTGGTGGGAACAGAGGCAGAGCGGGTGGGGTAGCCCTCCTTGAAGGAAAAATCTCCCAAGACCTGAGGACTTTTTGTGAAGACGAGGTGAATTCGATCAACACCAGCAAGTTCTTGCTTCCTGTCACAGCAGCTAAGGCTGTGATTCAGCAGTTGTCTTCAAAACCTGTCAAGGCAAGGCCAAGGAACGGGTGTTTGCAGTCATCAGGGCTCTATATGGGAGGGTCTCAACAGCCTTTCTGTTCCTGGGGAGCGGGAGTCAGTAACTGAACTCCAGCTTAGAAGATGGACTTCCTGATCTCCTGCCCAGGGACAGAAAGCGCTGGCAGCTACAGCAGACTGTCACCAATCTAAATATCTTGGGTCAACATCACTGTTCAGATGGTTGGAAGTTGGTTTTATCGTGAGGTACTCCCTTGTGCAATACATATTCTGCAGAGACTCCAGAGGTTTTTTTCCTCTGAAAGTGGAAATACTGCCACAGCTGTAATAAAAGCTCTTCAGAACCGCACAAGTAAATCACTGTATGCTTCCTACTTATGCTATGCAGATGTACGTTATTTTTATATACTTCTTGTTTTTATTTCATTCCTAATAAGTGTTTGTGTTGATGAGTAATCAGAACCAGGCCTGGAATGCCATCCTTTTGAATATGCCATTATTTTGTTCACGTTTTTCTCTTCTAAAATCCATTCATGTTTCCAGGTACTGTAAGGCAAAATATTTTGATGGCCATCTTTACAGAATATGTCCCTGAATCCGTGAGGAAGTAGTAATTTTAGTTAGTTAGCGCTATATTAAAAAAAAAAAAAAGTTAAGGCAGTGCAGTGAGCTTAGTTTTCCATTTTTATCTGTCATAGATCTAAATAATTCAAACATATAAGTGTGGGAAGAAGTTGACAGTTTGAAACTGCATGAATCTCATAGGATAATGGTAAAATTTCCTGTGTGCTTCGATTTCACATTCTTTAGAAAAAGGTTGGTTTTGCTGAAGTATAAACCAATTGAAAGTTAATATTGTTTTTCACTAGGCACCCATGCTAGACTGGAATGTTCATGTATTTCATGTGTATGCTTATGTAATTAAGCATTCACTAATTTCTTTCTCTTTGGGAAATACTTCTGCAAATCAGCAGTCCATATATGAGGAGTTAAGATCATTTCATCTGTTGTTTAAGGTAAGGATAAGGGTAGACATTATTATTATTTTATAATAGATTCTTAATCCTTTGTTCTGTGAAGTGTTGACGTTTTCATTAGAGTTAAAACATGTTGCATGTTTACAGAAAGCCTGAAATCGCAATATGTGGTCCTATCAATTTTAATTATTTGAATCATTAGAACATCTAATTTTTTGCTTAAGGGTACACGAATGTACTACTGAATCTGTTTTTTAAGGTTTTTTCCAGTTTAATGTCTGAATCCAAATTCATAAAGAGTTGGAAAAATGAGATGTCTGAGCTATAGGATTCACAGGGATTTTATATGAAGCCTATTTAATCAGGATAACACTGTTATTAATATTCATAAAGTCAGCTGGAACACAAATGACAGACTATGGAGCCTAAAATTTTTTACTTGTGAATTTATTAAAAGCAGCTTAAAAAATTAATGGAATTTAAGTAAAGTTGACGAAAATGAAAATCTTATGTTAGCAGAAAAAATCTTTATTAGAACTTTCTCTAAGACCATCTTGCATTGATGTCTTTGACAGATTTCATTGGTACTTAAAGAAGAAAGATGCATGAATGGTCATTTAAAAGGATTTAAACACATTGGCACATTAATTTTTACATGAATAATAAGTAGTTTCCAAAAGCAATTAACTTACAGTGTACAAGATTTGAATAGAAAAATAGGACTGTGACATCAAAGGGCAAAGCAAATGTGCTGTACATTTTAAGCTTTTAATAATATGACTTCTTAAAATAATTTATTTCATTTCCATAATAGGTAAAGTAACAGTGAAGGTATTTGTGTACAGCTTGGGTTTGTTTTGAAATACACAGAGATCTGGAACAAAGAAATATTTTGATGCCAAAGTGCGATGGGTAAAGAACAATTTCAGGCTTTTACAGTGCTCAGGTGCTTTTGAATTGAGCTTTCTTATGGTCAATTTCTGTGTGTGGAAAATAGTCATATACCGACCACAGCATATGATTTTTCTCCCACGCTGCTGTATGCAGAACTAGGAAGCATTTGTTACTTCTGTAGAAGGCGAAATACGTAAATCTGGGATTTTTTCATTAGTCAGAAGATGCTGGTTAATTTATATTCATATTTATAGGTAGTTTTGTACTTAAATACTTAGTGTGAGTTTGACGTGACTATTGCATATTATATTCAACAAATAAGGACCTTTTTTTTTTTTTTAGCTTCCTATGCATGATGTTCAAGTAGTAGTCTTAACACTAACGCCAGTTGAATAAACAGGTAGTGAATAAGGAAATTAGTATTTCTATTTTAACTCCCAGATTTTGGCTTACAGTAGCATTTTGCATTTTCACTTCTGTCTTGGTCCACCAGTATACTTTATTTTAATCTCCCGCTTTAATTTCTTTTGATTATTGGACTGATTAAGAGAATGCCTTCAATTAAAAGTAAAGAAAAGCTTTAAAATAATTGTATTTAATTTTTCTGATGACTCCTCCTGGGAGGGCCTTCATTCCTAGCTTCTGATTGTTGTTGATGTGGCGAAGTTTAACACTGTCTAAATAATAATGGTTCAATAAGTTCTGGTTCTAAAAATACCTTATGTTCAAAGTACCTACTGTAAAAGTACATCTTGAATATGTGTTGTGCATAAGTTAGATACGTATTGCAGCATTTGTGTTCAGAACAACCGATTTACATACTTAGTGTATGGAATATTTTGTTCTATTTACTAACACTTTTATTTCTAACAATAGGGAAAGTATACTGCAAACCCTAGGGAGCCCCAGAAGGTCTTTCTGTTTGACTTCGATCGATAGGTTGCCTTAATCTGATATCAAATACTTTTATTTTCTGTTTGTGTAAACCAGAAAATTCCTATTAATTAGCAGAACATATTTCACCTATGAAGACAAAGTCTGTAAAATGAGCCTCTTGACTTCTGTCTCCAATTATTCCCGTGCCATAGTCTATTATTTCCAGGAGAGGGCAGCATTTTCCTACATCAGGTACATGGAGGCACATGCCCTGCTTAGACTGTCAATGTTTCTTGTAATTACTCCCAGTATATTTGTTGCTTGCTTATGAATTAACTTGCATTTATGGAACTAAATCATTCCAATCATTTAATTACACCTGAGGAGCTGAACTATAATTGCTTGCTTCCAACTAGGATCTGATATGGCTTGAGCAGTATTAATTTGGTGTTTACTTTTCTGAGTGCTAAAAGCATTAAAATGATTGTGCAATGGGATTACATTTTACTAATTGCTGGCATTCATTAGCTGGGTAAATGGCGAGGAAGAATGACTGTATATTGTGGAGGGATAAAATTATGGTTTTAAATAGTATATTACTAGGCACATTAAGGCCCTAAGACATGTTTTAAAATACTCCAGAGATTATTAAATACCGTATTTTCTTCGTGTCTTGCTATATGAATATCTTATTAAAATACTGCAATTATTATGAACCTTTTTGTGCAATATGTAGGGAAATGGCTTCATTGACAGAAACCTATTTCTTGATATTAATAACCTTCTATATTTTCAGCTAATCCAAAAGTAAATGAGGAACTTAGGAAAAGATTGCCAACTCCAAATCAACACAGTTACACAGAATTGAAAAAGAAGCATACAGCTTCATTTCAGGGACTCTTGTAAGGAGCTCAGTGTTCTGCGATATGAGGTGAAGTTGTTATTTTTTGTTAAGACCTAAGCACATCAAATTGTACACATATTTTTTTATCATGCGCTCTTATAGTTAACAACAAATACGAGCTAAATATGTATTTCTTGAATGCTTAATGTAAGTGTTAGTATTAAATCTTAAGTATTTGCACAGTTATACTTTTTTGTAGATAAAAATGAAAACATCTGCCTTTTTTGGTATTGTATAGGAAAAGAATTTCTGCTGCTGCTTTATTAGTTAGAACCTATGTCTTGGTATAATATGCTTGAATTTTAAAATGTGGGGTTTGGGGTTTTGTTTGTTTGGTTGGTTTTTTTGTTTGGTTTTTTAACTCTTACATTTATCAGCAGAATGACAACTCTCTGGGTATTTTCATAATCCAGCCACTGCCTCTTCAAGGCATATGTTGTATCTTTTTAATAAATGTAGAAAAAATATAGCAGGGAAAACATACAAAATAAGCACAACTATGTAGTTAAAGATGAAATATTGTCCTTGGTACAATACATTTTAAAAGAGGTGCTTGAGTAAGTAATAAAATTTGTGGTAAGCTTACTACATTAGCAAGATTACAAATTTAAATTTCTTTGACATATAGAATACAGTTGAATTTTCAACATATAAGAGAGCATATATTTTAACACTAAAAATGTAACCTGATAAGCATAACATTTTACTGTAGGTCTTATTTTTGAGTATTGAGAGTTGTTTCTTGAAGATCTTTGATTATATGAAATACTGCAACTGTGTAATTAACTGTATAGTCTGAAGCAATATGTATGCAAATATTAGGATGGATTATTTAGCTGTTTAGAAAAACCTGCAAATTCAGAGTTGGAGTGGGCCACTTTACTTGTATTTTATCCAGGAAATTAAAAGAGGAGAAAGAATGTTGTAAAGTAAAGCGCATACCACCATCTGTAACAATGACCAAAGCGAGCAGTCTCATTGTCTCTGGTGGGACCACTCAGTGTGATTTGGGCTGTGCTCAGTAGCATGTACTTCCAAGACCAGACTCTAGAACAAGAAGACAAGCTAATAAATTTTTCAACAAAGGCGTTACACACAACAGAAAGCTGACCCAAACCATTGTAAAAATTAGATGTGTGAAGAAAAAATATTTTACTGAGAAATATAATTTAGCACTGACTGTTAAAGTACACAGACTTTATTGTCCTGTTATAAGTATTTTAAAGTAATTTGTCTTGTAAAGTTTCTGTCAAATGAAGGCAAAGTATAGGTGTGTTATAATATAGTGTTTCAAGTTTATTTATCTAGAGTTTGCTTTATTTCAGCTCTAAAATCTTCAAGCAAAAACTGGAGTCAGTGCCAGATCAAACAAGTTCAGAAGAACAAATGGAGAACTGGTCAAAAGGTAAGGACTTTTAAGTTTTTAATAAGGAACCTCAGGTGTTGTAGTAGTGCTAGGCAGTGACTGGAATGTATTTGTTCTTGCCGATATATGACCAACGTTGGCAGAGAAGAAAAAAACCACCCAAAAACACCATAACCACACACTGCCTCTTAAAAGTGTTTGGGGTAACAGGAGAGCAGCTGCGGGAATGTAAATCATCAGCTTTATTTTTATTTTCTGGGTTATTGAAAATGTTTTTGTATAAGTTAGAGAAGTCTTATTTAAATTCTTAGTCTGTACCTTACACTTTACTTTCCAACCTTTTTTTCTTAATGGGTTAACAACAGATCTGAAGTCTGTCTTAAAGTAACTTTCTTGGCTATTCATGCCTGGCCAGAGTATAATTAAGCCATCTTGTAATATTAACAAGTTTCTTGTTATTACCTCAACTGAATATAGACAGTAAGGTAGGCTTGGATGTAAAAGGGGCCTTGGTTATCTTGGAACTTCCATGGTTCATGGAGTTTTCATCTCCACTAGGATGGAAAGATCTTTTTGTATTTGGATGACCGAAATTTTGCTCTCAGATACATTCTTCCATGTTTCATGGCAGAAACATAAAAAAAAAAAAAAAAAAAAAAAAAGGTGTGTCAACATTAAAGATGCCTCCTATATCAGAGCCTGATAGTATCTTGTGTGTTTCCTTTTTTTAAATTTTATACTGTGTATTCTTTCTCAGAAGATAATAAATGTCAACTTTTTGTGAAGAGTTCTGTTTAGAAGGAAGAAGAAATACTCTGTCTTGGAGATGATGCATTTCTTACATATGTAAAGGGATTTTTATCTAGATTATTGTGTAAAATAATCTACTTGTAGACCCCTTTTAGTTCATGGAATTTTGAGCTATTACTGAGTGAAGTTAAAAATGTTTTTGAATCATATACTCTGAAAACAAAAATAGTCATGGTGGAGTAACTTAGTGGAGAATTGTATTCTGACAATTTATACTTTAAATGTGTAATGGCTTAATCAGATTTAGTATTTTTAGACCTTTAGGGGTCAGCATACCCTAAGAATGGTTCAAAAGGTTAACTTTTGCAAAGTGAATACCATAAACTGATTCTCTGTGAAATATCTTCTGTCTAATTGCAGGAAATGGCATTCTTCTGCTGCTCACAGATACTGGTAGTTACTGAGTTTCATGTATATTATTTTTCTGATGCATTAAGTTAATATTTTGTGCTATTTAGAAAGCTATTTATTCCAAGCTAACACTTACATATTTGTGTATCCAATAGGAGTTTTTATATATACAAAAGTAAAATTGCTACACTTTTTTTAGATCCATCATTGGCAGGTCACATAATTATTTGTGCTTTTACTTCTAGGGAAGTTAAAAAAGGGATTATGGATGAATCTTGTGTCATCATACTGGTTTGGATGAGGAATTATTTTTTTTTCTTAGAATTTTATTTGGGTATTAACAATTAAATTACATTTTCTTAATAGATAAATTACAGCAACATAATGTTCAATATGTATCCTTGGTAGACATTCTGGTGCATTTTCTTATTGAAGTACTAAATCAAAGCAACTTTTAATCTTCTGTTTAAATGTCTGTGTTGAAATGTGTACCATTTGGTGTCCCGCTTGCTTTGTCATCTGTGGTATCTTTCCGCTTTGCAGCTGGTACTATACTGTATCTGGTTGTTTCTTGCTTGTAACTTGGAAGTTTAAAAGCTGTTTTTAGAATAACCCTATAATGATTTATTAAAAAAATTTTTAATAACATACTGAAATATTGAAGATTAAATTATTTTTCAAAACATAAGGATGGTAAAGCACGCCTGAGATTAAATTCAGCTGACTAGCTGAAAATTCAGTCAAACAATGAGAATTTAAAAAAAAAAGAAAAATGTTAGATACAGAGAAGTGGTAGGTTTATGGCGGTTATGCAGGATAATATGTAACCTGTTAATAGATGTTATAAAATAAAATACTTGAAAGAAAGGTAGTGTTTAAGAAGCCTATATCTGAAATGTTTGATAGTTGAGATTTTCTTTTAACTTTCCACGTTGTTTGGAATATAATATGCCTATGTGAATTGAAGACATTTGTCTCTCTCTGTTCTGGTATATCAGGAAGAGTTAATGCATGCTCTGTGTGCAAGGCTTATTATTTTGGGTTTGTATCTAATTTAAATGTACTGTTTATCTCCACAACACCTAATTTTTAAGAGGAGGATAGTGACTTTTTTGATTTCTAAGAATACTTGAGAGAATGTATCGGGAGCATTGGCAGCAGGCCAGTGAAGACTGAGTAATTTCCAAATAAAAAATATTCAGGATCTAAGCTAGAAAGCCTAGGATGGTAGTCCATTATAAAAATAAACTTATGTTGGCAAATAGATGCATATCTTTGCATTGCAGTGGCGGGAGGGGGAAACACATTGCACCTAGGTGGAATTGTTACTTTAGCCGGATTTACATGCTTGATGAAAACTGCACAAGCATTAATACTGTGAAAACACAAGAGGGAACCTGAAATTGGGTGCTTTTCGTACTTGCATACGCATTCAGGACTTGATATGTCAATTTTCCAAAAGAGTTAGCAGCATAGGAAAGTGGTGAGTGTGCAAATACTGGAGTTAAATTTGTATCTCTTTTGACTCATATCACGTACTGTGTTTGAATGGGTGCAGCTATACTTGTTCTGTATTATATAGTCTTTCACTATTGCAGTGTTTTTGCTTGTGTCATATTTCCGAGCATCTATGATTTTTAAGGACAGGGTGGAAATCAGGTGAAGCCTTAGAGTATCAAGTACTTTTTGGTCTATTTTGACAACAAAATTATAATTTTGCTGACTCCAAGATGAAAAGCATTGTATAATTTTTATTTGGAATTTCCTAAAACAAGGTAATAAATTGGTTATTTTTAATGGCAAAGTGGTTTGCTTCCTTAAAAGGTGGTTCTTATATTTTTCAAGCATAGTAATAAATATATATATATATTTCTAAACCACTACTTAAAGCATATACTGAAATGTAAGTCAATGAACCAATTTCACGCGTAAGAATTTGATGTCAACTCTTAGTTACGATCTATATTGACACTTTCACTGTAAATTGGTACCCTTCGAAAGAACATTTGTGTGGCTTGTAAAAATACTTTAAAATTGCACATCTGGAAACTGTAGTTCAGAGGGGACTCTAGCGTTAAAGAGATGTGATAATGTAGATTGGAACAGAACTGCAAAGTCAGCTTGTGCAGGGGAATTTGAAAAGTAAGTGTTTATCTGGTGGTGAGCTGTTGTTTTCCGGTTTTGTTCCCTTCAGGAAAAATAGAAGAGGAAAACAGATATGCAAACCTAATGAAGATGTTATGTACATATAGCTGCTCAGACACACATGCATGTGATAAGCTTATACATAGACAATTGTCTTAATTGCATTGTATGTTTGTGCATGCATTGGTCTTGCATGAATGCATGGTGCTTACTGTTAAGAATCTGGCCATAACTTTGCTTGTATTGTCATGGTCATGACGTGCATATGTCAGTGTATTGCTTACAAAATATTTTTAAGTTCTTTTGCTGTGTAGTGAATAATATTCAGGAAATAAAACCTCTCTAGAAATATTTTTGCATTTATTTACTCCTATTTATAAATTCCATTAATTGTCAGCCATCCCTTTTGCATTCATGGTAATTATGGCAATGTACACTCACATGCATATTCATATAAGTAAAAGGGATCATCTTATTTTTGCTAAGTTCCTAGAAATGAAACTCCTATTCCTTACAATGTATTTCTAGACTATCTTATTAGAAGTAGTAAGTTTTTCTAGTTGTGTAATGAATTTAATGTACTTTTTTGTAGGCTTGGTTTTGTCATAGTAATTACAAGAACTTTTTGTCTGGAATTACTATTGTGTGACTTTAACACCCATACACTAACACACATACACACACACAAAGATGAAGGGGTAATGAACACTTTGAGAATAATATGGCGTTGTAAAGATTTTTTTCATCTGATGCTCTAGTTGGGTCAAAAAGCAACTAATTGTAAAGGTGCTGTTTCCCCTTTCTCCAGAATACACCCATTAAAGCTGTAAACACTCTGAAGTAAATCTGAAGGTTGTAGTAGAGGCAGAATAAACCATACTGGTCACATTGAAGTCTGTTTCTTCTTTTACATGCCTCAACAGGAGATACAGTGAGCCTGTTCTTCCTCTTCTTCCCTCTTTTAGCAATAAGGAATTCTGTTTACCTGGGAAAGGAAGACGACCTGGATATTGCATGGGTGTGTATGCAGAAGAATCTACAGGCTATGCAGAGAGGCAGAGTCCTTTTCACACATGTGGCTCAATTGATTCGTGTCTTCCATGTGTGCTGTGCCTTCAGCATCAAACTTGCTGTGTGCTAGCTGTAACAGATCGCCTTGCAAAGTGGCAAGGGTAGTTGCAGATTTCTCTGCACAGTATAGGAGGCAGGAGAGAGGTTGAGAGGATGATCTTGCATGAGTCAAACATGGGAAGAGTGGCTAGTAACTGTTGAGCAACACTAAGTATGGAAGTTGAAGAAAACGTCTTGCATGGAAAAAGAGGGCATAGTGTGCCATGACTTACAAGATAAAAAGGAGCTAATGATAACTGAAAAATCATCAAATACTGTCTGGTCTTTCCTGTAAATGTAATCACCCTTTCATGTGTATACATTCTAACGTCTCCTTTTTCCATCCCATTTCTTTCCTCGTACATTTTGAATGGTTAAATACAGTGTTTTTCTGGCCAGGCTGCATGCAGAAAGACTCCTCTTCAGAAGCACAATTAAGTACCCAGTATCCGCCTGGCTCATTGGAGGATTTAGTTAGACCCTTTACAGTACGCTGAAAATGTGTAGTGCCTTATCTGCACCAAGTATTGCAAGCACTAAAGATGGGGAGAATGCACACCTTGAAGTATTGCACTTTGAATTGCTTAAGTGTTTGAAGTATGAGTGCAGCTAACTTCAGAATGTCTTGAAATGTGCTTCAGGGGGAGCAGCTCTTATTACCACGTTAATTTTTATGTAGTGCTTCAGAAGGAGCTTTAGAAGACCTGGCACAAGTGCAAGAGGAATTTGGTTATTTTCTTCTTTAGAAACCTTCATTGCTTCTATTTTAATAAGAGCTAGAATGAACCTTAAGTTCAGAGCAAAGACGTAACAAAAACATTTATTAAAAAAAGATTCTCCAGGGAGTGCACTGGAGACTCTTATCCGAGAGTTCACCTGCATCTTTAGTAGACCGTTTACTCGGAGGAAAGGGTGCGTGGGCAAGGTATCTTAATGGCACTTTATGCAGAGTGACCTTTCTTTTATGTCAGACATTTAAAATTACAGTATTTTTCTTCACTTCTAAAGCTGTAGTTTTCTGGGATTTTGTTTAGAACTCTAATTCAGCAAAGCCTTAGTTGTTTGTTTGCAGTAGGGGAGGTTGAGTACATTTGGATAAGAGAATTTTCACTATAATTAATGGGCATCAGGAAACATGACCCTGCCTAGATAAAAGGGAGTTCTGGATCATTAAGATTTAGATAATGGAAGGGGTTATATGTGAAAAGCAATTGTCTGGTATGACAATAGCAAAAGAAAAATGGGATGGGAGGGTTTACTTTGTTTCTAGCTGGTTTAGAAAACATAAACACAGCATGCTTAGTAAAACTCTAGCAGACACTGTGTTTGGAAATTATGTAATAACTCCATATAGGCTGTAATGATATCCTGAAACCCTGTATTTAAACTAACCTGAATTACAATGAGAGATAAACAGAATATTTACCCATCCCTTATGAGCTGCTGCTGATATGTAAATTTATTCTTCTACTTTGCACAAATATACTTTTGAGCTACTGCTTAAACACTTCAAGGTCCTTAGCCAAACAGTTTTAATGATGCCTCCAATATTATGAAAGTGTGACATTTGATGAATGCCTTGTATAGTTGTGATATCGGGGAAAGTGTAAACAAAAAATGCACATCAAGTCATCGTGCAACACCTAGATAATTTATAATTTTACTGTTTATATCCATCTTGACATTTTTTATCTGCCAAAGGCAGGTTTCATTTGGAATCTTAATCTGAGATTTATTTGGTGGATCTGGAAATCATAGCTAGAGTTCCCACAGGAAATGGTCCATCTACCAACAGATTAAATGGCAGTCCTGCAGTTGTTAAGGGAGCTCTGCATTTAACACACATGCATACTCATTCAGTCAGCACTGTGGAGAAAAATTAAAGTAGTAACCCAGGTTTAGGAACAATGTAGCTAAAAAGTCCCATATTTGCTGAATGACAAAGGGTTATATAGCAGCATTTCATTTTATTATTCGTGCTTGAATTTCTTGTTTGCTTTGTTGAGTCTGCTGACGAATACTAATAAATGCCTGCAACAATCCAGACGAGAGATGCCTGGCAACAAAGCTATGCGGTGGACCTCCCTGATCTTCTCCAGTTCACAACCTGACCTTTTGAAAAATTGGCTGGGCTAAGCTGCAGAATTTGGGTGTAATGGTTATTGTTAACTCCAGCTTTAGGATTTATTAATTTGTGTGATCAAGACTTACCTATACTTCAAAGTTTCAAAAGACCAAACACAATCATCCGTCCATTAGAACTAACATTGTGTTTCAGTGAATCCCACTTAGTATCTGCCTAGAGATTCTGCTGTATTGATGCATTTGGAATATAAAAATGCTTTTTCAAGTGTGAGAGACCAATCCAACAAAAATCTGGTGTCTTCTCAGAGACTAATATTTTAAAATAACAGTATGTTAATGAATTGCAAACGGAGAGTGGAGTGCCAAAGGAAATGTCTGATATTTACACTTTAATAAATGCATCATGATGAACTGTAGTGAATACCAAAATAATGATTGGCCACACATTTTGAAGACTTAGAAGCATTTTTCTATTTTAAATATTCACCAGTTTGTACACAATTGCTGTTTAGATGCTAACTAGGAGGGCAAAAGACTTAGAGGCAGGCAAAGGAAACATCATTACTAAAATAATCAGAATCCTGGGAGAATTGTAAAAAATTGCCTTTGCGATAATAGCTCCAACTGTTCTTAATCTCCCTCTCAATTTATTTCTTTATGAAGGGTGTTGCCAGGGTTCCACATAAGTACAGGTGAATAAAGAAGCATTCAAAGTAACACAGATGTCCCCCCGCTTAAATTGCTAACGCAGAATGAATTCACTGTTCTCTTTAGATTCCTTTAAGGGATAAAAAAATGAACTATTAAACTTCTGAGATTTGTCTGTATTTCAGCAGACAAAATACTTTCAAGCCTCCTCTTTTTTGTGTGTGCATATGTGTCATGGGATATAGAGCAAACTAAGACATTAATGCAAAATATAACTTAGGTTATTCTTGCTTCATTTGCAGAGAACTTTCTCAATAAAGTTCCAATAAGAATATGTTGTTCTCTTTGATCATGATTTTGGACAACTTAAACGCTTAGCTTTAGCTAGAGATTAAGCATTTGAATTACATTGTTCTGTTAACCTGACTGACTTCTAAAACAGTTTTAATTGTTCAGAAGTTTTCTGTATTAAAACAATAGTTAAAAAAAATAAATTCATTTCTTCTGCTTCTTATGGAAATTACAGGAAGTTTATATATACTGTACAATGCACATCTGTCTTCTAATATAGAAACACTGTAGTCTGTCATGTGAATGAAAATTATCATCATAAGGGAATGTGGAAGGATACCAACCTAGTTATTTCAGATTTCTATTAATTTTTTGGTTGTTTAAATATTACTTTATCATTCATAAGTAAAAACATGGGGTTTTTTTTCTTGAAATCCAATTGAAATGAGTTGCTAAAGCCTCTCTGACAGAAGAGAGAAGAATTTGAGGTCTCTGAGGAGGAGACAGGAGCAGGAAGGGCCACCACTGAGGTAGCACAGGCTCCAAGATACAGCATGGATACAGCACCATGGACTTCTGCAGTTTTACTTCTGCCATGGCTTGCTCAATGACCTTGATCCAGTTACTTTGTTACTGCTTCACTCTTGATGGCATTAAAATGACTGGCATCCCTTATTAAAAAAATCTGTGAGTTTCCAGAAAACATTGTTTTCAAGGCTTATTTCAGTGAACCTCTGTCATTTGTTTCCTGAAATAAGAGCAGATAGCCTATCTTGGTGTAAAATCCAGGGCCTTCTGAGTAAGAGTTAGTTAAAAGTTGATAACCCTTACTCTTCTGAGTAGACCCATGGTGCTCTCAGCAGGGCTCACCGTTATGTATCATTGGGGCACTGAGTATACCATGCATCTACATGGTGATTTCCTCTTTGTTACTGCCAAGGGCTTGGCTGCTTATATGCAACATTTTGGCTGGGCAGAGCACTGTGGAATAAAAGGAATTAGCTTTGTATTACAAAACTGCTCTGAGCTCAGTCTTCACTTATCAGGTTCCTGTGACTGCCATTCTGCTGTGCTACAGAAGTGATTGAGTGAGATCTTAGAGTCCTACTGAATTACGATCTTAAAGTTTGCCCAGTTTTCTATAAACGTTAGAAAAAGTGTGTCATGAAGGGACAACCATTTACTGTTAGTTGCAGGTTATTGGTTCTCAGTGTACTACACTGCACTGAAGGGGCCTAAATAATTGCTAACATAAGTAAATCTGTAGTAAGTCCAAAGGTGAATAAAGCTGCGCTTTTTCTTGTTTGTTTGTTTTGGAGAAAATATATATTGACCTTGTACTTTTTGTACTGAGCTTTTGTAATTGTTTTCTAGAAACAGGAATTAATTTCGTTTTGAAAATTAAGTACAGGATCTTTTCTTGGGATTAACTCTGAAAAACATATTTGCAGATTGTGGGAAAGATAAAATAGTGAGGAAAAAGTCAAAAATAATGAACATCCTTTGAGATACGCATGTAAATCCTATATGTTGCATCTATGTCAACTCAAATGCGAATGAAAAAGGAAATAACAGGCATTCTGAAAATGCATAAGACCTAAACCAACTCTTTTCTTTCTACATGCCAGGCAATAGGATCAGATTTCTTCCACCAACCTCATTTTCTTTCTTTGCATATTTATGCCTATAAAATCCTTTAATTTTGATTTCCCACTCATTTTCAGGATTTATGCCTTTTAATCATTCAGTAAGGGGTGAACTGTTGAGCAATCTGAGTCTTTCACAGTCATTCTATTTGGTAGAAGTTCCAGTAGTTATACAGCCGAGTGAATGAATGTTTGTCTTTGACAAAAAGGCTGACTCATCATTTTCAGCTCATGAAGGAATATTGAGCCATAGTGCTAATTTCATTTGCATAGCTTGAAAAGTTAGTGGCTATCAGGTTCAAGTTTTCCGTTAGACTTAAATATTTAATTTCTATTTATTTATTATATGTATCTAAGATTTCAAGTCCAGTGGCATTAGATGTTATGAATTTAAGACAATTCCATAATCCATTTTTTATATGAAGCTATTAAAATTGCTTTCTATTAAGGCAGCAACAGTCTTGTCCTAACAGCTTGTTAGAACACTTGCGGGTGTGTGTATTGTCATACACACATCCCCAAAAATTATCTTTTCAGAAATGTTTGTAAAATTATTAACATACAAAAAATCTAGATAATTTGAAAGTCAATAATAAAGAATAGCAATTAAACTAGTGAAAACAAAAAGAAGGTGAACTTCTCAAGTAATGCTCTTACACACTTGACAGTTATTGCAGCAAGATGAGGTAGATGTGTGGTTTGCAGGTAGGGGCAAGAAAAAGTATTTTTAAACTGTAGTAAGTGTGTCCTTTTATTCCAGTGGGAATAGGTTGGTTTGATATAGGGGCAGGGTGGCTCTTTGTTTTGATAGTTTTGTTGGATAATGAATATTCCCTCTTGGTGTTTGAAATTCAAACTTTTTGGTATTGTACAAACACCAAAAAAACTCCATAGAAATTGAAGCTGCATTGTTGTTTAGACTGAAAAGAAAAAATACATGATTAACAGTACATTAGAGCTTGTCAATCACTGAATTTTGGGGGCTTTTAGTAATTGAGGCTGCAGTTAGTTCCTGAAATGTAGCACAATGTTTTGGTTTGCATTTTTTCTAAATGTTTTTAATCTGACAGTGTCACATAGGAAGAGTAAGCTACTGAGTTTGCAGTCAGCTTTTCTCACACTCCCAGAGTGAGTATGGCTCATTCTCTTCCTTCCTGCTTTTGCTCTTTTTCCTATTCTGCCTCTTACTGCCGTCCCTCTAGGCATTCATTCATGCAGTCTTATGCAGACAGATGAGAACATGCTTTGTCTGTGCTACAGATCAGCTTAAAACATATACTAGGAGGCTATAGGTAGCAAGCAGTAAGTACTATTACACTTGAAGCTGGTTTGGAGCACCAAGGGCTTCCAATTTCCCCATACTCATCTGCAGGCAGATCTGTAGCCAACAGCGTATTTTGTGGTGCTGAGTGCATGTTCCATTGGGTTTTGTTTGTTTTCCTTTATTGTTATTCCACGGAGATTCCCTGCAAACCTCTGAGCCGATCCACGCAATTTGGCTAGTGGGGTGTTGAAAGACTAAAAACGGGGAAGGAGGTGCCCACCCAGCTTCTGCTGGATGACAGGACTGCTGAATATGCTGAGTGGTATAACAAGGGAAGCTACTGCCTCCTTAGCCTTACAGGTGAATCTGCACCTTCTGTGCACTTACATCTTCAACACTTCTTTCCATATTCACAGTGTCAGTATGGGATTCTCTAATGCTGTGCTTTCCCTGATCTCAGTGCCAATCCCCTACTTCTAAGAAGAAGCTATGAGAAATAGTGGCTGCCTGCAAATTGCGTTAGGTTCAATGTTTTTACTTGACTTTTTAACCACTCCCAGCTTAACAACATTGAATGCTGTTCTGCCTTTACTATTTCAAGCCATGACAGCATTATCTTCCCCTTACGTCCCTCTCAATCAATTCCCAGCTTTAATTCTAGTGTCTTTATATTCCTCCTTCCTAACATTTGCTTTTCTTTCTCTCAATGTGAACAAGCTATTCATTCAAGATAAATACATACAGAAGATCAGCTGTTCAGCTTCTCCCTATAGTGAAATATTAATCTGGGCTACTAAACTTTTTCTATTTTATATGGAAAATAAGTTGTATAGTATACTGAAGAACCAGAATCAACAGTGGTGATACCACTTTATGAAAACTACAGCATTTTTTCCAAAGCCTGCAAGGCTGTTTTACCCTTTCTCTAATGTTCCTTGTGCAGCCTGATTATTGCAAATGCTACTTACTCCCCAGTGTGTCTCTGCAGCATTGGTAATTAGTGCACAATACAATTTGCAAGAGGCATGAGGAAAAGCACTGAAGTGCATTGATTAATATTGCTAGTTAGTTTAACAGCAAGACAAGCTACCAGGTACCAAGGCCTAAATAACTTGGGGTGGGGGTCATGGGCTATATGAAAAATAAAGTTGTTTTAAAAATAAAAAAATTGCTATGCCCATTGATCTGACAGTGTTCAAAATGTCTTCCTCAAAGCATTCTACTGACAGATTTAGCACGTTGACCGAAAAAATGCATTACAACTTTATTAAACAAGTAAAACCTCTAATCTTAATGCCCTTGGGCAGAGTGCTTCCAATTCTGAGTGGAGGGGGCTGCCATCATCTTCTCTTTTACAAAGCCAGCAGGGAAAAAAACAGATCCTCTGTGTTTTGCCTAACATTTCCGGGAATGACGCTTACAGGCTTGCTGTGATGCTGCTTAGACTTACCCATGTGCTTGAGGGAATTGAATCTGGATGAAAAGGTGTGCTGCAAATGTAAGTTGCTTAAAGAAGCAGCATTAGCATTAATAAATGCCAACACAGGTCTAGTCCCGTTCTAAATTCTTTTTTTTTCCAGCTGTTGTAGCTTACAGTTGAAGGCATAAAAATCCGTATCTTGACATGGCCTAAGGATTTAGCCTGAAGTTCAGCTACTAATGCAGATGTTTACCTCATCATGCAGACATATTTACTTCATTCTGTTTTTTTTTTAAAAAAAAAAAATCTGTCTGCTGACTTGACCTGTCACCTAGAGAGCTTTGCAGCTTGTTGGGAGCTCATGTTCAGGATGTTATAGAGAGGCTGCTGAGGCTCATCCCACCCTCTGTTACCCCTTGCTATTATTCCATGTAGGCACCAGTGACCTGGGAAGTATTACGTGTGACTATATGGCTCTGGGGGTGATGGTCAAGGGCATAGGGACCCAGGTGGTGTTATCATTGATTCTGCCAGGAAGAGGGAAGGGCATGGAGAAGGATTGGGTGAAGTAGATGAGGCCTTCTTCAGATAACTGGAAGAAGCCTCATGTTCACAGGTTCTGGTCCTCAAGAGGAACTATACAATGCTGATAATCTGCTGGAAGGACCACAGTAAGGCACAAGTGATCTAGGAGATTTCTGGAGTACACTGATGACAACTTCCTGACACAAATGATTGAGGTGCCAACAAGTAGAGGTGCTCTGCTGGACCTGATACTTACCAACAAGGAAGGACTGGTTGTGGATATCCAAGTCAGGGGGTAGCCTTGGCTGCAGTTGCTAAGGTGGTGGAGTTCGGGATCCTGAGAGGAGGAATCAGAACAAAAAGGCAGGACCTCAGCTGTGAACTTCAGGAGAATAGACTTTGGCCTCCTCAGAGATCTATTTGGAAGGATCCCATAGGATACAGTACTGAAGAGAAGAGGGATCCAAAAGACCTGGTTGATATTCAAGGATCACCTCATCCAGGCTCAAAAATGGTCTATCCTGACAAGTAGGATGTTGTTTTCCTTGACTTTGGTAAGGCATTGGACTCTGTGTCCTGTAACATCCTAATAGAGAAGCAAAGTATGGGTTAAATAAGTAAACAGTGATGTCGTAGAATCGTAGAATGGTTTCAGTTGGAAGCGACCCATCCAGCCTGGCCTTGAACACTTCCAGGGATGAGTCCTCAACAACTTCTCTGGGCAACCTGTTCCAGTGCCTCACCACCCTCAGAGTGAAAAATTTCTTCCTGAGATCTAACCTAAATCTTCCCTTTTCCAGTTTGAAGCTATTACCCCTTGCCCTATCACTACATGCCCTTGTAAAAAGTCCCTCTCCAGCTTTCTTGTAGGCCCCCTTCAGATACTGGAAGACCGCTATAAGGTCTGCCTGGTGCCAACTGGCTGAATATCTGTGCCCAGATGGTGGTGATCAGTAGGAGGCAAGCCACTAGTAGTGTAGTCCCAGAAACAAAAATGGATCCAATCCTGTTCAATGTCTTCATTGATGATTTGGATGATGGAGCAGAGTATACCCTCAGCAAGTTTGCTGATGATACAAAACTGTGACGATTAGTTGATACACCAGAGGGTTATGCTGCCATTCAGAGGGACCTTGACAGGCTGGAGAACAGGGCAGAGAGGAACCTCATGAAGCAGGGGGAAGTGTGGAGCCCTGCACCTGGCCAGGAATAATCCCATGTAACTCTACATCCTGGGTGCCAACTGGCTTGAAAGCAGCTCTACAGAAAGGGATCGGGATCCTGGTGGACAGCAAGTTGATCATAAGCCAGCAATGCGCCCTCACGGCAAGGATGGCCAACAGCATCCTGAGCTGCATTAAGAAGAGCTTTCCCAGCAGATCAAGGGAGGTGATCCATCCTCTCTGCTCAGCACTGGTAAGGTCACATCTACAGTGTCAAGTTCAGTTCTGAGCTCCCTAGTACAAGAAAGAGATGGGCTTACTGGAGCAAGTCCAGCAAAGAGCCACAAAGGGACTTGAGCATCTTATGTATGAGGAGAGGCTGAGAGCTGAGACTGAGCCGCAAGAAGGGAAGGCTTGGGGGAGTGGCTCTTATCAATATGAATAATACCTGATGGAAGGGAATGAAGAAGAAGCCAGACTCTTTTTGGTAGTATCCATTGACAGGACAAGAGTCAATGAATACAAATTAAAAACACATTAAATTCTATCTGAATACAAGGAAACAATTTTTATGATGAGGGTGATCAAACAGTGGCACTGGCTGCCTAGAGAAATGGTCCCTTCCAACTGCAATGACTGTGAACTCTAAAATTTTTAAAGTCCTGGCACTAAAAGCAGCAAATTCAAAAAACAGGAACTGTGAAGAGAAGAAAAACTTACTCAGTTGATTACTCTCACGCTAAAGGGATAGAATCTATTTTTTGATTTGTCCCAGTGTAACTGTGGTAGCTAATGTCATCTAATCTTCTTAGCATTCTGGAGTGGGAAGGGTTTTCTTCTCCAACTTTCATATAGTGTGGGCCAAAGGAAAGTGCAGTTACACTGAGCAAGGAACAAAGGTTCATGGCAATACTGGTTATTGCAACAGTTATATTGTGCTTGAATTCTTTCACAGAATGCAACACACTTCATCTGAGGCATTTCAAATATATATGGCTTATGGAAAATATCGATGCCCTAGAGAAGACAGGGAGGAAAAGTTGTTATGGCAAGTGAAGCCTTGCACTTCCCCTTCAGTGTGTGAGAGCATAATTTGCAACTATATATATACAGATCACTGCATCTGAAATGGGAGAACTGGACAGGGTGGTGTTTGATAGGCAGTTCTTTATAATATAACTCAAATGGGAAACACATCTCAAACAAGTGTATGCTTCCCTAGAAAAAGCTTTGCAAGTATTGAAATTCAGACTAGGTTAGTTTTCAGATAGTACTAACTGGAGAGGATTCCAAATTTTGCCCTTACGTGTTACCACTCCCAAGTTGGTACAGGTTCTTAGAGTATACATAGTGAATTTTTTAATGCCTGCTAGAGATCCTTGCTACGTACTGTAGCAAGGAGTAAGGAGGAGCAAGAGCTTGAATCCAGTTTTTAAATGTAGCAGCACTTAAAAGGAAATCTCTGCTCAAAAACCTGCAGGATTTCGAGACAGTGAACAACAGCGTACATTTGCTCAAAGAATCCAGGTGGCTGTGGGCTGTGTTCAATTTCTGCATTAGCTGTGAAGTGATCCAAGGAACACATTTCAATCACAGTACTGAAAGTAGTGTTAGATTATATTTGTTAACGAATTTTTTATCAAATTATGGTCCCCACATGTTTATTACTGCTCAGAAACAAAGATTCTGATATACTGTTGACTGTTGTTCCTCTAGAACAAAAATCGGTGGTTATAGTTGAGTGGAATGGTGAGAGTGGATTCAGGTGGATTTGTGCTGAAGTAGATAGGGAGAATACAGATGAGCAGCGGGTGCAATAACTTTTTCCTCAAGGTAGTAATACAAAGCTTTGTATGGGAACTTGTTAAACTGACTCCAGCCAATCCAGAAGTCATCTCTCTGTGCCCTCAGGATGTTTCCTGTGCCATTGGCGGTGTCTTTCCTTCTTCAAGGAAAGAGGGATCTATTGCAACAGATTTTAGAGACAGTCTTCAGTATTTTTGACTTGGAATCCATGCTTTTGTGTCTTACTTGCAGCATGACACCTTGATACTGATTGATGTGTATTTTCAGGCTATTTGTAGATGATTGCAACTGTATAGACAGATTCTTAGTATTTTTGAGGAAGAAGTAGTAGGTCGGATCAAAGAATGTATACCGTATAATTTATCCAAAATGTTTGGAAACACTAACTTTATTAAATAAGCAAAAGCTCCAGTATTTGTTCTCTACTAATCTAAATGAAAGAATGAAGAATATATGCACTTTTTTCTATTTGCAGCTTTTTTAGGCTTCTTCCTCCTCATTTTTTAATATAGTTCTATAATTAAAACTTACTTGTTCTTACTTTATGAAAGAACATTCATGGTATTTAAATACCTTGATATCAGAAATATGTCCTAAAAATATCTAGTAGCCAAGCTTAAGAGAACTATCTCGCTCAACATTTTAATCAGATAATTTTTCCCTTTGGCACAATTTGTGCTTTGCATTCTTCAAGTTCTTTAGTTGTGTAAGCCTGCACCTTACACTCTCCAGGAGTGAATAATGGGGCCTTACATTTGTTGTTGGTAATTGCAGCTTGCTGATAGTTCTTTTGTAACCAAAATGGATTTGAAAAAGACGTCAATATAAGTAAGAATCTGGTTCACAAAATGCAAATTTCCCTGTCTGCAGCAGAAATTCATCATGTCTCACTAGGATGGCGCTGTTTTTTACAAAAGATAGGTAGATAATTTCATAGGGTCAGCATTATTTTAAGCAGTCATTTATGGGGAAGAGGGATTAGGAAATGGAGATGAATTTTTCAGGTTTCTATGAGAAAAATCCAGTAAATAGGTCATAGCTCCTACATCTGTGCTCTAGGTAACACAGCTCTCATTCCCTAGTAGGATGAGGAAGATGGGAATCTGAAAATAGAGTACTTTCTCCTTACTGCTACAAATAAGAATATAGCAAGCCATTTTTGGATGAGAAATCTCCAAATGAAAAAATATGTTTGCTTCTGTTTCCAAATAGAAACACACATCCTGGAACACAAAAAGGAAGACTTCTGTACTGAGTTTCATTTTCATCAGAATTCTCAAAAAAACACAGAATTTTTCATCCAGGCAGAAGCAGAAGCACTGAAACTTTCAGATTTGCCAGTAACCAGTCAAAGAGGAGGAGCCCCAAATCACTATAATTCCAGTCCTGAAGAATCAAGGTAAATATCCCTATATATAGTTTTTGTAGATTCAAATTATCGACAATATACATACAAATTTTTTTATAAAGATAGGGAAGTTTACTTCCCAACTAAGAATCAGTAAGTCAGCTTTTTACTTAGACCCACCATATCTGCCCTTCTTTCCTTGTGGAGTGCAGCATTTCACCACTGTATTCTCTAGCACTGATTGAAAATATGATCATGGCAATGGCTTATGTGACACACTGTGGGTATTTCAATGATTGTGATCTCTCCAGAGAATTTTAAAAATGCATACTGAACAGAATTAGAGAAGATGATCTAAAAGTCTTGTAGTACCTGTGGCTTTACACAACAAACACAGTGTACCCTAAATATGATGAGTGAGTAGGAAGCAGGAATTAAAGCAGGGTAGAAATGAGAAGGAAGCTGGAATAAAGTGGCTAGGAAGCGGGAATAAAGTAGGGTGAAGTCTAGATAAAGTTGGAAGAGTGAAGAGGAGGAGCTGTAATACTCTGTAGGAAGTCTGTGACAGGAATCTGGAGAAAGGTAAAGCTGGTTGAAAAGTGTAATACAAACTCTGAAGATTTTGTTCTGTCATTAATTTTGGTCATTTATTGTCATTAATTTCCGTACTGAGCTATGGCCCTGTACTGCAGTCTTAAGAAACATATACACTCGTGCTATATGTGACATAATACATGAAGGTATACCCAGCTGACTAGGGAACGTTACTGGTTTTGAGTGACTTAGGCATTCTGAAGCCTGAGTCTTAACTGAGAGTGACAGATTTGCTTTTGAAAATGGAATCAAGGCTGCAGAGCTCTGTGACATACTTTTGAAAAATATACTCTAATTCTTCATCTGTCTGGCAGATTCTACACCTGGTTTTGTTATCTTTATTATGATCTAGTGGTGACTGATTGGGCCAAAACCAGTCTGTAGTACTTTTCTATCTGTCTTGTTGCCTTTTTTTGCATTAGGGTCTGAGATATGCTGTTAGGGCAATGCATCCTACACTAGAAGCCAAATGTAATGCAGAGTGCTTAAGTACAGCCCAGCACAGAGGCAGCCAAAGATTGTTGCTCCTACCTACCCTTCACCAGTGCCACTTGCATTGGCAATCAGGCTGGTCTTGAAAACTGAGATTAACTTCCCACAGCAGTCAGCATGTTGAACCATGTCATCTGCAAATATATTGCATGTAGGATCCTAAAGCTATAGGCCAAAAACTCATACTATATAAACTGCACAAAATCTGTCCTTCCCCAATGTCCTGGTTTGAGTGACACAGGACTAATTTCTTTTCTAATGCTTGGGAAAATTGTACTTTTGGAGGACTCTGGTGTCTGAATTTGTGAAAATATTTATAGCCAGCTATGGTGTGTGGGTGTCAAGGTCTCAGTGTTTTCAGGCTAGCCAGGTGCAGGGATGAGGAGGAGCGAGACCCAGGCACTTGACCCAAGCTGGCCAACAGGATTATTTCATACCATGAACGTCACATTCAATATAAATTAGAAAGTTTGCTGAGGAGGAAGGCTCTCCTTTGATGGCGGCGATCCAGAGAACTCCTTGCCCCGGTGCCGGATCCCTGAGGCCTTCCCTTCCTCCTGAAGCCATAGCACTCGCAGTGTCTGACATTCAGTGTCCACTGCTGGGAGTGTGCAGCTTCCTACTGATATAGTTGGCTGAGTATAATCCTTATATATCTTTAGATTGGTATCTGGATCATTATTGGTTCTTTAGTGTTATTACTGTTAATTATTTAGTCTTATTCTATTAACTCTGTTTATATTTCAACCCCTGGGTTTCCTGGTTTTCTTCCCGATTCCCCCTTCCTGGGTGGGGAGGGGTCATCGGGTAATAGAATAATTGTCTAAACGACAATAAATTGTTGTGGATTTTCTCAAACTATAACACCCAATTAGAATGTGAGGTGAGAAAATATCTTGATATAGAATGACCTAGGAAATGTTGAGTCAGTGTTGATTTGCATTGTAGAGGGTGGTCTTAGTGTACCATCAATGGGACTTGTCAAGTTTTCTTTTAGACATCAGACAGAAAACATATGAGGGATTGAAATATGATGATGAAGTATATTCAAAGTTGTTCATGGGAAGCCTCTCCTGAACATGGAAAATGAACAAAAAAATCTTGAGGTTTGTAATGTCTGGGCAGTAGTATCCAGCGGCATCTGTCACTTGCAGTCCAAAACAATACTAAATGAAATTTGCTGGACAGAGCAAAGATGAAATAGGCTTTGAAGGATCTTGAAAGTGAAGACAAGCAGTTTAAGCACTCTTACACCCTATACATAGTGTAATACACTAAGTACCTTTTCAGTGTTAATCTCCCTGCTGTCTATGTTTGATGTGCTTTAGGTTGCACCGTAGTTTGCCTGCAGAGTACCGATCTTAACTTCCTTCTTAAAGAACCATAGAGAAAATAAATCCAGTGGAAGCAGGTGAAGAAAGGGGTGGCTGAGTACAAACAACCGTCTACCTAAGAGAATGACTCTTTGGAGCAACAGATGGCTTTCCTTTTCTTTCTAGGGTGTGAATTACACATAATGAAAGTAACGTATACAGTAGAAATAGGAGTTCAGAAGGTATAGCTTTTCTGTGGCTACTTCTTATGACTCATTGCCTATGAAGCCTATAAACAAAAAATGCTTAAGGGAAATGAATGTTAAAAATATTTGCTAATCCCCCTTCTAATCTATTCATTTTGCTGCCGTCTTACAAATGAGATCTGAGTTATCTGTGAGTATCAATGGATAGCCAAGCAGTTTTATAAAAGTCTTAACCTTGAGACAGAATTTTTGTAGCCATGGAATCTTATCTTATTTTTTCCTGCCTATGGCTAAATAAGTTACCTTAAAACTCTGTGAGTGGTATACAGTATGGAATTCCTGTTGTCAGTTATAATATTTAGAATAACACCATCATTTTACAGAGATCTTTAAGATGAACTCCTAGATCTTGTCTTCTGGATATTCTCGTTTCGCTTCATGTGGAATTGTCCACCCTCCTGAAGAATTTGGTTTCTTTTAACATGAGCATCAATTTGATCTCCAAATGTTTCATTACTTTGTCGCTCCGTGTTAAGTACAGGATTTTAATATTATCTTCCCTTAAGCATTTTCTGTTTATAGGCTTCATAGCCAATTTATATTCATCTGCTTTATGCCTTAGCACTGTAGTATATTCATTTATTATTCCAGATTTACAGATTTTTTTCAGAATTACAGATTTAAGAATTGATAGAAGGACATCCCTTCTACTGGCTGTTTAATAAATTTGCAATGGTTAACAAGTTTTAATAATTTATTTCTGTGTATTTTATTTGGGGGGGAGGGAAGGAACTGGTTTTGCATTATTTTTCTTTTTTTTTTCCATCCTAGACACAGCACCGTAGAAAGAAAGGCTATCAGGATGCTCCCTGAATTTATATCCACATGGAAGGATGCTGCAGATTTAGGTGGAAAAACAGAAACTGCGTTCCTTTTAAAAGAATTGGACACTCTGAGGGCCAAAAATAAAAAGGTACAATTGAGATACTCAGATCACAGTATTTGCTCTTTTATGGTTGTCTTACAAAACATACATTTTAAACTGTTTCTAATTTAGTTTTGTTATTTATTTTAGTGCACCAATCAATAGCTTTCTTGTCATTTTGGATTCTTAGCTTAACAACTGCTCTGGAATTAAAAAAATCTTTCATCCTACCCTTTGACCTTTTTAATCAGGGACATAGATTCTTGCATCATGGATGAAAACCAAGAAAGACCAAAACCAAGGCTGGGATTTCATTAACAAAATCTGGATCTCGTGCTTCTGTACATGTGGTCCAGATAACGCATGTGCCCTGATACCCCCTCTTTGTCGAGGGGAAGAAAATTCCATCCTGCTTGCACACAGCATTGCTTCTCACTTTAGTAGTGGCTGCCTGCGCCTAAACAACAGAAAAGTCTATAGTCTTTCCATGAAGTATCATTCAATATTCAATGGCAAGCTCAGATACCTGTCCAAGAACAGATTTAGTGAATTCCCAGTTAAAAGGCCTCAACATGTGAAAGAATACCAGTTTTCTGTCTGGCGATGAACATGAAAAATGATGCATTTACACCACAGTCTCTTCAGTCTATGATGTCAGGACTCTTGGTGGGAAATACACTATTCATGCAGGCCCACCACCTGCACTATATTCTGTGTTATTCTGTGCTTCCTTAGTGAGAAGGACCACAGCTGGTGATACCTGAAGAAGAGAATGCTAAATAGAAATAATGGCACACACATTGCTACTTGTCTCGCAGAGCAAGATAGGGCAGATGATAAAAAAAGATATTTTTAACATTTGTCCTTTAAATAAATAAACATAATTAATTGAACTTCTGTTGTATTTTTTATTGCTTGTATTCTGGGTGTAAGAAACTATTATTTAAAATTTGTTGTGGTTAAAAGAGCTTGTTGACTGTTTTAGTTAGATAAGAATCTCACTGTCCATTTGTTCAATTCAGCTTCAAGATAAGCTGTCTGAAAAGGACAAGGAGCTGAAGACAATAAAACTGGACTTAGAACTGCAAGAGAGAGCTACAGAAGCTAAGATTGCAGAAAAGATTGCAGGTACCGTAGACAAGCATTTAACAGATGGCTGTATGGCTCATACAGTACCCGTGGTTGCTATATGACGTGGCCTAGTGAATGTTAGCTTTATTTGCTAAAGGAGGGAAGATTTGACTTTTTTTTTTATGTGTGGCTGTTTAGAGTTGCTTAGAAAATAGGTGGCTTTAACATCCTGGTACTGGTATTAGCAGGAGCTTTACCTGTATTCATACTGATTTGGGCATTAAATGCATTGTTAACACCATGTCAATCCAATCACAAAAAGGTTGTTTGTTTTGTTGGAAGGTCCTGAACAAACAAGGGGAAATAATGATTACCAGTGCCTCTACCTTTCAACCAGCAGTTCAAATACCACTTATTGTTTTAGCTCGTTCAGAGCAATACTACCCCCTCCCCGTGTATGGAGATAGTCACACATTCACCTCAACTAGAAAACTGCACTTTTCTTGAAAAATCTGTTCTTTTGGTAGTTAATGAATTTTTGTCTCATGGTGGTATGTCTCCAGTGAATTAAGTTTATAAAAATTCCCCAAATGAAAGGTTTTTAAGTTTATAGTTGAAAGTGAATGCATGCTTATAGTTGTTATTAATTGTTCTTTGGGTAGACATACAAGAATGGGGACAGTTTGTTTTCTACAGTTTTGGAAATTTCTAACGTAATAAAGGTGAGTATTTTTATTATTGAAAAGTGACTGTGTGTACAGTGTAGCCAGTGGATGAAAAATACTCTGAGGTTTTTCTCCAACTGTTTCAGAGAAATTAATGGGATTGCTTTTATAAATTCATCGTATCATTTCTTCATAAATAAAGTGTAAGCTAGGTAAAATAGTGTCCTTATAGACCGCGCACGCTTCATATAGTATTAATAGTACTAATACCTGTCCCCAAACTATTGATACTGATGGGAGGTGTATCTTCAGGAAAATGGAGCAGAAAATAAACTCTCCAGCTGAAAAACCAGGTGGCTGACTTTCCACTTCATGTCAAACTCCTGAGAATACAGTATTCTGTGTATATTATAGATGGAAGAGAGAGTTCCTAGATTTTCTGTGGTAGATGAAGGAAAAAGCAAATCTGATCTACATATTAGGAAACAAATTGAAATAGAGGCATAATTTTATTCTTATTTCATTTTACATAAACTGCTTGCTTTATTTTCAGAACAAAAAAAAGTCCACACTGCATATCGTAGTTATATCCAGCAGCTGAAAGCTAATGCAAATTGTTTGGGTTGAATCCCAAGTTTTGTGTTTGTTCCTGGATATTTGCAGAGTGTTTTACCTCTGTACTTGTAATAGAGAAATACTGTCTTTGATATAGGTGTTCATTGCTTGTTAAAACCTGGAAAGAAACATGTGTCAAAAGGTCTGTTGAAAACATGTTTAGTTTCATTTTTATGGATACAGTTGAAATATTTGTTAGTAAATTGTTTTTTTGTACACTAGTGTTTAAATTTTCTAATTATATCCTGTGCATAGTATTATCTTCAAAAGAGTATGTCATGAATATGGTTATAATAATTAATATAGTTATTCCATTTTAAAAGGAAGATTAAGCCAAGTTTTAATGAGAGCTACAATGTATAAGGATGACTGTTAAAAATATACCCTTTTTTCTCCTTTTACAAGTTCAGCAAGTATAAAATCCTTTAAATGCAGAGAGAGAGGGCAAGAGGCTCCTTACTACTTAAGCTGTTTGCAAAATGAAGCATTGTTAATATTTCATGGGGTTTTTGCTTCCTGCCTTACAGTTCTAAGAATGTTTGGATAATTATTTTGAACTTTGGAATGATGTGAACCAAGTTTTTTGACATCTATGTGTCTCTTTCTCATAAAAGCCTTGGGAAGGGTTCTAATGGACAAGCAGAACCTAATAAAGAAGACTCAGTCTGTTTAAGGAAAAACTTTTTCCCCTTGTGTTAAGTCCTTTGAGTAAAGGAGAACACATGCTGCTGTGATTTCATGTCACTAGTTAATGTTTAATTACTGCAGTGTATAACACATGGTACAGTGAAGCTTGTAAATATGGGTGTTTGCATTTTTATTATTACTTAGTACTTACTTTATGATAAGAAAATGACTCCACAAAATTATATTGTAAAAACCATCAGAAATATTATCTACTTTGAGGAAAACTACAATTCAGTTTTAAAATGTAACCCTCTAATTGATGGGTTTTACCTAAACAAGTCCCTTGGAAAGAATGGAAGAGCTGAAGACAAAGGCCATTTTAAAATGAAGCTACAACAGTCTTCAGAAACAGATAACCCAAAGTGTGTCGCTTCATGATTTTTACTTTGTTCAGATGAAGAAGTGAAGAGGAAAAGTGTAAATTTGTGAAATGCTTCATGAGAGAATAAGAAAAAGTAGAGTTAAGGCAGAAGATACACACGATGGAAGAGAATGTTTGTGTGCAATAAATAACTTATTTTCAGAAGGTGTTTCTTTCTAAATTTTACTAGCCTGGAAAATGGATTTTAGAACTTCCTTGGGTCCTTATCTCTGTGTCAGGTAGCTATGGCTAAGGAAAAATAGGGAATTCTCAGTTTTGGTTGCAGGCTTTTAAGACTATTGTTTCTGGTGGTCATAGTTGCCACAGATTCCTGCTGTTTCTTCATTATTCTTCTGTTGGATTTCTTCTCATTATAAGCTAATGTCAGAAGGTAGCATGAGTTTCACTCCCCATCATGAAGAGAAGAAGAACAGAGGTAGAGGCAACATCAGGAAAATCAAGGGAAGAGCATGTCATGAAAGAACTGGGACTAGAATAATGTAAGGAAAAAGGGGAACACAACATGTGAACTGGGCGTGAAGAATAGACAAATCTTGAAATGCGGCACTGCAGAACTTTCATATGTTAAACAGAAAAGGGAACGGGTGCACTCTGTGGGAGGGGGAAAGGAGAAGGAGAATGCATCTTCTGAGGACAAAGTGGAAGATAAGGATGGAGACGTTGCAAAGAAGTAAGTCTTCAAAAGAACTAGCAGAGAGAACAGATGTCACTTTGGTTGGACATAGTAACTGACTTCATTTTTGCCTAACAAAAGAATTGTACAGGGGATATATAGGAACTTTTAGAGGAAAAGAGCTGGTTGAGTGTGAGAATTGTAGAGCATAGTGGTAGCCTCTCTAAACTGGCAAAAAAATATCAAAGCCCAGGTCTTCTCACAGTAACTCCCACCATTACTGCAATAGGATACACCATAGTTGACATCAGAGTCTTGGCTCTTGGAATATTTTTGTCGCTATCACAGTGCTATATTTTGGGACCAAGAATAATTCTGAAGGAAAATATAATAAAAAATATTTCTCATTAAATCTTTCTGTAGCAAGGGCTGTTTGGGGGTGGTGGTGGTGCCAATATCTAATAGTAATGTTACTAAAATTTAATACTTTTTTAAATCAGTCAGCTGATTGAGTCCAGCCCTGCTAGGTCTGTTAGGTGTTGCACACCACCTTTAATGCCTGACAACTGTGTGAGCATTCTGCAGATGCTCACTTAAAGACCAGGGTGATGATAGGAAATACAGTGTGGAAAAAGGGGAAAGCAGGACTTTTAATACTGTTGTATACGTTATACAGCTTTTGGTCTTTTGGAAACTATGGCAATATACCTACAATGAAGTCCCTTTTTTCAGGTCTGTATTTACAAAAATGTTCAGAATTAACATTTGTGGTATTTTGGAATTCTTGAATATGGTATGGAAATGTTCATGAACATTATTTGAAGTTTCCGAAATGAACTTGAAAAATAATTACTGTATGCATATGCAATAGTTTTAATAGCAAAAGTGAAAACAAATATCCAAGTGGCTATTAGCTTAGATTTAGTTTGATTTAATATCCTATAAAGTAAGAGGAAATAAGTAATCTTGCCAGTAATAAACTTTGGGTGGCAATAACTTCCAGCACAGAAGAAAAGTATTTTCCATTTCTTCAAAGCTCACTTTAGAGTCCCTTTTTAGATGTTATTTTTCTTTCTTGCATGTCATCCATTAAAGATTAGCTGTGGAAGGTTGGAGCATGGAGAGATTATGAATGACAGAACAACTCCTGCAGAATAATAATCAGTTTTTGGTATTTAATGCTGTTTGACTTTTGCAGACACATTTCTTATTAACCTTTGGTACAAACAGAAATCCAGGTTCCTGATATCTCATGGAGAAGATGAATTCAAGATCCTCTTCCAATTAAACTGAAATAAGGCCAATATTGGGCTTTAGCCAAAAGAACTCAATAGTTCCCAACCTTTGTGTTTATAAACCTAAATATGAATGGTATTTTACAGTTTAAGTAGGTAATGCATATACTTCCCTAACTCAGTTTTCTATGCATAATTCATTTGTATATATAGTCTATATAGTTCTTAGGGATTTTGTCCTATTAATGCTTCATTATGCAAAACTATTTCCTGAGTATTTTTTCAAAATATTTCCTGGTAAATAACAGAATTTTGAAAATAGCTTTAGGATTTGAATCCTCTGTAATGCGAAGGTGGACAATCCATCTAAAGGACAGAAAAAAACCCCGAAGGTGGGGGTGTTGTGACTGAGAATATCTTGGCTTAATTTTTAACAGCTTAATTTGAAACAATGTAATTTTACCTTTAGATTGTCAGAATTGTTGATTGTCAAAAAGTTGCGTGCAGCTCTTTGAAGTACAATATATGATGAGCTGGCATAGGTTAAAATGTAAATTACTAAGCTATTTATGGGTGGAGCTTGTATGTAAAAAGCAAGCCAGTATCTTCAGCATATTTTTATGATTAGTCTGGCCCTTCTCTCTTCCCCACTATGGTGCTAGACGAATATAAAGAATTGGGTTTTATTCAGGAATAAAAAGGTCTGCAAATAATCTACTTCTTGGGGTATTACAAAAACTTTTCTTTAACCTGTCAAATTATAACTTGCAAACTTAAATGCAACATTTATTTTTTCACCCTAAAGTAAATATTCAAGCATCAGCAATTATTCACCGAAAAATAGTTTAACAGCATTATGGGGTGAATTTTGAAGTCAGCTGTGTTTAGTGTGTTAGAAACAGAGGCTTAAGTATTGTACAGGGATTGGCTTTCACAAGAACTGCTTTGGGGTCTGTGTATAATACTCTCTCCTATTCTTTCCCACTTTATTTTTTTTTTAATTGAATTGGGATCTGAGTACACAAAGAAAACCCTATGCAGAGCTGCTACTGAGCAACTTTAGCCTTTTATTAAGAACACTGTTTATAGCATTGGAAATGTAGGAGCAGATGAATGCTATGCACTAAATACATACAACAAGCACAAAGCAATAAAGAAGTTACTGTGTTCTATCAGTGTTTGTTCAGATTGCTTTATCTATAAAGTCACATTTAGGTGTAAATGACTTATAGTCTATAATTCCTGGTACTCTTAAGTAGTTTTCCTGTGATGATCTTATCACTATTTTGCTTTTATTTTTCAGTTATAGGTCATAACTGAAAGTAAATGAATGGTGGCTTTCAAAAAAAGAGCCAGGAACTTAAGTTGTCTGTTTCATAATAGAACATTCAGCACTATTTTTAAGTTGACAGTCAGCCCTGGAGCTCATGGTAGTTTGCCATTAACCTGAATGAGAACAGTGTAAAGGCCTTAGGCTTTGAACATTTCTAGGGATTATCTGCATTTTGTAACATGTACGCGCAGAGGCCAATTAATGATACATTTTAAGGCTTTCATAGCAGTGCAGTAAATCTGGTTTTTTTGTTTATTTCACTACAATAAGACTGACTTCTTATTTAAGAATTGTGAGCACAGTCATTAAGTCTAGTAGAAAGACGTCTCAGAGGATTTTGATTTCTAAAGTGACTGAATAACAAATACATACATGTTTGTATTTCTGTAAGGAGAACAAGCATATATCCATATAAAATTTAATAATAGTGGCCATCTGGAAATGGCAAGGATTTTTTCCAAGTTCGCCTGTGTTTAGACAGAGACCCAGCAATGGTGGACAGGAATGGGAGAACTAATGAAAATGAAGAGGCAGTTAGTCATTGCACCCGTTTTCCCAGTATACAGCCCTAATTCCTCCCGTTCGTGTAGCTGTTACTCAGAAATCCAAAGTTAAAACACAAGAAAAATCCCTAAAGCTTCGCTTAAACCTCTGTGTAGGATAAATTTCAGCTGACAGTTATTTCATGGAAGCGACTGAGCAGGGTAAACAAGAAGCTCATTACGGGAATCTTGAATTCTAAGTATGACCTGGCCAAGCAAGTTCTTTCATGTTTCTACTTTTCCTTCAGACTAATATACATCTCCAAAAGGCAGAAAACAGAACATATTCTTTGTTTCATTTTTCTCATGAGTTCAACATTCACTCCTATATTAGAGCTGTATACCAGTATGAAACAGAAGTCGAATCATGCATCAAAATTTTTTTGAGTCATTGGGTGTTATTATTTCAGTCAATTCTGAAATATTTAAGATACTCAGAGCCTTTTTTGTGAAAACGTATCATCTTAATTTGTATTTCTTGTTGCTGTAATGGTGCAAGTAACTAGTAAAATTACCTTGAATGTACCAGAATCAATGCCAAAGAAAATCCCGTCACTTATTGTTCAGCAACCACTGATCTTGAATACTAAATCTTAAACTGCAAAACCCTGACCTTCTGCAACAATACATTGTTATTAACAGAAAAACTTTAATCACCATGTCTTTTTTTTTTTGGAAGTAACTGATCACTATAGCTAGTGCTTGTTACAAAAACAATGCGTAAAATTTTAATTGTGCTATTTCTTGGATCACTTTTTTTGTCACACAGTTCAAAGCCAAAAGCAGTATTTCATCACATCTATTAATGTCAAGCACCTTGCCAAGTCCAAAATATTGTTATTATTTCTGTAAAACTGACTTATCTTGAAAGACAATTGTTATAGTGTTATAATATTTACTGTATCTTCTGAGATAGCGAAGCGGGTAGTGATCTCATCTTTTTCTTATACCGTCTGGCCTGTATTCTGGATTTTACATTTTTTAATGAGTAATGTGAAGTGATTTCTGCTGCCATAGATGTTTTAAGTCCTAACAATTTCTTCTTTCTTGCTTCTCCTATTCAGTTTTTGTATTTACACAGATGACCTCTAGGAGATCAGCAAACAGACTTTTTTCCTGGGAACCGTGCTTCCCTCCCTTCCCCCAAAGTTCTGTTGTTTGGAAAATCATGAACCACTGTTTAAACTAGAATGATTTCCAACACACCTTCTCACTACTGCTGTATTTTAAAGGTAGTTTAAAAAGTGTAGAAGATAGGTTTGCCAAAAGAATCAGGTTCAACTAAGAAAATATGTACACTGCTTTGACTCAGTAAACTCATACTCAGTATGGTTCATCTTCTTCATATTTACTTTTGCCCATATTAGAAAACAATTAGCTTACTAAACAAATTTGAGTATTTGGGAAGAAAAAATCTACTTTGAGTCTCTCTCATTTGACTAAGAATTACATGATATTTGATAAGCTTGTTTAAAAATGGACATATCCAAATATTATTGTAAACACCCATTGATTTGTTTTACCTGCAATATAAGTATTTTACTTAGTTGGCTTACATAGTAGCTAATAATATTTGTTAATGTAATTTAACTGCTGTGAACCTTTACTGAACAAATATTGAAATTTATACAAGTCAAAGAAAGAGAATCTCTAATGACTTTTGTAAAAGCTTCCATTTAATAGTTAAGGAGAAAAGTTTATATGACATACCAGATGCAATTAACAGTAGATTTTACATTTAATAAAAAGAAAGAAGCATATGTATTTGCTTTATTCATTCCATCATAATTTGCATTAGAGCTGTGGGTGTTTAATGAGCAAATTCCAGCTAAAATGCTATATTGATTTTCTAAGTGAACTTTGTAATAGCTATCTACCTTACAAAAGCTCTCTGTTTACAATTGTTTTCTTTACTAAAAACTAAAAATGTTTTAGAATTGATGAGTTTAGCATAATGATTCTTTTAAAATAAAGAGCTCTTTTAGAGTATGCAGGGGTTTTAGTTACAAGGAGAAAGATGTTATTAAATTATTCTAAAGCAAATAAAGTTTATGCAACTAAATAGTAATGTCACTTTTGTATATATTACAATGTTTGCAAGCATTGGGAAATAATCCTTTTTTCTTAGTTTAGCACTATGGGATTTAACTATTTTAATTCTTATATGTCATTAGATGTATATGATTTAGTAAATGACACAATTCATTTTAGCTTAACACTTGACTATTCATACTTCATTTTTGTGTGTCATTTTCTTGCTTGAAACATGAGTTCTATAAGAATTTGTGTTTCTTGTTGGTCAGGCCTCAAGATAAACAGGATAGGGTTGGTTGGTGTGCCATTGGAAGGTCTCCAAGAAAAACCTTGTGGTGTCGACCAGAGCAGTTGGTGACTAAGTAGCTGGATCCCGTTTTTCATTGGATCAGGCATCAAGTCAGTGTGCCAGTATGGGGCTGGTATTTTGCTGGATATGCCATATCTTGAATGGGACTCAGAAGCCTGACTTGTTACTCTCAATTAATTTTTGCCTGGCAATTTTGAGAAGTATAGGGATGACGATCTGGATATTCTTTACTCTTTTTAATATGGAGGATTTTTATGTCACTGTCTGTCATAGACTTTTTATTGGACAGCTTATACTTCACATACTTTCCTAAATATGACACAAAATATTTTGATTTGCTGCTTCATTGCAACCCAAAGGTGTATGTATTTCAGGGGCTTATTTGAAGAATCTTGTGATCCTTCTGGTCCTGAACTTTTACTTGTGACTCATCTATAGCTCAAGGTGAATGGTGAACTGTATTGTTAACATCATACTTTGGACTACCTGCAATTGTGTAACTGTTATACTATTCCGTATAGTATTAAAAAAAGGAATTTGTAAAATACTAAATAGAGACAGAAATGTGTAGGCATTGGATAACGGAAATGTCTAACCTAAATTCAGCAGAAGCTTTGGCTGGTAAAGCAATCAGGTGAGTTAGCCTTCTGTAGACCATTAAAATGAGTTAGATGAGGACTTTAAATAGTTTTTAAATTAATAATTTCTTGTGATCAGTGTCAGTATTGCTACATGCTATTGAAATTCCGAATAGCTAAGTATCTTTTTTTTTTCTTTTTTTTAAACATAGATTACCATGCAGGCATCTTACATGATTTTCTACACTCTCCCTAATCTGTTTTAATATGAAAAAATTAACTTGCAATATTAATTCTAAGAAATAGAAGCAAAAGCCAAATGCTTGTAATTGATATGGAAAAACTGTAATTTTTTTTTTTTAGGTATTTGGTGGATCTGGTCATTGGGATATTTACTCCAATGCCTTAATTTAGGGGAAGGATAAGAAAATAAGAAGAAAGAGTTGCTCAATTTAAGTCACTTTTCCATAGCCAATAGTTAAAAGACAGTATTTTGTAACGGGCCTTTGGGTGCGGGAAGGGTTCAATGTTCAAGGCAATTAGCCTCTGGGCTGCTATCAGGGATGGTAAGATTTGAGATAAGCAGGATGTTTAAATAACTTTTAAAAATCTCTTTTTATGAAAGTTTTCATACTGTTATATATACATTACTTTGGTTTAAGGACAAATAAGCAATAATCTGGTTTTAAAAAGCCTGTATAGTCATTATTACCACTGGTTATAGTTCCTCAGAGAGGGAATTGGATATACCAAAACACAGTCCCTCCAAGTGTAGTCGTATACTCAATATCCATTGTAGCAGTCAGCAAATTGTGGTTTTCCATGCTAAGGTGGGGACATTTCAGGGTCTGACAGAAGAAGGGATGCACTCAAAGAAGTTAACTAATCTGGAAACTAATTAACTCCAGACAGTAATAAGTGCCAAATCTTCAATTGTTTTAGAGAGCTTTCTATTCATTCTAGCAATTGTTTTCATTATGAAAATTGCATAATGTTTCCAACTTGCAGCTTGATGGAAAGGGTTCTCTGTGCAGTGTCTCTGGCATGATGCTAGATAAACTGACATAATTTACTGGAAGAACTATCATAAACAAATATATTAGGGTATAGATAGGTAATAATTACCATACATAATAAACTGCCTGTGTATTCCAGATCCAACTGGGGCATAGAAAAGTTGTATTGTAGTTTACTCAGGCAGTCAATGCTGAGGCACTAGTTTCCCTGCCATCACAGATCTCAGCAACCTAAGTGGAAGTCTGTTGAGCTGAAACGCACAGCCCACCCCATGCAATTTGTTCTTGTTCTTGCTGAGCCACCTGCCTTTGCAGATATCGGACTCATCCTCTGCAAGTGCTGCAAGCTTATTCCTGTCTACCAATTTGTGTGTATGCGGTTTTGCAGCTGCTTTACTCATGCCTTAGTTTTTCCATTCCACATCAAGCAAAGCTTTCTTGTTGCAAACGGGGCAAATAATAAATCTTCGAGAAAAAAGACACTATTCTTGTGGAAGAAGTAAATACTCAAATAGAAGAGAATTAAATCAGTGTTTGTTAGATTTTCTGTACATTTCAAGATTTGTGGTTCTGATGCTGAATATTTTGTTGTTGTTGTTGGGACGCAACTTGTTAAATCTCTGGCCCGATGACTAGGCTTGCAGCTCCTCTGCAGATTTTTGTGAGAGGAGGGACTGCGGTCCCAGAATTGACATTTAGACTTTCTCTGTCTTCTTTTGTCCAGTCTGCTGTTATTGTGCAACCTTTTGCTAGACCTGCAAAAAATGCTTCCTTACTCCTCAGTAATACTCTTCTCCCCAGCTTGAGAACAAGAGGATTGCTTTCCTACCTTGCACATCTTCCTAATTCATCTCTCTGCATTCTTTTTCTGTTTGTCTTCTCACTCATCTTACATCCCTGGTTATCTGAGCTGCTTGTAACTGTACTGAAACTTCCCACTTTTTGTATTTCAGTTGTTTGGGGTGTTTGGGGTTTTTTTTTTCAGTACTGATAATGTGTATTTTGTGCCAGCAATATAGCTGCTACCAAAACGTACTACTATGTTCCTACTGTTCCATTCTGTGGAGAACTATAAAGTGTTTTATGTTATATCACACTGTGAAGTTTTTGTACAATAATGTACAAAGGTGAAGTAATATAAAGGCAACAACGTTGATGTCAATTGAGGCAAGGATGGAGGGGATAAAAGCTCTAGCTTGAAGTGAAGAGGAAGCCTTTCTCTGAGGTCTTAATGACTTGAGCAGTGGTTCAGAGAGGAGCAGAGTTCTCAAGGGGGTAAGGAAGCCCAGCAGCAATGGGTTAATACAGAAGGTTCTTGAGAAAAAAATTGCCAAAATTTGAAAGAGACTGTAGTATGGTGTTAGGAGACTATGGCTAAACACCAGCTTGGCAGACTAGAAGGGGAGCATGGAGAATTCTGGAGCCTACAGACCTCAGTTGAGTTTTTTGGATGTGCCTGTGATAATCAAAGAGGATATAGTCCACTGTCTTGGAGTGACAGCAGTCTTACTATGGCATCCTGAAAGTCCCTAGACATTTCGACTGCAGAATTTTATGATGACTGTGAGGAGAGATTTGCAGTATTGCAGAGGGAAATGATGAAAGTATGAATAAAGATTTTAGTGGAGGCAGGGTCGAGGTAAGGATTCTGGCAGTGTGCCAGAGATGGTGTTAGACATATTGACAAGGGAGAGGCAGGAAGAAAATGTAAGCTCGGGATGAGGAATGACTTGAAGGTGTTAGTTTGCTCCCAAGGATAGACAGTAAATCTTAGTTTATTGGCACCTAATGCTCCAAGGTCCATGTATGCCGTAACAGATAATATAACAGTATATTACACAATAAAGTAAAGGCTTGGCAGAGAAAGGGAGATGCCAGCTGTGCCACTCTTGTGATACCAGAGACAGACTATGAAAATATTAGAATTTTTAATATTTAATATCAGTGTGCCACCCTGATAGGAAGCAGTGTCGTGGTAGAATTAGTTTTAATGGATCATTACTTTTAACTCTGTGTCCTAGAAGAAACCTGCTAGTGTCTCATATGCTTCTGAGCTTTAAGAATTACTTTTCCATTAAGCAAGAATTCAGAATGCAAAGCAAATCCCTTCCTTGCCCTGTTTGATTATACAGGGGTGAATTTGAAAACATAGCTTTATTTCATTCCTTAAAGTATTCATTTTAACAATCAACAGCAATTTAGTGTTGTCTGAAGAGTAATATAGACCTTATCCAGAGCAATCCGAGGTCAGTGGAGAAATGTTGGTTTTAGGAGATGCTGGCAAAGGCCCATGTAAATGCATCTAATAGTGTCTTTCCCTGTCAAATTTATTTGTTAAACACACTGCTTACTTTTGCAGCTTTGGTGGAAGAAGTTTATTCTGCTCAACGGGAACGTGACAAGGCTGTCATGGCAAGGCTTAGGTTAGCCAATGAAGAGAGAGATGAAGCATTTCTACGAGTCCAGCGTTTAGAAGAGTCTCTCAAAGAGTAAGTATGCATTTCCTGCACTGTGCAAAAAGGTTGTTGTGTCAGTCTGAGACTGTCATAAACTGCTCGACAGTGATTATATACGAAGACTTAGCACAAACTTCTCTATGATGAAATACCAGGTTAGTGCTAGTCTTACTGTGCTATTGGTTGATTTGTTAGCCATCTTATAAGACTGTATTCTTCTCTGGAGACTGAGAGCAAGGAGAATATTTTTTGATCACAAAAATTAAAAATATAATCCAAAGCTTTGGTATTGATTTATTCAGGGACAAATAAGATGAATGTGACATTTTATAGGGATCTTTTGACATGGAGTACCAGAATGTCAGTCAGAAGTTGTAATGTATAGGAAATCAATCAAGCCTTTAAGCCCACTAGACATTTTCTTCAGCAAATTTTCTACTAATGATGTGGGTGATGTAGTAAAAATATATGAGTTTTTTCTTATCTTTAGTTTAGGAGCAGTTTATAAGGCAATAAGGGTATGATTAATACTTCCTAGAGTTTTATGTATGCCATGTTAACACAACAGAAATAGGCAATCTCATGTTAAACAAAACTGTTGAGTCAGGGGAGGCAGATCAAGAACAGTTTCTTTTCTCTCGTTGAGATATATGTAGCTTTGAAGCTACAGTTTGCCTCTCCATGTAATCCTTCTCCATCTGAGTTGTGATCATCTTGGTTACCATCTATGGTAGTCCCCCAAAGGGTATTCCCCAAAGTCTAGAGTGGCTGAAAAATTTCTCCTATTTTTCTACCAAGAGAAATACAAAGCAAACAGAGAAGTTTTTAATGGTAGGAGACTGAATAAGTGCAGTTGTTAGTTAACTAAATGGCAGGCAATTATGTTTTAAATAATTGATTCTAGTAAGAACACTCTTTCCTCTTTATGGCAGAAAACCAGTCATCTTCTTTTGGGTATTTTTGTAGGTAAGGCCAGAGAATGTTATCTTAAAAAATGTCGATAATCTGCACATAGTTTGTGCACCATTACTCTGTGGAATTTACGAGTTGCTAGAGTTTGTCACAGACTGTAAGTACAACTCAACAGCAAGATTAGGAGAGTCCATTCCCACAAGAATTAATGCACAATTTGTTAGAGTAAATGTTGCTACTGAGCCCATTCTAGGTGTACGTGTATCTGAAATCTTGGTTTGAGCAGCAGTCTCTGAGGAAATTACAAATGTGCTTTACATTCGCATAAGAGGCATCACAACCATCAGCTTTACTCCAGTCTTTCCTATTTTTTCTGTCAATCTTCTAATTTTGTATATTCTGAGAGTAAAGAAAGCAAGAAAGTTTTGTATGGCCCCAGAAATCAAATGAAACTGTGTATAAGCTGTTAGCATAAACTCAAGAACTTTGGGGTTAAAGCACTCAAGTCCTGCAGCAAATTAATTATTCTGGTCTGACCTAGTCAATGACTTTTGAGTTTCTGGAAGAAATCACAGGTAATTAAGTGCATGAGGGGCATATTGCTTTTTTTTCTGCAGTGGAATCCATAGACACACGTATGGCACGTCTTGGCACACATGAATCCCTCAGAACACCATCACTTGTTTTCCCTTCAGTCCCTTCTGTCTGCTTCACTCATACTGGAAAACCAACTCGGTGTTAAGCATAAGGACAAGAAAAGAGAATAAACTCCATTTCTTGGAGAACACGCATACTACCTTCCCCCAAAAATGTCATTGCAGAAGGCAATGGATACACTAGTAATGACAAAAAAGGTACTTTCTCCAAGGAGAGGGTCAGTAACTCCCTTGGCTGATAGCTTAGAGCCAAGCTATTATACCTTGTTGCTATCATATAGAGAATAGCAATTGTTGTTGCTGTCATCCACTTGGGTGCTCATTCTCATGCTTTATAGAGAGATCTGATACCCTGATGCCATTTGCAGTCTCAGAATTGGCATAGGAGGTTTCCCTGTGGAGAACACCAACCCAACAAGGTAAAAATTGCAATGGGCTAACCAGTTACTGTTGATTCAATACCTGATATACATTCCTCTTTGCCTAAACTGGTGAGCCATTGTCTGTAGCTAGTATCTCTTCCTGTATATTCTGCAAAGTTGCGGGTCAGGCTTCTGTGTGATATTTGCTGTCATGACAGCCAACACCAGTACACAAGACTGGGGACAAAACCAAATTTAATTCAAAAGAATTATCCTTGCCAGGCTCCAGGTGTATTCTTAAGATCATAGTTCCAGTATTTTCCAGAATCACCTGTTCTGCATTACAGAGACTGACAGTGGCAATGGCAGCTCCCTGGGAGGAGTCATACCCAAGTCTTTCACATTGTGGGTACTGTGTAACCTGTCACTGAGGGCATCCTGGACACAAACAAAATCCTTAGGCAGATACCAAGCAGGCTTATGCCTCCCATAGGGCACAAAGATGTTGCTAAAGGGTTCTGAAAAATGTTATGTGCTCTTATCTTCATTGATAGTTTCAGTGTCAGTCATCAGAGCAGTGAAAGAAAAATCCTAATTGACAAAAGCCACAAAGGCAGAGAGCCCAAAAGCTGCGTTTGTTCCCACTGTAAAGTTTGTTAAAGTTTGTTAATCATCCATGCAGCAAGTACTTAACGGTAATGAATTACTGGACATTAATTGCCGTATGTAATCCCCTGAAAGGGAGAAAAACTCATATGTTCAAATAATCATCATGTTTACTGCATCAGATGTCTTAATACCTGTCTCTTTCCTTACCTTGCTACCCATTCAGCCAAACTGCAAGTTTGATAGGAATGTCTTAAGCCATATCAAACAATGTGAGAAACTTCAAAAATGTCTTGCTTTGTTCCACTGATTTATATTCAGCATTACCTCAGTCCACAGTAACTGCATCCATGTGTGCATCATGACCAAGGTCAAGCTGACCACAGCTCTTCCCTGACCCATATCAGTCCTCTGTGTGACAGCACCTTCTAGATAATGTGATATTTCTTCCAAAAAGAGCAATGATATGGTACAGGGAAACATTTCCTGTTCTGATTATTGGTTGGGGGTGGAGTGCTTTTTGTTGGAAAAAGTTCTTTGCTGTTTTTGAAATCTTTGGGCATGACAGAACCAAGAAGGCAGGATTGCCTCCATCAGGCTTAGCTGCTTTTCTTCTGGTCCACTTATTGTAAGCTTACAGGGTACTTCTTCATGCAGCCATACACCTTGCAAACAAGAACTGGTTGAGTGGAGCCAATACTCCTGCCTGGCTTCAGCACTCAGGCTTTTCAGAACATTGGGCATCTTTACTAGCTGTAGTAACATCTCAGCTGCGGTAACAAGATATGCATTTCTGTATCTGCCTGGATGTCTGGTATTTTACAATGGGAGGAGCAAGCCAGGACTGTGACTGAGAAGAGTCAAATTGAGATGCTGCATTCTCAGAAGCAGGGTCAACCCCATGAGGAAGTTACTTTTCTTAGCCTTGTTAGAATAGTTTTTTACTGTGGCTGAATGGAAATTTTTTTGGAGTTCACCTCACCACTCCACTAATGCTTTGGAAGGAGCAGAGATGATGGGATGACCCATGAGTGACTTGGTTTATTTTACTTAATTTCGGAGTTTCTTCTGGAATCTTGGAACTTTTCCAACTACCACCCCTAATATTTTCTTCCTGATGCTCGTTGTTCAAAAGGTAAAATTCTCTGTGTCAGACAGGGTGTACATAGAGGCTTGGGTTTTTTTAAAGGACATTGGCTATTTGTGCCACACTCATCAAGCTTTAGAGCACAGGTTGCTCCTTCCATCTGCTTTGGACTTACTCCAATCAGAGATCTTTACAAGAGGACAATATTGAACAGACTGCCAACCATTATCAAACACTTTAATACTTTCTTTAAATTAGCAGCTGGAGCAATTCTGTTGTCATTAATTAACTGTAACAACCAAAATTCTTTCAGTCCTGTTGGTTACAGTAGCAGAATGTGTGTAGAACTGGGGGAAAAGGAATCCTTGGATTGTGAGAGATCTAAGGATCACTTATTGCCCTGCTGCCTCTGCCTTATTGCACAGGCAGAGGCAGCAGGGCAAATACACAACTCTGGGTGCTGCTTTTTAAAAAATCCTGTCACCAAAGGAGATGTATGTACACCTACACACAGATCCCATGTGGCAGTGGTATGCTGAAAGGCTACACTTATCATAGAAGTTCCTGTACTTTTTCCCCACCCCCATTTCTCCCTCAGGTGTCTTGCTTACCCAGCCTGCTGGTCGGCTGGGTGATTTTGTTGACCCACACTTTTAGCAGGGTAGAAGTCCTCTGGAGAAGCTGGGTCAGTCCTGCCAATTTACTTTGACAAATACCGTTCCTTTCATTGTGAATACAAACTAGCCAGAGATCCATTTTTAAGTCCCACATGAAGTGGCACTTAGAGCAATGTAAAAACCTAAAGCAGGAACTCTACAAGGAGCCAAGTCAAGGAACCAGATCTGAGAATTTGGTCTTCTAATATGTTTGTTATTTTATGATTTGTGTTACTTTGTGAATACAAGTCAAACCCAGCAAAGCTTAGCTGTTACTTTGTTTTGTTTAGTTCTAATGCTGACTGTATATTTAAAGAATTAATTTCTGTACCATTTGATTTACTATGCTTTATGTACTGTTATCTGGTAAAACTAATGCTTTAATGTGAAAGGTGCTAGTTTGCCGTCAGGTGCTCTATGATGTTTGCTACCTGAAATCTCAGCTTCAGAGCACCAGCTGTCACAGCACTGTTTAAAAAATGTGTATTGCTGTTTAGTAGATGTTTAATTGTACTATATCTATCTTTTAAATTATCACATGCTAGTGACAGATCTACTTTTAGTGGAAGTCATCATTAGGTAAGTAGCAATAGAGTGGTAAGGTAACTTTAATATGCTCATTTTTCCAGAAGAGAGGTCTCTTCCACTTCAAAATATACATAGGTGTTTTAAATAATATGCTGTCCATATAACTAACCTTAAATAAAATAAAATGCATACTATCCCATTTATTAGATTTTTGTGCTATCACTCACTGCTTTTGCACAGGCAGTGTTCAATGCTGTATGACTTAATTCCTCGTATTACCTTTATATTTGACAGGTCAATATATGTTCTGTTGAACTAAAAAGGGGCGAAAGTGGTGGTGGTGGTGGGGTGTTCCAGAATTAAATAAGGGCCTTGCAGAGAATTGAATTAGCTTTCTATTTTATGCAAGATGTAAAATCAAAATATTTTTAAGGAAACTTAACTAGGTTTTTTTCCTCATTTTCGAAGAGAGAGGTGGAAAAAACTTTAAAATGGAAAAAAAACCCCTCTCCACAAAAGTCCTGTCCTGTTTCATTTGGGATGCAGTAAAAACAACAAAAATACAACGTCAGGTAAAAGTTGTAAGCCCAGAAATAAATAAAATAAGAGCATCAGTCATTTCTATCGCTGGGGAACTTTCTTCATCTAAGCACATATGAACAATTGATCCTTGTAGTCATATATAGCAGTAAACATTAATAACTTAACAGTCTGAAGTCAGTGCTGAAGATATGGAGCATTATTGAAAGATGGAGTCGAGCAGGTGGCACTTTAATATGTTCAGTGTCATGGTTGACTCTAAAGACTAGTAGAATGAAATTACTTGAGGTTCTAAAGATTTAAAAAGCGAACTCATTTTGCTGCACTAAGGAAATGCTACTGATCAGGCTTTCTGTGTCCCTTTTTTCTAGGCTAGAAAATATTAACCCTGAAGAAAATGACATGGTAAGCCATTCTCTGAGGAGATTTCTTGATGTCAGTCTTATATCTTAGAGGCTTAAGTTCAATTGAGTGGGTTTCAAGAACTAAGATGTGGGAAAAAGAAGAATTGACACACTAATAATGTACATCTTTGCTGCAATATGAAAATTCAATAACTTCACTCAGTCAATTTACAATTCACATGTGCCTATTAATTAAAACCCTATATTAAATAAAATATATTAAAACTTCATGTCTGACTAACATATAATGCTGTTGGTAGACATTACAGGAATTACTGAACAGAATAAACAATGCAGACACAGGGATAGATATACTGAAGAATGGAGCTATAATTCTGAATCGAATACAGAGGACCAAAGAACGTAAAAAGAAAATCATAGCCGAGGAAATGAATGCAGTAATAGAACAACGGGATGCTGCTTTGTCTCACGTAAGTCTCTACAAGTATATAATCACTCAATACCAAATTTCTTTTTTTCTTTTTTCTTTGTTTTTTTTGCTGGTTTTTTTTTTGCTTAACTTCTGGGTAACAAAATTATTTCACTTAACTTTTCTGTGTTGAAAATCTCAGAGAGGCCTTGTAGTAAATGGCTGATTAATGATTAATTATTTCTTCATGGGAGTAGTGCCTGTTGAAATGACATCAATGCATTTTATGAAAAAAGATATTTTTGCATTTTTTGCACCTGATCACTAGCTGTCTCCTTTTTTAAAACAAAATAGTTTTCAGTGTATTGACCAATCAAAATGGCTCTTAAGGGCCCAGTTTTGCAGTATACTATATTGGTATAATGCATTGGACGACAGTTAACTGGGACTCAAGGATTTGTAAAGGGTTATAAGTAGCAAAAATATACATTAAAGGAAGATAATGGTACCACATACAACAATACAAGTAATTCATCCCTTTGTTGCTTTACATTCAGAAGATAAAAAACAGCATGTGGTCCTTGACTCACAAAGTCTTACACTTCTGGTACATGACTTGAAAGAAGCTGAGGTCCTTTTTCTGCTCTGATACTCAATCCCTGCAATTTCCTATTTTCACAGAACAATGTTGTCCTCATTCTCTTCACCATGAAGAGAATCCCCTTGCTTTTCCTGTCTCATGGAAGAGTTTTTCGGTTGGTTTGGTTTTCCTCCCAGTTTTCTATCCTGGATTTAAATCTAGAATTAACTCAATAGGAACAGGCTGTAGGGAGAAGTCATCCAAGTAGGGGTTATATCTCCTGGGAAAACACAAGATTTTAGACCAGATGAAACTCCTTATGTATTCATCCCAGGCAAGAAATTTCATCTGACTCTTCCAATATTGAAAAATTAATGTGAGTTACCAAAGTTAGCCCACATCTAACTAATTTCTGTTAGATTTAAAGTCAGGTTTGTGATCTTGAGTGGTATTGATAATGTTGATTGAATTTATGCTGTATTGAGAAGTCTCCTGGTAAAAGAGTCTCTCCTACACACCCTGTAATTTTCACTTTTTTGCAGTCATTGTTTTTGCATTCTCTCCTACTTTAATCTTGAAAGCCCCATCTGCCTGGTGCTTATTTTGTGTGCCTATCCAGTGTGCACTGCGAAGGATGTTAATGTTGGAAGATGTTAATGTTGGAACTTTACGTTTTCAGTCTACTTTCTTTTGCTTTTATAATAATGATGAGCAGCATAGCTACTGGGAAACATCCAACAGTCCTGCCAAAAGTTTATGTTCTTTCTTCTTTGCACAGGGCATTTAAATGTGAGCAGCTTGTAAGAGAAAAGCTTTCAGCAAAAGAGAAGGATCTTTTAATATTTTTATTTTTATTTTGTCAGTTTTTCCTTCTTTGTTGAAGGGGACTTTCAGGCATACTTGGACCATGAAACTTCTATGAGTGTCAGAAGAATGTTGTTGTAGGGCATTTTAATATACATTTTAATTGAATTGATTTTTAAGCTGCCTGTTTAAGGAGTAATCTTTTCCAAGTAATCAGCTTGGAAATTAATAAAGATAATTATTTTGTATAGTAATGGCTCAAGTGCCACAACTAGCAAAGCCACCTTTAGGCCTGTCAGCAAAAAGCACAGGTAATGTTAAGTAGATAGTGCAGCTGAAAAAATAAATGAATAAAATAATAAATCCCTGCCAAATGAAAATTTAGGTATTTGGTATTAAGCTGTACTGCTGTGATACCGTTTGCAATTTATAATGCCATTGTTTTAAATTAATTATTATTAATAGAACTCTATTGAGCATGTGTTGTTTTCACATATGTGATGCTTTTATGACTGTAACTCTTGAATCTAGAAAATAGGTCCTTGGAACTGAAGCTACCGTTTCAACCTGCGTTTCTCACTTGATGATTCCTTGGGAATTCGTACCGTACTTGAATTATTAGTAGTCTTTTGTTAACATTGCAATAGCGGTAGTTATTACAGTGCTAACAGCAAGAACAGTAGGAGAGGGATTCCTACATTAGACCACAAAGGGACTAGATATAATTCAGGGGATGTATATGCTTAGCATAACAAATGCAAATTATTGGAAGTAAGATCTGAGGTCGCCTCAGGCATTCATAACATCTGCAAGTTAAAATATTTTTCTTTTTGGTGGAGGTGGCATCAAATATGAGGGGGGGATTGATGAGACAAAGCATGAATAGAGCAAACCATTAGTATGCTCTGGCTATCCTCTGGAAAAGGCATTTTCAAAGTTCAGAGGTCACTGGGCAATAGAAGCCAAATGCTTCATGACACATTGTGCGAACACCATGTTGCTCTGTTCCTGCTTGCTGTTGTGCGGTGCTGGGGACAGCAATGTCATTTTGAGTGACCACCATAACCGGTTCCGTATGACAGAGAACTGCCTATATGATAAGGGTTTGGACTGACTGTGCTTAATGAAGCTGCATCTGTTACCCTTCTTTGTGGTTTTCTTCACAATAGCCTGGCATGTGACAATTAAACACAGTGAATATAAGTAGTATCTAGCTTTTTGGGTTTTACTTGTAGAATTTCTGATTTTTCTCAGTAAGAAACAAAAACACAAAAGCCTTCACAGCTGGAACACATTGCTTTGATTTCAAGTAAGGAATAGGTTATATTCCTAGAGAACGGACATTCTATAAACTATGCGTTTCCTATGACCAAGTAAATACCGATTACTTTCAACTAGTCTTTGAAACGCAGTTTTGCAATACTTTTTCTCATAGTTATACTATTAAGTTGTATTTAACTGGACTGCTGTTGCAGCATACTTGACAATGGTTAGCTAGTTGTGAGTCTTTTATTTGAATTTTACTTGAATAATTTTTATATTCTTCAAAAAATTAAGAGCATTGTCCTTGTCTTGGAAAGGTCATGAAAATTTTTTTTGAGCCATAACACGCAAGAGCTTCTGCATATTTTTTTGAGATTTCAATCATGAATGTTACTTCTTACTAGGAAGCAGATAGAGGCACTTCTATCACTGTATTGAGCTGTGTATGTGTATGTAATCTTAGATCATTCACTAGATTGCTGAGCAAATATGCAAACTACTTTTTGTATGTGTGAAAACAAATAAAATGGTATAAACTCAAATATTTGATACTACTTTTAGTATGTATTTTCAAGTGAATAAAAAACAAACAACTAAAGCGTGGCTAAACATTGACATCCATCTTCTCCTGTACCAACCCCCTTAAAAAAACAAACTCAACTGTTTGGTTGTATTTGCTAAGATATGTTTGTTAGTGAACAGATATTGTGTTATCCTGGGGAGCCTGAGCCTGTTTTATGACTGATTCTTTGAAAGGAAAATGGAGAAAGATACTGACTGTCATGAGAAATAAAAAATCAGTTTTGTTGTCTGTAATGTTCGGGTTTGTCTTAACCTGTTCAAGGAAAAAACTTATTTGTCCTGTTGGTTGTACTACAGTTCTGCCTTTCTTCAAAAGTCTTTCTTGCTTGAGTAATCCAATTAGTGATAGACATTTAATAAAGATTACATATAGCATAGTTGCATTGTGTGATCTTCATAAAATGCTTTAAAGAAGTGGTTTCCAGCAGGAGGCAATACAGTGCAATGTCTCAAACTAGCAACCACCTATTAACCACATCACACCTTACGGACAGGAATGTTAATAAAATTACAAGGTTCGCAGCTGAAGCTGACGACTTGAGTAAGTCATTACTTTTCTTCTGGTTTAGGGAAGGAAGAGGACCTTTTAATTGGTACAGCTTGAAGGAAGTGATTTTTTAAAGCTAAATAAGAGATGGCTTATAGTTCAGGAGAACGTGTGTTTGATTATGTTTTCAGTCCTAGCTTTCATTTGGTAAATGTTTTGTTTTAATTGGGAGCAGTCAGTTCTATACAGAGTTTTAAATATTAAAGGTGTAGAATTTGTTGTTAAGGAAAGACAGTGGGTTCATGGCTGGCAAAGTATCATTTGTAACACACTGATCTTGAAGCAATAACATAACTGGCAGGCAAACCTGGTTTTACAGCTTTGAATAGTTTGATCACATCCTGCTGTGCAGGAACATGCTTATGACTGTTCATGTAAAAAATTGGCATGCACCCAGTTGCTCATCTGAGGCAAGTTTAAGTAGCTTTCTCCATTTTGAGGCACTGTTTGGCAGCAGGCAGCAGTTTATCGTCATTGAAAACAAAGATGAGAAGCACTATGCTTGACTGCCCATCATTATCAGTTTCGACTAATGACTAATAACTGGTAAATGTCTGTACTTACAACAAGCCAGCTTCTTGCTAACTTTTTTTTTTTACATTCTGCTCAAGCAATTTCCCTCCTTTTACACCAAATAAGGTGTAGAGCTCTGTGTTATCTGTGATTCACAGAGCATTAAGGCATTCTCAGCACCCATGAGTGAACAGGTCTTACTGAAGTAATAAACTCAAGAGCTGTATGAAGTGTAAAAACAACAAAAGCATATGTAAATGAAAAAAATTTCTTACAGATCTTGGGTCCTTAATTGGGGAATACTCAAGTGACTGGTTAAAATGCCTCATAAGTCTCTTCTCTTAGGATAGAGGTGAACCCTTTGCAACTCAAACCACAGTTTGGGATGTTATTTTTAGTGATTTGAATTAGCAGTTCAGTTTTAAACTCTTGTGTTTTGGTGCCCTTTGACACTTCCTGGTTAAGGAGAGCGATCAAGTTCTTGGGTGGCAGCAACACATTTGACAGTGTCCTCTTAGCTACTCTGCCAGGATGCTTCCTCTACTACCTTTTCCTTTTCACCGCTGATATTTGGGAACAGGAAAAGGCAAGACGCTGTCGTTTGTGAACCAGGCAGCTGCTGTGGGGTACTGATGATTTTGGTCACAGGCTTATTTGAGGAGGGAAGTGAAGGTAAAGGGGATGTTTATTATAATTTGAGGATCTAAGGACCATGTCGGTTCACGCTTATGGCTGGTCTCCTTTGGGGAGGCAACAGCAAGTTCCTCTTGCCCTCGTTTGCAGTACTTTTCTCTGAGAGGTAGCAGGTGAATGGGCATGGGGAAATTAACTTGCCAGCAGAATGATTAAACAGAGAGAGATGAGCAAGGTGCCCCTTTTGCCCTGCAAATGTGGTCCCAGTCCTGAGAGAAAGCAATAGGTATATGGAATAAAATATAGAATAGATTTTAAAAAAAAAAATTAATTTGAGATTTAGCATTATGAGTTGCACTGTGGCTGCAGGGAGAAAAGGAACAGCAGTTGAATAAAAGGTTATCAGTTTTATTGGTATTCACATCAGTGGCCTCAGGTAAACCTCACAGACATCTCTTCTTTGGAGATAATGCTGAGTAAAAGGGCTCCTGAAGCAAGATCACAAAAAGCCAAGTTATACAAGCAATTGTTGTGATCAGCCGTATTAGTTTTCCATTTGATTGTGTTGCACTGGAACGGTGCTTTATAATGTCACATTTCATTTCCTGTGTTCCTAAATAAAGATAATCCTTTGAAAGTTTGACTAAATCCGTGTTTTAGGAAGTCCATATTATACTGCACATTGTTAAATCTATGTTTTCTTTGCTGCTTCTCAGAATAAACCAAGTGAATCTCACCAGTTACAGAATTTTCAAAGTGCCAAACAGAGCAAGTGACTGTTGTAGTTGGGAGGCACGGAGTAAAACTATTGGGAATGATGCTGAAGAACATCAATAATCTTTTGCATCTCACAAAGGGGCAGGTTCTTCCCTACTTGGCTGCTCACTTCTTCTAAAAACAAACCCAACTTCAAAAATTATAATAATTCTTTACTTCCTGAGACAATTAGGTATGCTCTAGCTCTCTGCCTCAGATGTATTTGTGCTAGCTGAAGCATGAATATTTTCCAGGGGAATACTCAGTTAAATATTTGGCTACGTTCAGAAGATGTATAAAGTATTTTTTTCTTCTGAAGTAGGAATTTTAGTCCACTGGAGACTAAAATAGAAAGTAAACTGGCCTAAGAGAATCCTTCTGATATCTTACATTTGGTTTTCTGATTTGTGTAGAATGTTCCCCAAAAGAATAACACCTGTTCAATCTTTCGTTGTGTGCTGTTTTCTTTGATCACTATATGTAACTCTCAGTTCTCAAGACATTAGGAAAGCTGAGGAGAGATGAGATGTTCAGACAGGATGATAGGCGATTTGGGGACATTACATGTCTGTGTCAGTAGGTCTCTTGCATTGATGTAGAAGAAGTTGTGATTTCTCTGTAGGCAGTGGGGCATGAAACTCCCTTTGATTTCACTGGAGTCAGAATTTCACTAGTGAAAGTGAGTATTCTGCAGCTTAGTCCTTAGTTTGACATCAGCAAGGCTTTGGTTGCATGAGGTCTTGTAGTTTTTGAGTTAACGCTTCTCACAGCTGGTAGTGCAGGTCAGCTGGTAGGTCATTAGTGGGAGGGAGAGGAGGATCCCAAGGAAATTACCCTAAGGAGCTCTTATACCAAACTTTTGTATTTAGTCCATAAATGCTAAGTATGAGTAAATATGTAAATGTTAATGCAATGTTCCCTTGAAGAGGGGGATTACGGTTTGTCTTTTTGAACTTCTGAAGCAAATTCTTAATTGATACTACGTTTCTTCTTTTCACTGCCATAAGGTTTTTGGCTGAATAATGCCCTGAGACACATCATTGTTTGCATTGTTAAATCACCTGTTGTTCCTCTGCAAACAGTGTGTTGTGCAGAATTCGGAAAATATATGTCTGCATAGTATTTGAGGGCATGATCAAGCTTTGTGTCTTTAATTGTAAATTTTAATGAATTTCCAGTGGAACATTCATCTTCTCTTCAGTGCCTAGAAATGCCTCACCCCTTTGAAAATGACAGTAAATTTGCATGCAAGCTTGTTTGATTAATCGCTATTTGACTCATCTATCATGATGCTAAGCTCTAGGTTCACACAGCTTAGTCTTCCAAACTGATTTCTAGAATTAATTTAAATATTTAATGTCAAAACCCTAGGACGAAAGAGGAAAAATGTTTTGTGTGCTTATTGATCACTTGTTTCAGTACAACAACCCATAGAGGAAATTTCCAATGTGATAAAAGCAGAATTCAAACAGTATTCCCTCTGAAGAGGAGACCAATTCACTGTGCTTGCAATAAGTTCTATAGGTACCAAAACTATTGTAGAGGTACCTAAAGCAAGTTTTCTACAATACTTAACACTTCACAGTTTCAAGTTAGGTACTGAGTGTTGAATCAGATTTCAATTTGCTTACCTGTTGGATAAAATGTCTCTGATTTTCTTAAAAATTAAAAAAAAAATCCATCTGTGTGTTTCATATTAAAATTTGGTTTTCTTAGGCAACTTTCTAAGAAATCTTTCTACAAAATTACTTTGTTATTTTGGATACCCAGATGAGTTTGCATAAAAATTCTTTTGCTGGTTGACAAACAAGATTTTTGTGTTTCATGTTTATGTTTAATGGGGAGTCTGAAGAGGTTAATGTGTCTGACCTGTGTGTTCATTTATAGAATCATAGAGTGGTTTAGTTTGAAAGGGACCTTAAAGATCATCGAGTTCCAACCCCCCTGCCCTGGGCAGGGACACCTTCCACTAGACCAGGTTGCTCAAAGCCCCGTCCAGCCTGGCCTTGAGCACTTCCAGGGATGGGGCCTCCACAACTTCCCTGGGCAACCTGTTCCAGTGCCTCACCACCCTCAGAGTGAAAAATGTCCCTCCTTGCTTTTACCCACTTGTCACTTCTCAAATGTTCACAGTTGCAACTTTGTGGTTGATTATGTCTGTATTAGCAAGTAGCATGAACAAATAGGAATAGTTCTGGAGTATGAAATAGTTCTCAGCATCTGACATCTACATTAACGTGTTTCGGGCGGGGGTGTTGCATTTTTTTGGTTTAGGTTTTTTTGTTCGGACTTTGGACTAGTTGTAGTCAAGTCAAGTCCTACGAACTGAATACTCATTTGTGTCAGAATGCACTAGATGCATTCCTGGAGTGCATCTTTGAGTTTGCTTTAATCAAAAAAGGGATCCAGTTCATGTTCTCAGATAGCTCTCCGTGGCGCAAAACTCAGCGTAAGAAGTAGAGACAGGTGACAGAAATGACAAATTGCACCCCCCGTGCAAAGTAGTGTGCACATTGTGTTTCTTCAGTGAAAATTTCTGAGTTATTGAGAACTTTAGATAAAAGTTCAAAGCTTCATTATTTGTAACTATAGAAATGGAAAAAAATCCATTTAATCCAAGAAAATATTTTCAAAATTAGTTATATAAAGCTCTGCTAGTATATTATGTGAAATTAAGGATAAAAATGAGATTACTTCAAGAAGGAGAATCAGATTTCTAAAAAAAAAAAAAAATAGCTAAAGGGAAGTGAAAGCTATCAGTGTTCTTGGAGAAAGTATTCCAGTGCATTCATATTCAGCCTTTTTACTTTGAAAATTATTCAACTACTTCTTATAGAGACTTTTCTGGTGAGGATTTTTGAGCTGTCCACAAGACATAAATGAACTTGTTTCCTTCAAGGAGAAATAGGTTTCAAACTAGTAGCATAGATTACAAATAAAATGACACACAGAATGTAAAGGTTGGATTTAATTGGACTGTGGAGACACCTTCAAAGAATAGCAGCCAAACTATATTGCTGATAGTGCCACTACCATGACATCAGTAGTTGACAAAGAATATTATGGGACGTGGAGCTGAGAAGAATTAATAGACCTGCTTTTTGTTGACTTTTTTTTTTCCCCAGAGTCCCTAAAGTGAAATATTGACCTATCTTCTAGCATTGCAATACCCTCCGCAGTCATCCTTGTAATTCAACATGTATTAAGCTATAAAGATAGGTGGTGAGTAAGGAAGTTTAAGTCTGTCAGTAACAGAGGATGTAAGGAAAAATTATTGTGATGATAAGCTGATTACTCATTTTCAACAGAATGGTAGATGATTGTGGCCAGGGGAGGTTTAGATTGGATATTAGGAAAAATTTCTTCACCGAAAAGATTATCAAACATTGGAACAGGCTGCCCAGGGAAGTGGTGGAATCGCCATCCCTGGAGGTATTTAAAAGACAGGTACATGTGGTGCTGAGGGACACGGTTTAGTGGTGGTTTTGGCAGTGTTATGTTGATGGTTGGACTCGATGATCTTAAAGGTCCCTTCCAACCTAGATGATTCTATGATTCTATGATTGTATTCAATTTCTGTCTAGATTTTTAATTGCTTTTCAATGAACAGGTAACAATTACCACAGCAGCAGTTTTGCCTCTTGCTTTGGTGTGGACATTGTGACCTTTTTTTTGGTTGTGAAGCCATAAATCAGTTTCTGGAAGTCCTCAGGCTTGATGAAGTTATTTTACATATTCCAGTCTAAAATGTGTAGTGGCCCTGGCAAAAAAGTGGAACAAGAAGATCTATCAATATTCTCTTCATGAAAGAAAGATACTAGTAGCATTAACTTATCTATGTCTTGTTCACCAAGTATGCCTACATTTGTTTGTTGTATGGCTTTACTGTTTCGTGCTTCAGATGGTGAGTATCTAGGATTTACCCTCTTTTCCATGTTCTGTTTATTCACTGTTAATTATTTTTCAAGTTGAGTTGCTTGAGAACAAGAAAAATTTAGCTTCCATTACCCTTTATTGCAAATGAAGGACAGGCTTTCCTATTGTGTGTGATCTGTGTGCGATTGTAAGATGCTGTTGTCAGGGAACTTGTTAATGCTTTCTTGTGTTAATGTTTTGTTGTCATTCTTTTCAGTAGTGTTTTTAAAGTATTTATTGTTGCGTATGCTGTGGGTATACACAAAGTCAGCACAAAATACTGTATTCTGATTTATAGTTTACTTTTGTGTTGAAAATACTTTTTTAAATGACACAATTCAAATATGTAGAAATATATGATTGTGTAAAAAGCATTATACTTTAAGCTATAACCAAAAAAAATTATCTGTGGATGAAGAACAGTATGAAATTGTAAAGGCATGGCAACTCTTTGCAATTCTGGAGTTGTTATCAGAAATACAGAATGCAACTGGCTAGCTACAGGATATTTTATCGGTGTAATGTACTGATGCAGGGTAATCAGCAGCAATGCTTCTGCATGTATACTTTATATTGTTGATAACAAAGAATTGATACTATCTTTTAAGAGGCAGGGATTTTTAACATTACCTCTAAATAATGAATTAGCAGCTATTAACATGTAAGTCTACTAACCAAAGTTTTGCTGCAGTTACTGCAGTTATGCTGAGTTGGTTATTTCTTAATTAGCTGTAACACCTTCCTCTGCTATCTGCAGAAGTATTACTAAAACACAAGCAATTTTTTGGGGTGCAAAACATTTTTGAGGGATAAAACCCAAAAAACAGAGTAAAGCTCTGCAGCAGAAGAATGACTGAGCACTTTGTTCCTAGTTGACTCATGAGATGACATGTCACCAACAGATAAGATTTCCTTCCAAGTCATGTTGTAATCATTGTGAGGAATTTCATACCTCAGACAGAGATTGTATTACAGATCCTAGCCACATTAGGAAACAATAGATTTCACTCTTTTTTGCCTGAAAGAGCTCTGCTGGGTTGTGTTTAGCACAGGAGTGAACACCAGCCCTCTCTGTGAGTTTACCTCCTTCATGTTCTGTAGTTTTGAGACAAAGTATTCTTTCCCAATCTGCAAGCATTTTTTCAGCCTCATTGCGTGAAGTCCTGTACACAATCAAAGTGTTAGGACTGTAACTGAATGTCAGTCTGCAAAACTAGTCTTGAAACACTCACTGTGAAAATGAAAGCAACCAGTGCTAGCCTCCCAGAAGAAACAGCAAAATCCTTGTTAATCCCTTGTGCTAAAGAGTCGTATCAGCCTGCTTTCTATTGTAGGGCTAGCCAGCAGCTGTGTGTCTCATTACATGTTCTCTTTATGTCATGTGTGTTGTCTTCTATGGTATCCAGACACTTCTCAGCAGTAGTCATGCATTTACCCGTTTTGTTTGTTTTGGCAGGCAAGCCCATCATTTTGCTTTCAGAAGTTGTCATAACATTCTTCTGTCTTTGTGTTTTTCTTAACTTTTTTCTGCTTAGGGTGTCCTACTCTCTACACATGAGGGATGGAATTGCCAGGAAGCTTTGAGTTGGATGAGAGCAATGTTAGTAATTGCACATGTCAAAGGCAGCTGATTTTCGGTTTAAGCATTTCTGCCTTTCAGTAACATATCTGAAAGCTTTTATGTGGCTGTTAATTCAAAGCATGGTCAATCCTCTTGAGGATCTATTTGGGTAGCTAGTCATGTCGATCCCTATAAAACACTTCAGTGAAGCTAAAACTAAATTTTGTTACAGAGGTAAAATCTTCAGTTTCAGCCACTACTTAATATTTGGAAAGTCTTATGCATGTTCCAAAATCATACAGACATTTTTCAGTTTTACTGAAGCTGAGGAATACATAATTTCTAGATGTGTTGCTTCGTTTTAGTTTTGCAGAGCTTTTGTTTACTTTCTTAAACATTTCTTTGTGGGGTGTCTTTGTCTTCTATGTGTGATTCATTTTAAGCTTGTGCAAAGCTGATTAATTTCTTGATTTTTTAAAATTATTTTTATTCCACTTTTCAGTGCATTTGAGCAAATTTGAAAAGATGTCTGAAATTTTCTGTTACCTAGATGTCTGTACTGGTGAGAAAGAAACTGATTTCATAGTAATGTTTGAAGATTTATAATTAGTTACTCCATTTTCACACTTATTTTCAGACTGTTAAAACACTGATATTAGTATTGCTTTCAGATAGTTGTGATGTTGTATCAAAGTTTCCTAAAAAAGCATGTTGCTTCCATGGAGAAAGAGCGAATACTACTGATTCAGGTCATTTATTCAGAAAGTATTTCTCATGCCTCACATACCTGCAGAGCTTTGTGCTTTCACCTACCTAGTTAGCTGTTTTAGTTTGTTATAATCTCTAGTTTAAAGTAGCTTTTACTACACATTAAAGAAGTTTTGGAGAACACATTCCATGACAAAAACTTGAAGAACTGCCACTTAAGGAATTGAGGGCTCAATTGGGAGTACGGTATTTATCAGGACAAACAGATAGTGTGTACTATGAGGTACACCTGCAATCCCATGATTACAATATCTGAATAAAGAGATTAAAAAACTGTGGCATCTATACAGTGATGCCTGATACTGTTTTCTCGAATAATGTGATCATATTTAAAAATGGACCAGAAGTATTCCTGTCCTTTTGTGCAGTAAATGCCAACTTAACGTTTAGGCAATAGTCTTGTTTGCATATGGATTTTAAGAAAATCCATGGAAGATTATTTGAAAACCAGCTCATTAGAATGACAGATTGTTTACCAAATTTTGTTTTCTTGTCAGCTAATATTGGTTACGTTCAATTAAACAAGGTTACACTTTCTAAAAACATACCTCTGTCAGCAGTTGAGTGCCTTGCATATATCTGAGAATCAGATTCCTAATTTCTAGATCTAGTTGGAAGATCAGGCTGTGAATGTTTCTTTCTAAAATTTCTCCTTTTCATACACCTTCACTAGTTTACATGGCTGAAAACTCAGGTGTATCAGCCAACACTACCTCCATTCTACTATGTATCTTTTCTGAGTACCAACACTGCAGATTATTAACTGGGGGTGGGGAGAGGCTTTAAACAAAAACAATTATCAGCTATCTGTCATGGTGTGTTGTGTCAGATGTTTGACAAACTGTCTCTTGGCCATGGGCCATCTGGTTGTAATGGAACTGACTACTCTTCTGAGGAGCCAGCAAAACACGTGGCCACGGGAAGAAATAGCTCCGTATCATTTGGTCAAGTCAGTAAAGCAAAGGTTTTGGGCGTAGTAATCCCAGCTCTGACATTATCTTGTTGGTTGATTAAGCTTCTTAAACTTTTTGTGCTAATTTTTCATCCCATAAAACAAGAAAGTCCTATTTCCTAACTTCATTTAATTGTTGGAAAAAGTGATTAGTCAATGTTTATCAAGAGTTATAACATCACCAAACACTGTGTATAATTAAAGAAGAGTTATTGAGAAGAATCACATAATAAAGAGAATATTTATGGGAACAAGATGAAGCAAAAATGTAGACAAAAATGCAGTGGAATGGATCTCACACAGGCCAAGATGAGAACTGAGAATTAGAGTATGTGTCCCTTCTGCCATGCAAAAGAAAGTAGGAAAGATGCTGCATTCGAAGGAGGGAGAGACTAAAGAAACTGGAAACAGAAGACTTGTGTTTCTTCCTTTCAACAGCGAAGGAGGAGAAATAAACCAAAAAGTAAAATAGCTAGGAGAAATAAAGTTCATGGGTTTCTGAAATTTGTATTCCTTCCTTTTATTAAGAATACATAGTCTTTTGTAGTCCTTTGATACTCTCCCTTATTAAAGATATTAAAAAACCATCTAGTCATGGTCCTGGGCAACTAGCTTTAGGTGGCCCTGCTTGAGCAGGCGGATTAGGAAGGATAACCTCCAGAGGTCCCTTCCCACCTCAACCATTCTGTGATTGTATTTCCATGTTAGGAAGAACATGTGTAGGATCTACAAATCTGCAGGAAGAAAACATGATTGTTTTTTGAGCCCATGTAATGAAGAGGTGGCTGGCTACTGAGGTATCTGTCCCTATCTAACTGACAGAAAATCAGTGGTATATTAGGTTATCTGCATTTACCAAGTATTGTGAGTACAGTAGCCCATTTCATAATATTAAAGCTCAGTGTGCTAACGAATCGCACGGTAGTTAGCACTGGATTTTAGAATGACCAAAGCTGCCTTGCAAATAGTGTGTAAATGAGTATGTAAGAGTTGCATTGACTTGGAAAATGGATACTAAGACCATAAGTAAAAGAAGATCAGAATACTATTTTAGTATTCAGCTACTCTGACTGGCTTCCTTTGGACCTTTCTTGCAGTACTACTTTACTACTCAACCAGAGTAGAAATTATTTCAGGTAGTCAGTAGGGTATTTCAGTCCTGCTTCTCTTGTAAGTAGTATACTAATACATGACCTGCTTTAATGGCAAATTTATTCCAAGACCTCTTTGGTGTTGTGTAATTTTATTCTTTAAACGTTTTTAAAGATGTCAAGGTTAGTTACTCTGAATTATTTTCTATGCAGAAGTTTCTACTCTGAAATCATCTCTTGAAACTGTATGCTGGAATTGCTGCCATGCATTGAAAGTAAAACTGATCCCAGTCTAAGTATTATTGTACTGACAGATCTTACCCAGTGATCTAGAATTTAGCTAATAAAGGTGTACCTTTTTTTTTTTTGTCATTGCTTTTAAAAGAGAATCTTGACTCTTGAATGGTCTTTCCCTCTTATGATAAAATTTTAATTAGTATTTTCCATTTGCTGGATTATTTGGAAGTATTGGTAATTTCCTTTGCTTTTGACTATAACTGACGAGCGAACTATATGAAGTTCATTCTATTGTGCCAGTTTCTAGTGTTTCTACAACTCTGCAGTGCGGTGTGTGCGTGAACAAGTGTACTAACCTTGCATACTACTCATCAGCTTACATGCTTAGTTTATACATTACTTATTAGACTTACAGGCATGAAATTAAAAAATTGAATTAATAATGTGACTTCCATGTAAAACAGAAGTCACTTATTAATATATGACGGGCAATTAGGAAAAAAAAAACAGTCTTAGGTTAGTTTAATGCATTTTTGCTTGAATTCAGACCCAGTACAACCTCATGAATAAATGTTTGACTCCAAGTTACTGGGTTTATGTTCTGATTAGAAACGACTACAAAGACTGGAGCAGAGGGGAGGTAAGATTGGTAATATGCAATGGATACAGGAAACTGTGAAGATGGCCCAGTTACATGGCTTCAGCAGCTCCTACTGTTAGGTTTCCTCCCACGGATCAGGAGTCTGTCAGCAATCCCCTGTTAGCAGAGCTGTGGTAGTCCAGTGGCACGGCCAGCACAGGAACCCTGCTTGAATGATCTGTGAATCACATATAGCTCAAGACCATCACGTTTTCCTTTCTCTTCTCCTTGCACATTTTTTATAATGAGTGTCATTGATTAGGAAAGTCTCTGTCTGCTGAGCTCTTTGAGAAGTAGATCAAGCTTGTCTTGATCTTTGAAATGTCATCACTGAAAGGAAGTATAAGAATATCTAGAGAATGGAGTTGGGTGGGTGAGTATCATAGGGCTACCCGGTGCTGTTGAATAGCTGCACATGAAAGGATCGTTAACATGGAGAGTGGAAACAGTTAAACTTTATTGTCTGAATTTTCTGAATGTCTTTCTGTGCACTTACAGTTCCTTTAACTGTTTAAATGAAAATAAATGAAAGCTTGTTTTGCTTCATTTTGAAGTGTTCAGAAATAGAAAGGGAAAGGAAAGGTAGGAGGAAACCAAGTCATGTATACAGCATATTATCTGCCTTAATGCTGCAGGTTCCAGCTGGCTCTTAGTGACAAGGAAGACAAAAATGTTTCATTTGTATTTTGATGCATTTCATTTTGTGGCTTCTGATGGAGCAAGTCACCATTGCCCTGCTGAAAAAAAAAAAAAAAAAAAAAAAGGTGTTTACATTTAAGTGTTTCTCTTACTAATAGAATATAAATTTCTAAAGATGTGTATGTTTCTGAGGCCTAAGCTCTACAAAAGCATTTCTTTTTCTTGAAATCCCAGTAGTTCTAAGCTGCTGGGCATTGTATAAATAATCATTTAAACACATTTGTTGATGGTTTGCCAGAACTTTGAAGAAAGTCTTTTCTTTTAGAGGTTAGAAAGCCTTAATTCAAAATAATAATTTAATGGAAAAATCCTCGTAGTGATTATTATGTAGAAACTCATTTATTTCTTTATTTCTTTTAAAATTACTATTTTAGAAGAAAAAGGTTAAAATCTATTTATATAAATATAAGTGCTTCCAAACATCTGCAGTTCAAAGTACATAATTCACAGTGACACCAAAGGTTGGTTTGTGTTTTGACTGGATGACTTTGGTATTATTTTTGTCTGCAAAGGAAAGAGTTGTGCAGCATCCAAGTGGCGCAAGATGTTTGTGTCTCCAGAAATCGTGATGGATTTGGGACAAGGGACAGACTGTTAAAAAATAAAATTATTGAGGGGAGGGGGAGAGAAGGGCTGTCGAACTGAGAACACTTGCATTCCATTCGGCATCTTTCAGCTGGGAACTATTCTGAAGTGCAGATCATTATGAACAAAGTAAGAAAAGTCAAACAAAATAACAAACTAAGGAAAGAATCATTTGAATTGTTTTTGTTTGCTTCACGTGGTTGCTTATTGGATTCACATTTCCACAGGTGATGACTTGAAAAATATAATAGGTGAAAAAGTAGCCATGTTTTTTCATCTTTTTCATGTTTGGTGTCTAGAATAATTATTTTCACTTCAGTTGTTCATTGCAGTGAATATGTGTTAACTAATTTCAAAATGTATCTGCAGTTTATCACTTCTGAAAGTATTATGCTGTGTACTAGTAGGATCCTGGTATCCCATAAGCTCATCTTTTAATGGTATTTGTGCATTTTCCATCAAGATAACGCTGTGTCACTTACTTTGCTGATGAGCATTTTGTTTAAAATGCATAAAGGAAAAAATGCACGTTGGAAAACAGTTCATCTGCCATTCAGATGGACTCCTACTTTCCCATAATTTGGAGGACATAAACCATTTTCCCAGATTATTCAGTAGGAACTAGGTTATTTTTCTTTCTTGTTGCTTCAATAATTGAGATCCCAGTTCAGCAATGTCTTTGTGCATAAAAGTCCACAGAATAGGATAGAGCACTCACTGTTTAAAGTGAAGGCCCTGATATGCAATCAAGTAATTATGCACCAGCTAACCAATGGTAAGCGACTATGCACTCATTTTTGATTTTTGTCTGACTTGAATAAAAATATTTTACCTTAAATTTAATGACAGAATGAAGCGATTTGTGGGAGGCTGTCATTATGTACAAGATCTATTATTAAACTCTGGAGACCACATAAGATTGACTGGATGGGATCAGATCAGACCAAAGATCCACCTATGTCACCACACTGACCCCACTCAGCCAATAGTGCAGGCTTCAGGAAGGGCTGAAGAACAGGGCAAGCATGTTGTGGTACCTCCATCTACCTACTGTCCCTCTTTTCAGCAGTCTCATCAGTGAAGTCTCATGTGTTTATGCCAGTGCTGATTTGTGAGATTATAAGCATGGCAGGTTTTGACAAGGAGTCTAGATGAACAAATATATTTTCATAAAATACTGTCTTTTGTATGTATTAATTGGATGAGACAATCAAATGTAATTCAGAATTCAGAAAAGAACTTTGTGCAGAATTTGGCCTCATCTTAGTCCTAGTACATTTGTTTCATTAGACTTTGACCCTCGTATCTGTATTAACAGAGGCAAATCAATTCCTTTCTTTTCCTAGCATATAACTGGCATAATGTGTTGACTCTTTTTTTTCCCTAGCATATTGCCATAAGTTCAGGAGGGGTTAGTTTGGATTCCTTTTAATGACAGATGACGGAAAACATTGTATGCTATATAGTAAAATTAAAAGCAAATATAGATGTAACAGGATTAAATAGCCACCAAGACGGCATTCGTAGTAAGGGACTGTAACAGTGTTCTGTTATGTTCAGCTTTAGCTGTTGCTTCCTCAGCCAAGGAGTGTCACAATACCCTTTTTCTGGGTCAAATCTGCGCTGAAATACAAAATGAGTAATGCACCTGACGTTACTATCTAGTTCAGTGAGATGAAAGCCAGGGACCCTGGTGTAGCAAAACATTTATGTCTGTTTGAAAGCACGTGAGCAGTCTGATTGACCTGAGTAGCGCAGAGTTAAATATGCTTCTGCACGAGGCCTCAGGGAATAGGTGGTGTCTTCATATAAACAAACTGCGGGGGGACAAATGGTTGGGGGCAGGGGGTTGCTCTGCTCCATGTTAATGCTTTGCTGTGCTCCGTCTTTGTCCCTACTAATGTTATTTCTCCACTGGCTTGCAGATTTGTCTTTACTCTTGTGTAATGTCTGTACCTTTTACTTTCAGAACACCTCACTGAAGAATCATGTTAAGCAGTGATCAAAAATAACTCATCAATCTGTGTAGACATGGCAGGCACCCTAACACTGTGTTAACATGTTATAGGTACAAGTTGAAGAAGAAAATGCTGAAAAGCTGACAGCGTGTTAAAGATGATTTGTTTATACAAGTGCTAAAGTTATGTTTGATATGTTAATGCAACCTCATTTTCTAGTAAAGGCCAAACACTATTAAGCGGTTATCTGCATTGATTTTTCTATCTTCTGAAATACTCAATTCATTCTAAACTACCTTTACTCCTTTTGCGTACCTGGAACTAGGACCGTCTTTTAAAAGTCTCTTCCTGGTCGAACCTCAAGGACTTAGTGATATTCTCCTGGTCCACTTCTTGACCTCTCCATCCGTGTCCCCTTCAGCAGGCACTCCTTTTTGCTGTTTGTCTGGATTTTCCCTGTGGCATTCTCAACCCTCCCACCTGTATAGTCACTGAAAGGGGTCAGCACCCGCTGGGCATTGAACCGGTGCCTCTTACCATTCTGCTGAATCATGTTAGCTGATGCTTATTAAAAAAGACTCACTAGTAGCCTAATGGTTTAAGTTAGAAGATGGGAGGGGAGAATAGGTGTATTTGCTGTCTATCCTTTCTTTCCTGCCTGAATGTATTCTTGTTCTTTTGGTATGTTACCTGCTTTGCTTTTCATTTTCTGTCTTAGCTGCTTGTGATGTATCCTCTGCTGGCTACGGGGGTATTTGTTTAGAAAGACTGCATGCATTTAGAAGAGCACAGCCAGGTTGCACCCTGGAAATATGGTTAAAAGAAGATTGAGTGCCTGTTGCTGAGAATGGATGATGTTGCAGTGAAAACTGTACAGTTGGGCATTGATGGTTGCTCAAGGAACACTTGGAGGAGGCTTAAAGAGGTTCACAGTCTAACAAGTACGTTATCACCCGGATGACGCTAGCTAAGGTAGGAGACTTTTTGAGGGAGATATATTCAGAGAGGAGAACAAACATGAGGGTTTGGAAGAAGAGAAGAAACCTTTTTTCTGGGTGGGACTTTTTTTTTTTTTATCTTCAGTATTATCTCTCTGGCTGCAGAACTCTGAATGGACAGAGCAGACCACAGGATGAAGCTAATTCTTGGTGGATTGTTTGTGTGAAATCTTTATAAAATGACGTATTACCATTTGTGAGGCTTTAATATCCTTTACTCAGCAAAGTCTTTAGCGTTCTGATCAAGGCATATTCTCTTTGACATCCATCTACGCTGCTCTCATATTCCTTGATATACTCAAAGTATTTGAGGTAAAAAAGCAGTTTTCTCAATTAACAGCCCGTCTTTCATAAAGTGTTAAGTTCATGGGAACTTCCTTTAAGTGCACAATTATACCTCAGATCAGATGTTTAGGCAACCTGTGTTGCACAAAATATTTTGTCTCTGAGTTCAGGAGGATTCTGTTTGAATGTTTCCCAAGTATGAATTTTCACAAGTTTGGGATAACAGGATTTAGACATTCTTATTTATAATATTTAAAATGAAACACTTCCTTTAGCTTTCAGCTTTCTTTAAAGGATACATCCAACATTTCCTTTTTGCCAGTACTGAATTGGACGATGTCTTCTCTTCACTGTGCTCCAAAAAGTATTTTTATATATGTTTTTAGAAGGAAATCCAGTTTCTTACTTGCAGCTGTTGGTATTTTAGAGCCCTGGAGTGAACCAATAAAAACACATGTTCTTTTAAAGAACATCTATTTTTACTGGACCTTGCTAACAACCAATGACACAGAATTCAAAAAATGTTGGCTCAAATGAATAGAAGGGCTGCATTGTTTTAAATTCTATTTTTAAAACTTTTCTTTACAGCAAGATTACACAGAAATTTCATATGCTCTTGTTCTTGTGAAAAAGAGTGCTTGCTTTCAGAATGCTATTTTAATGCTTTAAAAGTAGTTCAGATATCAAAGTGTTGTAGACTATAAAACTTTAGTAAGATATACACAATGTTGCCATTTAAGAATATTATTATAATATGTTCACAAACAGGATAATTAAAGATTTTACTTCCTGGACAGCTAGGAATAAACACATTTTGATTGATAATTCAGAACACCTTCTGTTAATACATTGTTTGCAACATGTTAAGACCCTTACATGCAAAGGTCAAATTAGATTACCGTTTCTTTCAGTGATACCCTCAAAATGGATTCAAGCAGTATGCTGACTGAATATGCCCCTTTTTTTTCAGATATCAACATTCTTAGTGGAAATGAAATTAAAGATGAATTACAAAATGCCACCAAGATACTGGTGTAAAAGTAATCATGTCAAGGTTGACTTGATAGGGAGGTCCATCCATTTTATGTTACTTGTGTAGCATCTTTATCGTACATGATCTATATGCTGCGTGACACTAGAGTCACACTGCTGCTGTTTGTTTCACTGTCCTGTCTTCACACGAGTGAAGTGGAGAGCAGAATAAGATTGCACCCATGCCCTTAGTTGTGCAACCTGCCCTGTACATCAAGATATTTTTTCATATGGTCCTGTAGCTAGGTTTTGCTCTTGGCGTATTTTCACTTCTCTTTCGGAGTCAAGAGAATAACATGAATATAAATTCATTTTTTAAAGGTAGATTGAGATTTTGGCCTTTTTAATAATCTTTACTTTAAGAAACCTGTGCTGTTGTCAAATTGGGAATTCCAAAGCACTGTTTTGAAGAAGAGTGTTGGCAAAGCAGAAAAGTGATGTTACATGATGTAATGTGTAAAGTGTCATGATAATGCCTATAGTAGTAGATTGATTTTATTTTTTTAAATGGTCTTTAGATCATGTGTGCTAGAGAAAAAAATCTGCTAGAGGTAAAAACTGCATAATCTGGGTTTAGTTCTTCAATAGTTTTATTAGCGCCTCCATGTCTGCAGACACGTAATTTTCATGCTGGACATGGAAAAAGAATTACAGCTGTGATTCTGTGATTTATATTTTTGTGTGTGTGTGAGATAGACATTAAATGTCATAAGTCTGTAAAAATATTTGAAATCAAATGTATCTTAACATTTTTTCTGTATTTCCCTATTTTATGGGAAAGTGTATTTTTCTCTTTTTCTTGCAATAAAAATGAAACTGTGCATTAAGGAACTGCACAACAGGCACTGAGAGAATGCACTAGGCCAGAGAGATTTGCTGCCTTTAAAATAAGTAATCCTGTTAGAAATGAGCCCAGATTTCTAATGTAAGTAATCAAATACAACAACAGATATGTGAATTGAATTTTTTTAATAGTACTCTTGGACACCTACAATTATTTAAAACTTATTCAAATATAGGATTGAATCATTCTGTTTTATATACTGTGCTGGATACCTGATGTGCAGTACATTGTTAAGGACTTATTTTGTGTTAAGAAGTGGATCTGTTGGTATGTCTTTGAAAGTTTCTGTCTCAAGATCCTTCAGTACTCATTATTTTACTTAGACCTCAGTTATAATCTTTGCAGTCCTACAGCTCTCTGTTTCACAGTTGGTTTTTTTTTAGAGTTGACATGAGCCGTGCTTCATTGTCCCACATACTGAGTTGCTCAGGAACAGGTCGTATACACTTGATGGGAAGCTCAGTTCTGTGTCTTCCACAGTCACTAAGATAGCACAAGAGACTGATGTTTCCATGTCTTTTATTTGAGACAGCAGTGCTTACGTGGGCCTTATATCACGATTCTCATTCCTTTCTTATTAGTGTTTTCAGAAGGTATTTATTAAAATACTTTTTATCAACTAATTGTCTTTTGTTCCAACAGAGTCTTATCAGCTTTGGGTTTTGGTGGTGATATCCAGACTACTTGCTTGTAATATGCTCTTTTAAAATGTTCCTGTTAATATTGTGTTTTTCCCTAGTTCTAACTACATCTTCCTGGTACTTCGTCTGTTTTGGTTTGCTTTTTTTTGTAAACCAGTTTGGTTTTTTTTTATAAGACAATGAACTGCTGACAACTAATTGCTCTTTCAAACCGAGTTAACTGGGCAAGACCTCTTACAGTTACCGTAAAAAACCAATGAAATATAATTTAGCTCACAATTTTCAGGTCTTTAATCTTTAAAATAGATGTTTGGCTGACAGCAGTAAGTATACATGTGTATGCACACAGTAGCAAATGTTAAATTTTTCATTCGTTGTCATTAAGTTAAATATTTAAACAAAACAATCTTAAAGCTTCTTTTCTTTCAAGATGTGGTGTGTGTTTCGGATTTAGAGTAATCTCTTAGTGTGAAAAAGACAAGTATAAAAATTACATGTATATTTTCTGATAAAAGGCTGGGTCCTGGATTTGGGAGGAGGGTCTTTAATTTGCTTGCTTTTCTAAAAGCTCGTGCTACTTCCTTTATATCCACTTACTTCATCTATAAAAGCCAAAATCTGTCATTATATTGGCATAACTAGGAGCAGAATTTCAACCTGACATCTTTGTAATTTTTCAGACTTTTTAAAACATTCTGAAAAATGTCTTTATCTGATACTAAGCTTAGCTTTCTTTGGCATACAGTTGGACCAGGAAGAAACTGAATAATGATGCACATTTAGAAAACATAGATCTAGTACTGATCCGAGATTGTAACTTGCTTTTGTGTGATGCTTTCTCTACTGCAGAAATGGTGATAGGGTTATTTACGTTAATTCGTTTGGCTTGTTGAAAAAAATATGCCCACACTCCTCTACTTAATGGGATTCTTTCCTCGTTGCAGTGCAAACGGCTGGAGCAGGAGCTTCATCATCTGAAAGAGCAGAACCAGACTTCAGCAAACAACACGAGACATCTGACTGCTGAAAACAATCAAGAACGTGCTCTGAAGGTAAATCTCCATTTCTTCTTGCAGGCAAATTAAGGTTGTAAGCCCCTGGTGCCAGCTTTCTGGGCTGCATATATCAGTTGTGTACATTTCGGCAGAAGTGAGCTATGGTGTTTGCCAACAACCCCTTCTTTAAACACAGATACAGAACCCTTCTGTTATGGTTTTATTTTATTTTGTGTATGAAAACAACAAGAAAAAAATAACATATCCTCCAAATTATTGGGCTGGTAATTAATGCTGAATTCTTGGGGTCTGTCCTTGCAATATTACATTTTATAACATGAAGAAAACTGCAACTATTTGACTCACGGTACCTTTGCAAAACTAATATTTTAAAGCATGGCTGTTTGATCTGCTCCCAGCAGTGTGTGCTATATTAATAACATTGTTGACCTATACTACTAGTGACCACGTAGTTGATACTACTATTTGCAAAAGGGTAGCTAGTTGGAATTGGGAGGAGGAATAATAAGTCTTGTCAATAAGAATAAAAATGAGCAGACAGACGGGAGAGGGTCAGAGAAAGGACAGTGTAAAGTGACAGGTTATTGCTGCTTTGAGAAAGGGAAATTGTAACATCAGTGGAATTGATAGCTACATAACCAGCAATCTCACTGCTAGCCAGAATAAGAGACTATGCCAGGTAAGATGTGCAAACATCATGCGTACCTATTCGACCACTATATTCTTAAAAATCTCTTTTATGGGTAGTGGAGAGACTATAAATACAGAAGTTACTCTGTTGATACTGTGTTGTCGTTTTTAAACTGTGTTTGATTTAGGCAGTAAGATCCAAATGTGTTTTATTTATAGGCAGATTTTCCTCTGCCTCCTTTTTAATTTTTTTTTTATATTGGGGAAACATCATTATTCATGCAACAACTTGACCGATGCAAAGTATAGGAATTAAGGTAAATCCTTGTGTAGTTTGATATTTCTCAGTAAAAAAAAAAAAAATATAATGAATAAACGGAGAGAGGCTGCTTGCCACACAAATTATGTATGTTCTATGGGTTTATGATTGCCATCAGAATCTATGGTGAATATTACAAAATCAGGTGTACAATACTGAAAGCGATCCATCCTCAGATGACTAGAAATAGAGATCCTAAACATTCAGGGCTCTTTCTGACCACAATAATAGTGTTGTTTTGAGTCTGGTATCACTAAAAGTTAGTGCTTGCCGAGCATGCTACTTATTAAACGTAGTACTGTTTTTCATTAATTGCATGCTGACTTGTTTTCTCTGTGTCATTGAAAATACTATGCACAGAGTCTTTCTGTTAGAAAACAGCAATGTTTTACTGAAACTACACTTTTTAGATTTAATATTGCCTGACATAATGCTTACAGAATAATTATATTTTCAGAGCAAGAAGTGACTTAATAGTTCAGAGTGTTACTAGGATTTCATTCTAAGCCTGATATTGCTCTCCCAGCACCTAATCTTTAAAGAATTTAATTTCTGGCTGTCACAGGCGTTTTTTGATTTTTTTCAAAGGTAGAGGTTAATTGGTCGTAGTCTTTTAGAGATGAGAGTCTGGGGAGGAAAAAAGGAATGCTTTTCAATTTTTTGGTAAAGTTGAACTTTTTTAATATTGTACCTCTAGAGTTTGTCTCAGTTCATATTAATGTTGCCTACAGTGAGGACAGGTCCATCGGAGTACTTTTTAAAAGGTCGAAGGGTTAAGTTGAATTCTAGAACTTGAAAACTTGCCCATATGAAATATTGGCAATAGTAGTTAGCTTTCATATACAGCATACGAACACTCATCCTGACCTAAGCACCCATGTAAATGAAAAGCCTATCACTCCTTTTTAGTGTCACTACAGCCTAGAGAATATGGACTGGCTGGTAGGGATGCGAGTTGTGTCAGCGAGTCCTTTAGAAACGGGTGTGACTGGTGCCAAAGTACCCAGCCGGAGCCTGCTGGACAGGTAAGGCACTGTGGGGCCTTGGCACACACCTCCCCTGTGAAACCTGCTTGTTCTTAGCTGCTGCCTCCTGCCTCTTGCATGCCCTTGGTAGCTACCGTACGTGCTACCCGCAGAGTGCATGTACAGACCCACGAATCCCCTCCTGTCTCCTCTCCGCTGCAGATCACCCTCTGGCCATCTCACTTTTTTCATACAAATATGACTGGCCATTTGTCTCTGCGGTGCAGAGTTAAATATCAGCACAACTGTTTTTATTTTCACCGTGATCCGGAGAACTACATTTAGTTTAACCACCTCCACGGGCAAACTGGGAACTGCGCTATGTGCTATTAATTCAGATGTAAACACCTGTCCTGCAGAAGGAGTCCGGGTATTCCTTCTGTGTCTATCCAGGACAGTTTCTGTTAAGAAAGTTGCGGTTTTTTAAATTTATAATTTTCCCTACTCTCTTAAACTTAATTAATGTTGTCTGATTCAGTTTGGCAAAAGATATGTTTTGTGATAGGTGGCAGATGAGGATTTTGATCTGCTTTAGATTTTCTTCAGGTAGTAATGGAAGCATAAACATCAGATGTGGTGCGAGGATACTTGCAATCTTAACTGGATAAAAATACAGTAATCAGGATCAGCTAGATTAAGGATGGCATAAAAGTTTGTGATAAAAGATGAAGTCATTGCCTCTATGGGGTCCTGAACTACACTTAACAGCAAAACCCAACGGGTTATTTTTTCTTTCTTACTTTTTAAAATCGTCTCACAATAGCGAGTCACTCAGAAGGAAAAAAGTGTAAGAACAATCCACAAGAAACCTGTTTCATTCCACTGTCAGTATAGTCTAGTAGGTAAGATCTGCAAGCTTTCAGCTTTATTTTTAGTTGTATTAGCTCACAGGGCTGCTGCCACCCTTCTTGGAGGCAGTAGCAGCCCGTAGACTCCTGAGTGAGGCAAAGCAGCAGAGACACAGATTGTAATGGTGGGAGAGGTGTGGTGGCAGTAAATTGGCCAGATCCAGGATGTGGGAATCACAAAGATGATGTAAGCACACTTGCATACTTTTGTTTTTACACACTTTTAGATCCCGTATCACACTTGAGGATTATGTGACCCATAAAACATGACACATAAGGCATGCTGTCTAGACCTATACTGTGCCATTTCATCTTATTGTGTGATGTAGCATCTGCACATCTTTGGTAAGAGAGGACTTCTTAGCTGATCTCTGTCATATATACTAGTAGTACATGATTTAAAATTTCCATATTTAATGTATTTATTGCATAGAACATTCCTTATAGTGATGTGGGCCATTCAGTCCCACAGTGCCAAGCTGGTACTCCTAATTTTTATAACATTGTTATTAGTCATAGAAGATTATATTAATTGAATGAAAAGGCCAATTTCGAATCTTCCCTCCAAGCAATGCCCACAACTGCACAAGGTCATTCAGGGAAGCATGCGGGCCCCTATTTCCATCGTTAAAGTGAAATAATCCTCTTCTTTTGAAACCATTTTAAAAAATCTCTTATAATATTTCCGATTGAATTATAGCTAAATCTTTTAGGGATAATTGCTTCCTAAGGGCCTATACATTTGCGCTCTTAGTACATTTTCATAAAATAAGATCTGCAGAGTGCTTTGCAGTTCTAATGTGTCAGGGTCTATACGTAAGATTATTCGTTTGTGCTTGGCCTTTGTAATTAACATTTGGTCTCTACTGATTCTGATAAATGTATTCCCACAATACACTGAAATAGCTGATTCAATTAAACATAGAAAAATTGAAGAATTGTTGTTTTTTCACTAGTATTCAGATATTGTTGTGGATCATTTTATTGTTGTTGGCTTTCTGGTGTGTAGTTTTAAAATGCAGAGTTTCAAGTAATAAATTTCCCTAAAGAAAAATAAAGATTTTGCCAGTGTGAATGTCCTCTCTGCTTAGTTGACGAAGAATAGGAAGTAAGTCTTGTGAAACAAATAATTTAATGTACAAATTCATGGAAAATGTTTAACTGGATTTGAATGAAGCATAAGGAGAGGCGACTTTTTTTTTCACATGCCTGATTTATTTTGTAATTTTTAATTAGGTGGTACATTCTTCTTAAAGGGGCTATTAATCTGCTTTAAAGACCAAAGAGACATACTAATTTTACTTCCAAGCCAAACTGTCAAAATGGAGGAGAGGCTGTTTCATGATGATACACAAATCAGGTGCCCTTTAGTGACTGAGTTTACTCCAGCCAAGTATGATGTCATTAGAACTTGTAAAGGTTATTAATCTCCTTCAGACCTGTTAAGATGTTAATCTTTGGTTATGATTGGATTGTTTTGTTATGTTTTTCTGACTAATCTATCTTTTTAGTTGTGATGTTCTGTAGAATACATCCTATATGCTTTTATGAAGAATACATGGTTTTATTAAGAATATCATAAATTTAGTCAGAGGCAAGAAAGTGACCTGAAGGAGCTGTCAGAAGTTTGTCTACAGTAGTGTCATAAAGCAATTGTAACTGATGTCAGCTGCTTTCTGCTGACACATAAGAATTGTGTAAATGGCAGGAAATCCACAATGCATAGCAGTTTAGTAGTTGTTCCAGTGATGATGCCTATGGAAAAACTAGTCTAGAAGACTTAAATTAAGTACTTCCTGGTGGCTGTCATAAATTGTATTAAGCTCTGTTTTGATTCCCAGGATTTCCCAGATTCTTAGAGTAGATATCAGTTTTCCGTATCTGCTTAACAAGGCCAACCGCAAAAACAAATCAAGCTGACTAGTCAACATATCATCCATGAAGAGCATGATCCCAGGAGAATCTGATGTTGTGACAGCTTAAAAAAAATTAAGAAAAGCTTTAACATGAAGTTTAAGACCTTTGCTACTGTTGAAAAGCATGGAGTATGGACGCTATTTAGGCGATTAATACTGACTATTGAATAAAGTGCTTCTTTCAGAACATAGTAACTGTGGCCCTTATCTGCAAAAACTAAGTAATTCTAACAATGTTTTTATGTTTAGAGCTTCAGAGCTGAAGTTTCAGAGCTTTTTAATTAGTTTAGAGCTGGTTTATGGCTCTGATTTGTTTCTGATAAAGCCACACACTTTTGAAATGCTCTATAATCCAGGGAACCTTGCCTGAACCAGTGGTGGGAAACAGATTCCAATCTCATCTGTTCAAATTCCAGTTAATCATACAATTTTTACATTTTATTATAGTTATTAATTGCATCCTAGAAAACTCTTAGAGAAAAGCCTTTCCGTACTTCCATCATCATTTTACATGAGGCAACAGAGATCAGGTTGGTTTATTAGAAACCTGGAACATAAGTTTGGAACGTGGCAAGGGCCAGCCACATCCAGAACACCACTCTGCTGACTTCAGCCATTTTGACTGTCATACCATTATTAACTGTGATGCTGTGTGAGTGCTAGAAACCAGCTGCTGAATACCAATATTTTATAGCGAGCAGATGAATAGCTATGTTATCTGCTGGTGAAGTGGGTCTTAGACCTTTCTCCAGGTTCTGATCTACAAGTAACTAGGCATTGTTCCGCAAAGAGTATAGAACACGCTCTTGATCTACTTCTTGGTCTGGTGTTATTGATTGTGAGTCATATGATAAAAGATGCTTTAAAATATTATGCTTACCTCAGAGTGCTTGGGTTTTTGTTGGGATTTTTTTTTCAGTGAAGCAACTCACTCACCAATATGACAGACAATTCACCTGTTTCTCTCACATTTTGTTGTGAATTCCTCTGGCCAGTACGCCCTGTTCCCTCTGTATCTAACAGAGTATTAACCTGTGAAAGCTCAGTTTGAGAGCTCACTCTCTGGAGTTAACCCTAAAGCAATCATGCTTTTCATTTTGGATGTGATGTGCTGCTATACCTGTAAAAGGGACTGCTATCACATTTGCAAATGAATTTATAGGTGTGTTTGAAGACTGGGATGCCAGCTTCATATTAGAAGTGGAAGGGGAGGCAAAGTAGATTGCAGATCTGCTGATCAGTGTGAGGAGATACATGCTGCCTGTGCATTTACTTATGATCTATATCTATTTTTTTGTAACTACAGGAACATTTCAGGAGTGATGGGAATAGTTAACAGGCTTCTTGGAGGTCATCTCCAGCACATAATATGTTGTTACAACTAATGCTGAAAGGTTCTTCATGCTATTCTTCCAGTAACTTACAGGAGGATAAAATACTAGAGGATTTATCAAAGTAAGCTGCAATCTCTAACTTTGTGCAAAAGCGATTTCAGTAGTTCATTTTCTTCTCCTAAGAAAGGTGCCGCTTCTCTTCTGCTTTCAGGAGAGTTGTCCAGTTTAGGTTATCGAAAGCCACAATGAGTTCATTTCACTCTCCAGTAGCTACCCTAAAGCAGTGTGCCCCCATTTAAATGCCTGGGCAACGTGAGAGACAAATTTGCTACCCTGTCAGTAAAACTTGTTATAAAGCACATGAGATCACTGTTAATTTTTAGAGTGGAAGTTTGCTGAAGCTTGAATAGTCATTGGTTTTATGTACGTAGTGGAGGTGAAAATAATAGAACTAGTAAAACTTGAAACATGTTGCTGACAATCTGGATGTGGATAAGAATGCACATTTTTCTTCAGTTGCTGCTTCGTAGACACTTTATCAGACAGAGTAGATACAGTTGCAGTCTTAATTGCCATTGAACAGAGCCTTTGCTTGTGCTGCACCCAAAAGCATTTAATCACAAGGTCTTAAAGGGTGTCACTAAGGTTAGACCCAAGACTGTTCAGCTCTTACCCATGCTAGAAACATGATTAGTCACTTTATGGCTGGTGTTATTAAGTAGTATTGTACACCTCGGAGGATATCAGTGTAAGCCAGTGCATCGTGCCATAAATGAACACTAAAATGAGGCTGTGTAAAACTCCCGCAGAAATAATTCTGCCCGTGTTCCACTTCAATATTAATTTTCTGCATTCCTTTCTGCTTAAGTTGCAGAGTCTCCAAAAGCTATTGCCACAGACTTCTGAAAACCCACCGAGTTATCTGTATGTATGGAGAGGGAGAAAATGACTCATATAATTCTACAGCAACCAACGTTCCCCCTCAATTCCAGTGGAAAAACCATGAGCACTGGTCAAGTGGTCTTTAAAGCAGTCATTGGAAGTTTCCTTGGACCCAGTTGTTCCTTTGAGCCAAATGTCATAACCTGGTCCTCTGGTCAGTTCAGGTCCAGAGATCCTCAGCCAGGGATTTCTCCTTCATCTGCTGTCATATATTTAGGACTGTAACAGTTCACTTACGTGTATCCCCTATAGGCAGGAAGTGACTAATTTAGCACATGTGTTTGACCATGAGTCAAAAAGCTAAGTTCAGAATTTTGATCTACTAGTATCACTTTCAGTGAAGGGTTTTGATAATTTTTTTTTATAACCATAGAGGCTGGTAGGCCTTATTTACTTATGCAGATCTTGACAGAATAGTTGTTCACAAGTGACAACTCCATTCTTAGGGACGGTCTCCTCCCATCCAGTAATTAATGTTTTAGCACCAATAGACATTTGTATTTATTGACCAAAAATATCTTAATTTGTATAGGGAGTTGAAAGTTAAAATAATTGCTTAAATGTGCCATAAGCAAACAATACAATGCTTTCCCCTCATGGAAAACACGGGAAATAAATTTTGAGATGAGACACTTGCCCTTCACTGAGAGTGAAGTTGTTCAGAGTCCCTTTAGAAACACAGGTTTCCAGAGTCTGACATATGAAACATCATCTACCTGGCAGCTGAAGAGAAATGATTCTTGGTAACATTAGCATTTGTAGGATTTTCAGTGGTCAGCTTGCAATGCCATTAAGTGGCTGTGGGGATAGTCAGCAGTGCCATTTGTACTGTTCTTTGTTCACTAAGGCATCACTGCGGGCCAGAATTTTGAACTTATTCAAACCTTGGGTTGTTTCCAAATTGAAGGAAACAAACAGACGTACCCAAGTTCTGGTCTTTGCTTCCTCAGTCGCACTGGCCATGCCACCTTCCTGTATCTGTAGGGCTGTCCTTTCGCTGACAGCACTGTCTGGCATGGCAGCCCTGTGTGTACACTGTGTTCTGCACAGCAGCTGCTCAGGATTTCTTGGACTCAGTTCAAATGAAAGGAGACCAAGCAGTGGTGTTTTGTACTTACTGTGACCTCAAGTCTTTCAGAATTGTTTCAAAGTAATATATGAATGAGAGTGAACATTTATTGGGAGAACAACATTTGTCCTGAAAATGATCCTGAGAAGAGTTGTATCTGTCTAATTAATTATGCTTGTCTAGAGCACTTAGGGAATTTTAGCATGATTCCTATTGCCTGTAAACAGCTGCACAAGAATGGCACCAAATGTGTTTTGACAGGCTGAACAACCAGTGTCTTGGCTAAAAGAGTTTGTTCACCTTGCCTGAGGAGTGTAAGTCTTCCTTCTGTCCTGTTAACAGATGCTGAACATCTCTAACCAAAGCAGATATATTTATTGAAATTTTTAGTTTCCATTTCATTGGTGGAAGTTTTCTTCCCATGAGGTCAGTCAGTGTTACTACTTCCAATTAGTAGAAGTATTATTTCTGATGAAGGCAGCAGGTTCTTGGAATGCAGTATTTTGGCTTCAGGTTATTCTAAATCTGGATTATCATTCTCACAGTCATCTAGGCTGCTTCCACGTCCTCACTTTTGGTATGCAAAGAGTCATCTCTTTCATGGTAATAGGCTTCTGTGACCATGAACTTCCTGTTGACGAGGCCCTCTCATCCATGTTTTTCATTTAACCATTCTGTAATTGTGCATCTGCACATATTATATTAACTTAGCATTTTACAAATACTTTGCACTTTCATGCACCTGTTTTTCCTTTTAGCAGGATAGATTCCACTTTGTATGGTTGATTCATTTGATAGCCATCTGGGTGACTTCCCAGAAGTTCCTTCCTTGCTCAGTGGCACTGCCGCTTGGACTTCCAGTTTCAAGGACACTTTGTTTCAATTGTAAATGTTCTGCAGCATTTTTAGGTTTTTGTCTGAACTCTGTTAAAGGACCTCAAAATGGAATAGTTTATGGTCCTGGGGCAGATCTCAGATGCATGTATCCTAGAAATACATATCCTGAAATAAACAAAGGTTTTGAAGTTGTAAAAGATGGAGCAAACTATGCAGACATCCTGTAGCCAGATAAAAAGCTGTCTGTTACCTGCTTTTTCTTTCTTTATCTTCATAGAGGTGACACCCATGCCTTAAACCGATGATAAAATATTGGTGTGTTCTAAAATACACGGAAATTCATCTGTATCTTGTAAATTAGAATCACAGAATCTGGTACATAAGCAAAACGTACCATAGAAACCACCATCATGTTAGAAAAGCTACTTATACGGAAAGGTGAATTCTTATAAAAACAAAACCTCTAACTCTACTGATAAGCTTCGTTGCCATCTCCAATGGCATAGTTTATCACCCCAGTCATGGGTTCGTTTTTCCTTCCTTCTGCCCAATAACACATCAGTAGCAGTACTACTATGAACCTTTGTCTGAGGAGGTGTCATATTGCTGCACTTCAAACAGCTATAAAAAAAATTATTTTACTTTCCCACTAGTATGGAGCTTCATTGCAGGATTACATGGATGAGGAATGAAGGGCATATGTTAATCTAGTTTAAAACAATCATGAAGCCTAAAGTATCAGACTTACCATAAGAAAGATAGGACTCCCTCCTTTGCTTGTCACTTTCTGATACTATAAAACATATTTCCAAACTTAGTTAAGAGATTCTAAATCTGAATCCATTTTGTACATGAAATAGTAACTGTTTTCTGCAATGTTTAAAGAAACCCTTAGCATTAGTTTCTATTAATAATACCATCCCTAATCTTCACTGGCATAGTTTTCGAAGTATCTATCAGCATAGTAACATCATAAAATAAAGGAAGTAACAAAAATACTTAGCCAAGTTAAGTTTTTCCTTTCTCAGAGGTACTGAGTATTAAATGATGCTGGAAATAAGATACCAGATTTAATGAATGAAGAGGAAGAGTGACATTGTTATATATTATTTTTTATTTCATAAATCTTGTTTCTTTCTCCATATGAAATCTGTTATTCATAAATGCAGAAAGAAAGTGTGGTAAACCTTAATTTTCAATCATTTTTTTAGTGTCTTACTGTACACCCTTCATTTTTTATGCTGCACAGGAAAATGATCCTCTTTTGTTTGAGCAGCAACTGTAAACAAAATCTTAAGCCTGAGTGCATGATGACATGTCACTTATTTGTCCTACAATAAAACATATAAAAGGTAGTAACCTAAGCTCTTGTGCAAAAGGCAAGCTACAGGGTCATTAAATAGCAAAGGTCTTGCTCTGACCCATCCATGACCTCCTTATCTGAAACGCCTCTCAGAATTGATAGAATCTACTTTAGATCTTGGGTAGAGGAAACCAGGGATAGGATAAAGGATCAATATAAATATTTCAGAATTTTAGGTATTTACTAAAATAGAATCTTTGGCCTTTTATGTTTAAGTTTATCAAAATTTCTGTTCAGAATTGGAGACCCCTTTCCTAGCATTTTGCATGCAAGTGGTCATTTGAAGTATGGGTCAGAGTAGAAGAGGGACAGATGGTAAAGTAAGACACTGAAACATTAGGTCTTAATACGGTCATAAGGCTGCAGACTAGCCTTCATTCAGAAGCCTCAATGTGCTACGTGTTTGCTCTTATTTATCTTTCTACTGTAATCTGAAAGTCTCTCATATTCTGTTCCCAGGTGAGAAGCTTCTTTAGGTTTTAGAATGAGATGAAGTCAAAAAAGCCCATGTCCAGAAAGTGCAGCTTGGTACTTAGCCATCGTTTGCTCAGAGGAGTAAGGACTCATTTTGCTTGTCCTTTTTAATTTCCGTCTATTTATTTAGTCTAGTGCAGAAGCGCATTTTTTATGTCAGGGAACTTGTGCTTCTAGATCATCGAGAGGCTTTTGAGAATCCCTTTCTTTTCCGCATAAATCCTGATTTGACTTCTATGTGTGTGGCCACACAGAGGTGTAAAGGAAAAGTGGACTCTACTGTTCACATATTCAGGTTGCTAAGGGGAAAAGATGTACTCCTTATGTGCCGTAGGTGCGTATTTCTACCCTAGCAATATACAGGTCATTAGAAGAATGCTTGAAGAGCAGAAGGAATGAATGGACTTGGATTTATTTTGATCTTTTTGTTTTTCTTCTATGAAACTGGGCTTTATGAAGTAAAATATTGCTTGCCTCACTCTTCCAGTAGATCTCCACAGCTTTTCTCATGAGATTATGGACTGGCAGCTGGACTCCGGCTTTTCTCTAGGAGTAAGCTTGAGAACAGTAAGTTATACACTAGGGGTCAAGTAGTAAATTTGATAGTACAAATCAGTAATTCTAAGTTTCCAGACCTTAACCATATAAAAACCTGTGCAGGCACACTGGTGTACCACCTATTCAGAAAGTAAATCAATATTATCTTTTACTGATTAACACAAACATAGATAGAATTTTGGCATATGAAATACTTAGCCTTGTTTTTTATTGTTTGAAGACTTGAAAGGTATAAAGTAAGCTTCACATCAGCAGAATTGTATCCATACATTAGGATTTCAACTCAACATATATTTGGTTTATGTTCATATTTAGAAACAATGTGTGCATAGCTCTGTCATGTAGCTCAATCAAAATTGCTCATTGTGCTTGCATAAAAAATGAATTATTCACTGAAAACTCTTAAAGAAGGTCCAATTTCTCCTGTAAAATATGTTTGCAATTAAAATTTCAATTTCTTATGCCTCCAAAATTCAGTCAGCTGTGTTGTTACTTCCAAAATTCAGCCATCCTTAGTGGAAGTGAAAATTAGAAAAGAGCTATCTTTAAACTTTGGATAGGAAGCTGAAGTAACAAATGCTATTGTGCAGTAGTAAACAAATGTATATCACATTGCCTGAACATGGTATTAGTGTGAACTGGTGATTGTGTTAAGCTGCTAAGCAGCCAAATTTGCAATTTAAAATTAAACTCAAAGACCCAAATGTCATTTTGTGGTTAGATTCAATATATAAAGAAGCCTGCTGGGACTTCATTTTCTGAGCTGTGTTGGTTGATACTGGATTTTCCATCTCCAGAATTGATTCTCTGCTCAAGAACAGATTTCATCTTTCACAGTTTTAGTATCATAGAATCATAGAAGACCAGGTGGAAGGGACTTCAAGGATCATCTGGTCCAACCTCTCTTGGCAAAAGCACGGTCTAGACAAGATGGCCCAGCACCCTGTCCAGCTGAATCTTAAACGTGTCCAATGCTGGGAGATCCACCACTTCCTTGAGGACACTATTCCAATGGCTGATTGTTCTCATTGTGAAAAATTTTCCTCTTCTGTCCAGTTGGAATCTCCTCAAGAGTAACTTATACCCATTACCCCTTATCTTTTCCATGCGATTCCTTGTAAGAACAGAGTCTCTACCTTCTTTGTAGCCACCCTTTAAATACTGGAACATGGTGATAAAGTCTCCCCTAAGCCTTCTTTTCTCAAGGCTGTAGACATATTCAGATGCCACACAGTTTCATAAATTTGCCGAGATGATTATTTCAATGCTCGTTTGTTTATTAAAGAAATTCCTGCTGTGCTGGAGGGGTTAGTAAGATGGTGATGGCGTGACTTGTGCAGAGTTCTTTCTTTACAAATATGTTGGCCGCACATTTTGAAAACCTAACAGAACTTATTTTTAAAAAATCAATACCATTTAAACTGTTTTGTACATTAGAAGCATCATTTGGATGCAGCTTTCAAACACTGAAGCTAATCTTGTAGATTAGGCCTGATTCTGTGCACATATGTAGCAGTGACTGCTGACATTAATAGTTACTGTTATGGGATCTAAATTTTGAGAAGAAATTAACCCTTTCTTGCTTTGATCGAGAAGCTTATGAGTTCCACATGCATTTAAATTTTAGTGGGACTAGACCCCAAATCTGTGAAGCCTTGCACTGTTATGCACACATTCAGGCTGGTATGACAATATTCAGAGATCAGAGGAAATTCTGTTCAAATTTGTTTTCATAAACTAGGTATCTTACATGATACAACGAGAACTGGTAAGTATACAGTGATGCTTTGCTGGTTCTTTCAGAAGAGCTCAGGCCAGAAGATATTTTAACAGGAAAAAATCTTTGATGTCCATGTTAAAAGAATCTGTTATCCTTTCTCAGTGAAAAACATTGTATCCCTTCAAAACCTTTCCCCCCAAAATCTCATTAAGAGCACCTCTGCTTTAACCATGCTTCTTACTGAGTTCTTTGGAAAAAAGAATGAAGCATAAAATACCTCATTGCCCTGGTGCTTTAATCGTTCATCCCATCTTCTAAAAGAATGAAACTATTTAGTGCAGGTTTCTAGTTTAAAAATGGAACTATTTGCCTCCACTGTTAAACAACTGAGTAAATGGTTTGAATACACTACTTGGTTGCAACTAGGTGCATTTTGAAGAGACACAGATTTCAAACCTTTTCCTTGCATATAGTCTAGAGGAGAGACTTAGTATACCACATATTATCACTTTTTGGTAATGTGTTAGACTTTTAAGCATTTAAGAATATCACATAAAATGAATCGGGTTTAATTGGTTATCTGCTCCTGTTTCTTGCAGTTGAGCTGTAATTGTCGTAGATGTTGGAGGAGAGAGCGGCTGAGTGACTGGGAGGAGAGTGAAACCTTGGAAAGGCTGCTGATAGCTCCTTCTGTTTGGAATTGCCATACAACAGTAACAACAAAAACACTGGTTTTCCAAACTAGATAAAATAAAATCTGTTTATCTAGCCTATTAAATCTGAGTGCCAACTTTCAAGCAGATGCAGTTTTAAGCTCTGTAGATGCTAAATCCTGAAACATTTGGTCTATAAACAAAAAGCTGACATCAAATACGGCATTGCTGCTAGACATAGTAATAGTGTATATGTGCTGCATTCACACAAAATAGGGAGATGATTGCTTTTTTGTATGTTGCTTAGGGTTTTTTTCTTATGTTAGAGTATTAAAACAGATATTAAATTTTATCATTAATGCGGTGCGTGGTCTCTCTTCAAATCCCCTTAATTACAGATTGACTCCAAGGATTACACAGCATGGATTTTAATTTTAACTGAAACAAAAAGAAAAGCTGCTTAAAAATTATTCTTGCTGAGTGACTTGTTGGACCACAAAACAATTTTTAACATCTTTTGACAAGCGTTGTCAAATTTAAAACATTAGAACAGAGCTAAGTGCACCTTCAAACTCCAATTGTATCATGTCTACTTCCCAAATAAAATGTTTTACTAACTTTGTCCTCACAAAGGAATGTCTGCTTCTCATATTTTTGTTTTTTCAGTTATTCTTTAGGAGAAAAAGATTCACAGTCTTGCTGAGATGTGTTTATGTTTGAAGAAAGTGACATCAGACTTCATATTTCCTTTCTTTGGTAATTTGAGAAAAATTACCAAGCAGAGTTGACGTTGTAGCAGCTACAGCGTATTTCACACCCTTGCGTTGTTTCCCTTCTGACCCCTGTCTTTAGGACTTCAGAGCTCCACTCTGAAAACTTCATTCCAGCCTGAAACTTAGAATAGCAGGTCTCAGTCCAGAAACAACATTTTCACAAATTGAGGCCTAATCCAGTAAGCCTCATGCAGGAAGCTACTTCTGTGAGTACCTATTATTCATGTGAGTAAAACTTTAGGGATCAGTTTTTAGTGTTTCTTACGGGGGTTTTCTCCCATTTTTTAAAAGATAAAATCAGCTTCCTAATTTGTTTCATTAAGTAAAACTCATTTTTCACAGTTAAAGCTTATTAATATTTTTTACAGTTTTACTGTATATCTCCTGTTCTTGAAGACACATAGGAAAAAAGAAGTTGTTCTCCAGAGCTGCATCAAATAATAAATGCCCAAAGCTGAGTGTCCACAGCTTCTCCTGAAGTTAAGTGCAGCTGAAAGCGCCCCTTATTTCTCAAAATGTGGATGCAACTTTCTTGCTTCAAAAATCAGCTCCTTTTGTGACTGAGCAATAACTTTGAATACAAAAGGCTGCAAGAACGAGAAATTAGCTTTTGGCCAGGAGGTCACTGTAGCGCTGAGAGAGAAATCTATCATTGGTGTTTAATGGTAGTTAGTGGTTTGATAAAGTTCCCCTAACTCAGTTTGTTAGCTTAAAACATACTTTCTGAGACTTCACAGATCTGCAAGTAAATAACACCATTATTACTGCATCTTTGTGTGGGGTGAAATTTTTGCAGTTAAAAAGGGTTATTTCAACAAGCTTTTCTCTGCCTTTTTTTTCAGCTGTCTGAATTGTTGCTATCAGAATGTCTAATGGTTTCCTCTGTTAGTGTACTAGCGCACTTTTTTTTTAAGGGATCAGATTAAACTCTATTGCTTTGTATTATAGCCAAGCATAAATCCTTCCTATTTTAACTGAAAAGTATTTCTAATCCAAACCAATGAACAGGCTAATTTATACACAATATTTTTCAGTCTAATTTGTCCATTATGTGTAATAGTCTCAACAATATATGATTTTCAAGTCATGTGTGCTTAATGCAGAGGCCAGAAATAGCAACAAATGAGGCGAAATAGTGAATACGCTTGCTCTTTATGGCTTTTGTTGCAATCTTAACATGTAGGTTAGTAAGTGTGCTTGTGCATGTGATTTCTTTTAAGTGTTCATTAGGTAATGCACAGCACCATGAGTGACGCTGTCTGATGGCAGAAATTTGATGCTTTACATTCATTACGGTTGTGTTCTGTTGGCTATATTCAGTAAAGCTCTAAATGTATTATTGGTTAGACTTTTAATATAGAAGTATACAAAATAGGTCATAATTTTTGTCAAAAACAAGATAAAATGGCCTAAAGGATTTTTACTGTGAAGTTCAGTTTTGCAAGTTGTCTTTTAAGGCCTGTTTTGTGAGACTGTGAATGATTTTGAATGCCCGGTGAAGTTAATAGGGGATGAGGAGGCTCAGGGCTGTTCAGACAGAACCTTTGATAAATAATACTGTCTCTTTACCACACCGGGCAAAATCTGGAAACAAGAAAAATCCTGCTTGTGCCCCAACATAAATAAATGTATGCATGAGCGCTGTCTATCTTATGAAGTCGTTCATGTTTGTTTAAGTTGGAGCAGAGGACACACAGTAAGTCTGGTGTCTCGTTTTTGAAACCGGGGTGAGTAAGCATCTATGTCAAAAAGAAAATTATTCTGGAATCTGAAGGCTGAGGCTGACAGGAAAAATTATCCTTAACGATAAGTAAGACCTCATTTTGACACGTGTTATCGTTTCAGCAGTGCTGTATGTTTGCAACACATTCACTGTTGGTATAGATCTGAGGGTCACACCACTTTGAACAGAAAATTTCAGGAGTTTTTGCTGGATCTAGATTTTGATATTTAGATTATGAACCAGTTCTGCATTTTGGGGCAAATAGTGTTACTGGGGCTGCTAGTTTTAGTCCAAGTGTAACCATCTCTGTTTAGTTTACCAGTTTTTCAGAACTAAATTGTAACTGTCAGTAGTTATTTCATTTTTGTTAATTTAATACTTCCCCCTGCACCCCCCCCACCCCCCCCACATCAACTGCATAATTTCTGAGGATTTGTTCTGCTTTTGCTTTCCATACTTCTTCTCAAGCTACCTCATGGCTGTTAAACAGGATGGGCTGTTTCCTGGAACAGCTAGTTTAAAAGCAAGTAGTTTTTCAGTTTTGTACATATTCTTGCACAATAATCAAAAAACCAAGGGTTTTTTTCTTTTGGTTTGGGAGATTTGTGGCTTTTTTTTGTTACTTTTTTTTATTTATCCTCTTATCCACTGGATTAAATCTCTTGTTTAGTTATTGTGAAATCCCCTCGCTGACTTTTTAGTTGAACCTGAATCATGAAAACAAAGAGTCTGAATTACATTTGAGGAAGGAAATGTTCGACTTGAAACATGGTGCTTGCAGGTAAATCAGTGGACACTGAAAATAAAATAATTAGAAATAGAATGACTCTGTTTTATGTGACTGATTTGGAGTTGGCTACATCTGAAAAGGAATGAAAAAATGATCTCTTTGCTTGAGATTTGCCAAACAGTGCTATAAGCTCCAAGTTATTTTGAGGTGGTGAAAGGTGAAACATTTGACATGTTCTTTTTGGGCAATGCTTTAAAAAAAGAGAGGGCGGGAAAGAGGCGTTGCCACATCAGAGTTAAGGGTGTTTGTGGTTGTCCATGACAGCGGCTCCAGTTTTAAAACACCTGTGTTTACTTTCCAGCTTTTCTCAATCGGCCTGAAAGTGGCCTAAGAATGGCATGGACAGACCTGCAGTATGGCTGTGTTGCCTTTGCAACACACACACACACAAAAAAAAAAAAGAAAGGAAAAAAAGACAGAGATAAATCTCTTGTTATGCAGCTAATCATTAACAGCATTTTTGTGCCCAGCTGAAAACATTTGAAACTTTTCTAAATTTTTATAGTCTATCAGATGGTGCCTATATTTTTTTCCTAATCTATTAAGCTAAATTTTTATCTTTGCTATTTTCTTTTCTAGCAAAAATAAAATCAACTTAGTGTTCATTTGTGGGTTTTTTTAATGGTAAAGAATAATAATAACAAAAATTGGTATTTTTGTTGCAAAGTGATATTTCATTCCAGTATTTGGAAATGCGTGTACCAATATTCCAATTAAACAAACAAACAAACAAACAAACAAACAAAACAGGCACAGCCCTCCCTCTACCACCCTCCCTGAAAAAAAGAAACTCCTCTTACAACTCTTTTGTGAGTAGAGTTTTGCTTCATAAAATCCTAGTATTTGATGTGTATTAACTTTCTGTAATGTGCTAGCTTGCATTTTATCACATAAATAATCTTGTCCTGCAATGGGTTGTAGAGTTAAGCTAGGTGTAAAATAGACATCTTTTGAAAACTGGGTAATGCAGATTGAATGGTTTGGTTGTTGGTTTTTTTTTTAAAAAAAAGCTGAGATATCACAGATTTTCAGTGTTTGCTTAGAAATTTTTGAATTATTTGTGGGTCAGTATTTATGATATTCATCTGATGACAGGTATATTTTTTACTGCTGCTCCAAATTTATTTATTATTACCCTTAAAATTTGTTCATGTTTTACAAACTTTTTTGACTTTTTACGAAAACCTCAGCTGCTTTCTCTAGTATTTTTTAATTGATGTAACATCTCTTCCACCTCCCACTCCAGATGATGTCCCTGACAGTCCTGTTTATAAAAACATGTCTGCTTCATAATTATGTCTATTTTTCTTCATGGATCACTCAGTATAGGTCAGGTTTTGTTTTCTGGAAGTAGGAAGAAAAAGCAAAAGAAAATATAGCCCTGATACAGGAGCAGAGGTGATTTCTCCCTTAGACTGATTTCTTTTTAGAATTGCAAGCTTAATAGAGAGATTTAAGGTCAGTGTATGGGGATGAACAACATGAAACCCCTTAACCAAAATACCTAGACTAACTACAGCACAATTACTTCAATAGTTGGTCTGTCATGATGACTCAACAGAGCAAAGTGGGAACACGTCAATCCTCTCCAGACCAGGCACCTCTGATAAACTGAGAAATTGTACCAGAATGATCTTCCTTTGTGATACACAGCAGAGCAGCCGCCTTTCCATGGCTTTCCCAAGGGGTAGGGAAAGCAGTACAGGTGCATGCTCTGACAAAGCTGCCTTCTGCAGAGCACACAACGTGCTATCAACTGACAGCAAGAAAAGGTGCTCAGAAAATAGGGGGGGGTTAATGTCTCTCATTTTCAGCGATTCAGCTAGAAAATCTGGAGGATATTCATCTGAATAGAGAGCTTGTGAGCTAGATCCTCACTTGAGTATCTGCACAGTAGTGTCACTGAAATCCACATAGTAGTACTGTTTCATATCAGTAAAGGACATAAGCCAGTACCTCAGCTAAGAAATGGGGGGCACAAGAGATCTAAAGAGTTCACATAATTTATTTCAGGGGGCAGTAAAGATAATTAAATGATATGCCTAAAAGACAGGGAAGTTCACACATTTATTAAATTACCAGGTGTAGATGTGTTTTAAAAGCAAGCTGGATAACATCAACATATGAAAGATGAAGAAAAAGCTTTGTGAATGTAACTGTTTTTCTGAAGGCAACACTGAGATCTTGATAAGAAAGAGGTGAATAGCGAGCTAATATTCAAAATATGTGGTTTGGATGCCTACCTCTGAAGACTTTTAATGGTTGTTAGGTATCTAACCCACTTACAGTTTTTGAATCCCACTGAGTACTTGTCTTGAGCTGCCTCAGCACCTCTAAAAATCTGATCGTCTGTTCACTTTTTAACCTGTTAAAATTACTCTCTGCAAAAGCTGGTGGTTTAATAAGAGCAAAATTAAAGATGGCAGTTTCCTAGCAGTTAAAACTTGAGTGACCTTAAAAATGGAATTGCCTCTATGAAATACATTTATTCAGTTCATGCTTTTGACCATCTAGTAAGTCACTCTAGCTGTTCACTTGGGGATTTTTAGCCTTAAATATCTGTGAAATACCACTGAGCCCTTACACTTTCATTACACGTGTAAGACAAAACCAGTCAATTGTCTAAGAAAAGGCATAATTATGTAAGCTGTAGACCAATTGTCCTGTCAGGGATGTGTACACATGTGGTTGTTCATGTAGTTGCTCAGACCAGCCACAGATTGGCTGTCTCTGGTCTAGGCTGTGTAGCAGTGTTAGGGTGGTACTGAATCCAACACGTGATACCTAGCATCTTACCTGGGAACACTTTCACATAGACTCTCGAAAAGAGCTTGTGTGACCATTCGTAGTGAGTCTGTAAAGCAGGTTTTTGGGATCCCTCCTAAATTTAACAGACTTTGCACTTTTCCTGTTCCTGTACTGGAATCACATCGATATTGAAGGAACTCTTCCATCTTAAGAAAATACATCCAAAAAGGGACAAATACAGAAGTTACAGTCTCTGCAGCTTTTTTTTTTCATCCTACTCAACAGTGTCTTTGATACCACAGATCTTGTATATCTTGCTACAACTGAAATACCATGGATTTCCCACCCTTCAGTTTGGCCAAGGCCTGTGTGTTGGCAAGATTGCTGTACCATCTTGCCTTTAGTCACTTTATGCCTTTCTGATCCAGGGGTAAGGAAACATCTTAAACGTAGGATACATTTTCATCAGCCTCAGCACCACCACCTACTGTGTTTCCAGGGAATATCACATCCTCGGAAGAGTGTACAAGCGTCAGGCAGTAGTGCACCTGGTTCTACATGGACCACATGGTGTAGTCTCACCTGGTCTTATTCAAGGTGCACTGCGAGGGAAACCAAACAATTTATTAGGCTTGTTTCTAAAATATGTCAATATTTGAGATTTGCAAAGCAATTCTTATTTGTAAACATCATGCAGTGGATTTGGTTTCTCCATTCAGTACTTGATTTGGGAAAGTTGCATTCTTAACAACCTTGATATATCAGCTACTACCCCTGATCCTCTCAGGGAGGTTGCCACCTGCAAAGTCTTTACTGGTATATGTGCTTAATTTATAGAAGCTATAGGGCTTCCACTCACTGTAAAAACTCAAAAATCCTGCTGCCTTTTTCAATTTTCAGTCAGAGACTCTCAAAAAGAACAAAAATAGGTAGAGAGGTTCACATATAGTCCAGATTGTCTTTGGTCATGCCTGTGTTTGCACCAGTTGTACATACAGTCGATGAGAAACAACTGCTTAAAAATGTCCTCATTTGCAAGTATGAGGCTCATCTTAGTCTTCTTGATGACCTTTCATTGTTCTGTTCTTTTCCTGTGGACCAATATAACTGGAAGCCCTCTGTGGTCTTTAGATCACAGTCTCTTTTGGCTAGAGATGATTTCTCAAGAGAATAGTGCGTGAGAATGTACTTTAATTTTAATATGGAAAAAAAAGAGAAAGAATTTTGTATGAAGTATCTAGAGAAAGGATTTTGTATGAAGTATCTAGCAAGCAGGTTTTTTAGCCTTGTTTCCCTAAGAAAACAAGGTTTATATGATTGTGGAGTCTTTGTTTTCACCTTCTGATTTTTAGCTATATTCAACCAAATCTGACAGAATAATAGTTGCATCCCTAACAGGGTTTCTGTCTTCTACTCAGTTGTCAATTTTCATGAAACTCCTAATGTCCCACTCAAGGAAAAGTCGAGGAGAGAGCTTTAGCAGTAGCCATTACTGTTTAGCAGGAGACAGCTGTGCAACAAGATATCACTACTTTCTAAATGATGGACCAAAAAAGTTAAGTAGAGTGAGCTGGACGTATTGTAGTAGAAAGCTATAAAGGATATAGGTAGAATCCATTGATTTTATGAGGACATTGGAAGGAATATGAGGTTGTTCTTACGAGGAAAGGTGGTAGCAGGAAAGTGTGAGAGAGAGAGGGTGAAGATCAGTATCAGACAGGGCTTCGTTAATATTGCTGGTACAGAAGAATTTATCTGATTTTTAAAGAGATCCTTTTGCCCAAGGAATTAAAAACATTTTTATGTCCATATAAACTTTTTTCCTTTTTTTTTTTCTTTTATATATCAAAACACTGCATTTAGTAACAGAACTGCAAATTTTAAGTCTATCAAGAGTAGTACAGCCATGGTGAAGAGCTTCAATCATTTCTCTCTGTTGCTCTTTTTATGCTACATTTAAAGTGATGACATTAAACCTTGAAGGGGTTTTAACTTATCAAATTAAAGTCTACACCTTTCATTAGTTTTTAATAGCATGAACACCAACTGATCTCTGGCAGTTTTGGGGGGAGTAGTGAAGATTACAAGAGATGGTACTTGAATTAAGGTGATGTTGAAAAGCTATTGGCACCAAAAACACCAGTCGTAGTTTTAAACTCATTCACTTTTGTGGTCAAAGATCCATTCAGTGGCATTTCTGACTTGCAAAAAAACATTAAAAAAAATTTTTGTGTGTTTTTAATGAAGTCAAAGAGGAGTCTTATTTTCAGATAATTAATAATTTCACTTATTTTTCTTTAGATGAATAATCTGTTTAATATTTCAGTATTAAAACCTTTATGGATACATGTTGTTTATGCAAATACTTCAAAACAGAAAGGTTCAAAAAAACTAAATAAAAAAAATCACAGAAATTTTGTCACGTAAAATGGGATGTGAAAAAATATCTATCTTTATTTTTATTCTCACATTATGTTCTTCTCCTTCCATCTTTTGATCTACTTCTGGAAAGTATGTGGAGCTTTGCATTCGTCTCTTCCATGTTTCCATACAAGTTATTAGTTCTCTGTCCCCACATCTTACACCATACCTTCAAAATCATGCAGCTTTCTTCTATTCCCCATTCTCAAAAATGTTTTCTTTTGTCTTCCCTCATTGTTTTCCTAACTTATCCTTCCTTTTTTCAGGCTGGATGTTTGTTTCTTCCTCATCTGTCTCAGCCACTTCAATGGCCCAACAAGAGCCTGAACATCCCCAGAGACCTTTGTCCCATGCTAAGAGCTGTACCTAAGATACTGGTATTTTCGTGTATGTTGGCTTTAGTTGTTCTGTGAAGCAGAAAGATTACTTCAGGTCCCCACTAATCAAGCGGAAAATGGATGACATGAGCAAGATGTGAAAAGCTCATTGGTAGCCCCTGGAGAAGTACTGCATTCAAAGTTGACAAATTGCAGGGGATTTAAGGACCGCATGATAGGGCAAGCAAATGGTCTTGCTTTCAGCAAAGTTATTTGTCAGAACATTTGTCCTTTCGGGAAGGCAGGTTATTTAGACAATAATCATGAGTATTGTGCATGTGCACAACTGTACAGTGTTATTTGCAAAAAGCTGCACTGAAGTAGCCAGTTAATCAAGAGTTAACCTTAGTTCTGGCATTTCTGAAGCAAGCATCTTCATTTACTCCCCTTTCCCCTGAAACAGTATGTTAACATTTTTCATTACAGGATCATGTGTGCTTTATTTCACAGCATTCCTGCTCCACACAGTATCCAGAGAACAGTCAATCAATATATTTTTTTATCTTCTTTGTTCATTATGTGTGCCAATCCCTTGTTTACTGGATACTGTTCAAACCTTTCCCTGAAAACAGAATTTTGAGTAACCATCATGGGGATTTTCTGTAGTATTCAATGTTATAAGAACCAAAGGTTTAATAAACAATGATTTAATGTATTCCTGCAGGAGTGTTTTCTTCATGCTTCATGGGGAAACCAAGACATGAAGAAATTAAGGTCAAAAGTACCCACAAATTTTGCATGCCTATTTGAGGCATACAAGACTTTACCTTTTAGAGTATTTGTCATTCATAAATTTGTAGCATTTAAGGCCAAGCCCAGAAGATATGTTTATGTAATTTAATTGGTCTTCTGAATATAACAGATCATTGATTTCACCAGTTGTCCCTGTATCAAACCCAGAAATTTATGTTTGTTTAAACCTGCTTTTCAGAGAGGTATCTAGATCTGATGTAAAAATTCCAAGAGATGGGGAGACCACCATTTCCCTTTGATAGTTTGTTCCAGTGATTCAAGTTACCCTTGCTCAACAAAATTAAATATTCTTTTGTATCCTGTATTTTCTATCCATTTATTGAGGGACAATAAGAATCAGTAGCAACACAGAACTATTCCGTTCTTGATACTTGATTTACCTTGTTCAGAATTAGCACATGTAACTCTGTAGATCTTTACTGACTAGGCATATCCTCAGCAGTTTTTATAATCTGAACAAAAAAAGCTCTTTCACTACATGTCTTTTTCTCTAGTGCTTGCATTACCAGTATGGCTCTTTTCTGCATCTTCTCTGGGTTTTTAACATCCTTTTGTTTTAGAATGTGGACACAGGTGCATATGCGTTCTTATATCATTGTTTCTGTGTCATATGTAAAGTAAAATTACCTTAACTGCTTCGTGGAGATACTTACTATTTTACTGTGTATACAACAAAAGATTGTGTTTTCCCAGTTTTTCCACAGCATTATACTGTCACCTTGCATTGCAGTCCCAAATCTTTTTCAGAGTCAGTGCTTTTCAGAATATGGTTACCCTTTCTGTAAGTATAGCCTGTATTCACTGTACTTAGACTGAGAGTTTTGCATTTGGTTTTATTAAAATATACTTGATTTGAATATGCCTAGCTACCATGTGGCCCAGAACATTGTTTCATCATCGTTATTTACTTACTTTCTTCGTTGTTCATGAACATTACTGGCTGTGTCTACCCGGTTCCAAGTAATTGAAGGCTACATTGAGTATCCTAGTATGCTAGGAGTATAGTAGTATGCCTAGTACTGATACCTGTGCAACCTTACTAGTATTCTAGTATTATTCAGTGACAATTGCCTCTTGGAACACAGGGTTTTGGTGCTTTTTTAACTGTCAGCCCATTCTGAACCCACTTAGTAGTGTGTAGCGATGATTTTATTTTTTTATCAGTTGGTTATGTCTGACAAGTCAAAGCCTAACAAATCTCTGTACAACATCCGCTTCTAATCTCATCAAAGAAGGAAATCAGATTTGTTTGGCAAGACCTATTTTACACAAAAACATGTTGACTGGAAGTAATTATATACTTTCATTAAAATCTGTATTAATTGAATCCAGTGTTTTTACTTATTTGGCCTAGTTTTAATCCCACTAGTCTTTTTTTTTAATATTGACACATTATTAGTGCTCTTCCAGTCTTTGGGAATGTCATAGTATTTTAAGATTGATTAACGGGGATCTTCTCAAACAACCCTGTGACACCTAAAGTGAATCTTGTCTGAATCTGTAAATGTAAAACTTATCCCTCGATTTCTAATAAACTGAAAAGTGCTTATTATTTCTACATAAACTGTAACTATATCATCCTGTTTTTTTCCAAAGACAGACCAACTTACATACTGAACAGTCCTGAGGCTTTTTTTCATTACAGTTTATGGTATAGGTATTCCAGACTTGGAATGGGCTTACACATTCACCATTCCTCTCAAAATGAGAAACCCTTATTATCTGTAGTCCTGCCAACGATGCATTTTTCCTTGATGCCTGTAGCTACTCTTATCAATTGGCATCACTTCAGAACTTCTGCCTTTTAGGATGTATTTGTACTTGTTTCCTCTGTAGTTTTGTGACTTTATATCATATGTTTGCTTTATTTACTTTCTAGATGAAAAAGGAGTTCTACTTTCACTTGGTTGTGAGGTCAGATCTTGTTTGATAGCCACTTTTAAAGGACTCCCCCATTTTCTATCATATTCTTCTATCCTTTTTTCTTCCAGTTTTGTATACTTTGTTTGAGTGTTTCTGTGCATGTACAGATTCTGGTTGTTTTTTCCCATGGGGAATTCAATCGGTTTATTACCACTTATCTCTAAGTATTTATCAATGTCCAGTACAGTGATTAACATCTCTTGTGTTACAATGAGATTCTTTACCTCATGCTCATAAATGATACATGGGTTTTGAAAGTGTATAATACTAGTTTATAATTGTCCGCATAAGACTCCGGGAATACATGTCCTAAACTGAAGTCCCCTGCAGCGTCATTATTTTCCTTTCCAAATATTATAGATATGTGCTGAAGAAAAACTTGTCCTGTGCCCTAGTTAATTTGCTGATCAGCAAGTCTTTAAGTTATGTTAGTTAGCATGTTGACCTTTACATATTCAAGAGCTGTGGTCCCGGGTTACCCATCACTCTAAAAGAAATAATGGCATGGGGTTTTTTTAAGGTTTCCTCTTCCCTTACTGTCTCTCTTATCCTTCCTGTTATTCAGAGATTTTAACATGCCAGTTGTCCACCAGGTTGTAGTAATTCTGGTTCTATAAAATTTATTCCCATCAATGAGAGTTTCCTCTTGCTGCTTACCCAGATTCCTAGGATCAATACATAAACAATTGAAGAGATTCTTTTCATTATATTCTTTGCTGCATTGGTTCAACTTGCTCGTTAGGTGCTGAATTTGAGCATGTACCTCATTTGCCTTCCAAATAACCTCCCCTTGTGTTGCTGATTTAATATCCTGGCTGCTCCAGCTAGTTTCCAACTGAGAAGATTAGCCTCCTACTTGTGTGGTGTAGGCTGTCCTGTTCATACAGTCCCTTCTTTCACTGATGTGCTGTTTCACGGATTGAAATCTGCTTCTTTTCACTCATAGATGACAGGCAGAAAATGCTGGAAATAAACTTGCTCACTTGTGATAAGTATGGATAGCCACTTACATTTTAATTTTCCTCTTAATTGTTTTCAGTGCAGTTGAAGCCTTCAGTAATTTCCTCTGAGGTCTGATGTGGAAGCATTATATAGCATTTATGTTCTGTCTCCCTTTGACTTCAGTTGCAGCTGTGAGTGCACGGTACTTCTGCAGATTAGACATGAGGGATTTATCTTGCACAGTCAGAAAATGGGTAACATACTGTGAATCCCTCTGAAAACTTTCAGTTAATTTGTGCCAAGGTGCCTTGGCCAAAGGATGGAGAGATTCCACAACTGCATTCAGCTCCATTAAATATGAAGCATATTTGCTCTTTTACTGCAGTCCCATTCCAATGGCTTCAACACAAGAAACAGGAATAAACAGGTAACAGACTCTTTGACTGGGCAGGGATGATTCACGCCCAGGTATAGGTCCACCCTGTGCAACAATTAGATAGAAGTCTGGAAAAAAAATGATCATGCAGTTAAAAGTAGAACCACAATGCATGTGTACTGGTAACCTTACCTCTGGCATTTCCTAATATCTCTGTACTTGACTTCATGACCTTATTAATGTCCTGCCAAGGAAGGGGTTCAGTCACCCAGCTTTAGCAGCCACTTGTTGGGGCTCCATTTATAGTCAGTACAAAGAGGGGGACATAGCAGCACGAGGCAGCTCTTCTTCCCTAAAGATAAATGCAGAAGGTAGGGGTTCTTTGGATGTGTTTGGTTCGCTTAAACTTTGAGTGGCTTAAGGCAGGGGAGATAAATGGCATCATTTCTCTCTGTGTAATATTTGTGTGTATAATTATACGCATAGACCTGTGTGGAAAAGTACACTGACAGATGGGTTCAGATGAGTGTGGCCCTATACACCCACATATATACAGTGTTAATTGTACATAGTAGCTGTACATAATACTGTGTTTCTCCTCTACTTACAGTACTTCAAAATAAATCTTAAATCAAGCCTCAGGTGTGTTAAAGTTGCATTTCTGAATTGAGCTACTGAATTTGGACCAGGTCTTAATTTGCTTTGTTAGTCACTGATGAGAGCTAGTAGTCCTTTCCTGCAGGTTATCATGGTAAAAATGTGTTATATATATAGCAATGGTACAGAGATGACTCTGGTGGGTAAAGAGCAGCTCCTCCCACTTCAAATGAGCCGAGAACTTCTCAAGACATGGTGTGTTTAATGGGCTTCTGTCAGAAGGTTGATAATGCATTGAACAGTGAGAGGTTGTCTGACTTTTGTCCTTCATTGTTTATAATAGAACAGGGTAAAGATGTGTTCCCTGGAAATCCAGGGGTATGTTTATTTTTTTCCTTAATCAGTTGCTAATGATATCTACTTTTTTAAGCTACGTATTTAGGAGATTAGGATAACCTTGAGACAGGTTCCCTAGCAGTGTACTTCCCTTTCTTGGATGTAAAAATATTGTGTAAAGGCATTACTTACCTTCTTAACAAAATGTTCTTCATAAAATTAATTTCCTAAAATGCATGTTGGCACAGGAGATTTTTCTAGTCAATATTCTTGATTAATCTTTGTTCCTTAGTAGTGTTAGTTATTTTTTTCCTGTGGAATAATAACTGCAAAAAGTGTATGTTACAATTATGCTGTAGGAAAGATTATGAATGGTTAGTTTAAATTATTGTATTTTTTCAAACTTTTGGAAAGTTATGTTTTTTTAAAATAATAATTTGATTCAGTGCAGTAATGAAATAGAAAGATACTTTTATTATCAAATATACTTTGAATTTGTCAATCAGTATTTACTTACTGTGGCTTTTTACTGAGTTGTGAAGTTTATTGTAGAAACCAGCAGTTAGTTTCAGTGTTTGTAGCAACAAATATTTCAACCTAAATGTTTAATTACGATAATGATAATGATATTTGTAGCTACTAGGAAGCAATTATTCCTGACCTTAGTTCTCCAAAATATAATATAAGGAGGGTTACAAAAAAGTCCTTAAAAATAATGTATCTGCAAAATAAAGAAGTTTTTGAAGAGAGTATGACAAGCAAAGGGGTTTGCTAGTAACTCAGTCGAAGGAGTGGTTTCCTAGAGTTTGAAAAATCATTACTAATTACGGACTCTGAGCTAGCAGTTTATCTAGGAGAGATAGAAATTTTGTTTTATATAAAAGGGCTTATTTTCAGAGAAACTGGCAATTCAACTGCAGTCTTGTTGATGTAAAAAGTAAAAGTTTTTGTGGAAGGTTATATATCACCTAGATGCTGGGTAAAGTTCTCAGAATTTTTCAGAATACCACAGTGCAGTAAATTAAAAAGAAATCTAAGTTTTATAATAAATTGTATCTTAAATTTGTGTCACACCGTGAAGCCTCAGCAGACAGTCTGAGTATTAAATAGTGCTTCTTTGACTGTAGAGGTATCATTTTCTTGAAGCCTGAAAAATTAATTAATCTTCATAGGAAATAAGAAGTTCATTAATTCTTGCCAACAGTGACGACTTGTTAGTGACTAGACCAGAAAGAAACCCCTCACCCCTACTGAACTTACTGTGACAACTTTCATTGACTTCAGTGGGAGCAGCGTTGGGCCCTGTGTAATTAAGTCCAGTGAACTGTAAATATTCCTATGACATAATTTTGACAGTTTCAGTCATCTATAATTATTTACATTTCATGTGTTATCACTAACTCTTTGCTAGAAGATTTTATTTGATATTTTGAAAAACCATGGCCTATTGATGGCATCTCCATTCAGCTGCTGTTAATATACCCCTAAGAGCTGGTATGAATCAGTACTTTCTTTCCCCTTAAGAGGTGCAGCATAGCTGGATTTCCATCTTTGAGAAATGGTGGGACTTCAGTGCATCTTCACAAATCATGAACTGAGACTGGCTACCAACTTCACTGAAAAACAATATTTGGGGAGGGCTGGACTTCCGCATTCCTTGATTTTGCGAGTACACTCTTTTGGAGTATTTGATTTTAGTGCATGAGTTATTTGTTTTATTAACTAAATTTAGGGAATATGCTTTGTAGAAAACAGTTACATTTTACCAGCTGTCAGGATTCTGGGCAAAGGGCAAAGCAATATTGGTATAAATGAAACAGTGATAATTTATAGTTTTTAATATAAAAATCAAAAGTCGGTCATATGGAATACAGAAAAAATGTGATTTGAGGAAACAAATCTTGATTTCTTAATATTTAACTTTAACTTGTATTTTCAAAAGTTTTTCCTGCTGCTTTGACCTCTAGCAGTAGTAGTGGTGGATATTAAGATAGCAGTCCATTTTACCCGAGGCTGTTGATAATTTAGTCATCCGAAACAGCTTCTTCTAAACAGTGTCTCTAGGATGTAGTTCCTCCCTCCGAGAGGAGTGGTCTTTTGTTAGATTATGTAAATGGAGAAACTCATTCATTACCACCGCATTGCTAATTCCTGCCTTAACCTGCAGAACCAGGAATCGCACAGCGCTTTTCCTGCATACAGCAAACATGAAAAACCACTGTTCCTGCGTTTGCTTTAGTTTCTTGGGGGAATTGAATGAAAGTAGATTCAAATCAGCGGGGGATTTGTTTGTCAAATTTTGCAAATCAGGCTGCAGAAAATGGAGTTTCACAAGCCCTGTTCAGCAGTCCAAGATATCAAACTCACTTCAGCTTTCAATATAACGTTCATACCGACTCTTTCAATCTTAATTTTGATTGATTACTTACCAGTAGAAGTTTGTACTGAAATCTTTCCTTTGTCCTCTTTATCCCTTGCTCACCTTTTCATTCTTTCCTTGTCAATTATTAACACTGTGACGTTACTTGTTGCTGCAGTAACTTTGTTTCAATGCAGCTGTTGCCAGGTGAATTTTCTTGAGCGCTTGATTGTCACATTTACAAAGATTTTATGAGATATCAGAAAAGTTTTGTTTTGGGCAGAAGTCTTCAACCTTACGTTCTCAGGGAGCTGGCCTGTGCTGTCTCTAGATGTTTTATTTGGAAAAAAACCCAAAAACAAACAAAAAAACCCAAAGGGAAATGCACTGTATGTTGATTCCAGGTTATGTACGGAAGGTTTTGTTAGGAAGGTAGATACCAAAACAGTGAAATATATTGGGTTAAATTCACTGGGACAGATTTGCTGTGCCCTGGTGCAGTAGATGTTCATGAGGGGCTCAGCAAACAGAATGTGTCTGATTCATGTGTTAATGCAGATCTTTTTAGGTCTGGTTTTTGGCTGGGAAGTGTTGCTGTAATTAGATGGTGAGTCCGGTGAAGCTGTGTGTAACCAGACTGTGACTGTTGCAAGACACGAGACCAAAGTCCAGGTACTTTCAGCTCTCTGACAGCATGCCAGTGGCCACGCAGTACACACCCTAGGGTGCTTTTCTGCTCTTAGAGTAGGGGCTGGTGGTTAGTTCTGCAGGCATACAGTGCCAGTTGTGACCACTTCACAAGCTTGAACTGGTCATCCCAACTGCAGGATTTAGGCAGTGGAGGCCCTTGCTGCATACATGCAGTTTGAAAGTTTCCTAGAGTATGCCTTGGCTGAGGTGAAGCAATGTTCACTGTCATTTTCTTCTTCAAGGCTTCAAGTTCCTGCTTGCTTTGTGGTAGTTTCTGCCATGGAAACCCACGCAGAACACCAGTTTGGAAGCATTTCCTGATTTCTACCCTGAATCTAGTTAATATCTTCCCACATTGGATACAAACCTTTCTTCAGATCTCTTCCTAAGGCAGAGGAGCCTTAAACTGTCCACTGCTCAAATTAGCTCCTCATTGGCACAGTCTAAATGTTAACTTTCCATTGGTAGACCAAAGCAGAGTGAGACCAAAACTAAACCACTTTCCCCCTCTCCCCAACTACACCCCCCCCAACTCATTCATGGATGACAAACAGAAGGCAAAGAGCCAAGTTTTGCCTTCCAGGGAAAAACCTGGTGTAATGGCCTGACAACACTGCAAGGATAGAGAGAAGCAGCTGGAGAAATAAGAATGAAAAGCCATTGCTTAAAACCATTCCTTCTCTTTCCCTTTTCCCATCCTTTTTAGCATTCTTCCAAAAGTAGAAAAACTGACAACTAGGCTCAAATTTTCTGTTTCTGTTATAGTGCGCAGTGGATTCCTGTTAATAGATGTGAGGATGTGTGTACAAGGATCCATGTCAATTTTCTTGCTATAATGATGTGGTTTTTTTCTTTTGAATCTGAAGTGAGAACTGAGAAATGCATTGTTTTGCTTTATTCTGAAATAAAAAATAATGTGTCCTGCAGTGTAGCTTTCCTAAAACATAGCTGCAATGGGAGTATGGTACATTTTTATCCATCCCTGTTGTTGAAACTTTTTGGCTAGTTGATTTCTTTACATATCCTTTAAAATGTTGGTAGCTCCTGTTAATTGCCCCCAGTGCCTACTGATGAGCCCAGGACTGATTGTCAAGCTCCCATACTTAAAGCTCAGAGAACAAGCTGCTTATGATGACCCAACAGAGACATAAGGGAGGTCTATGAAAGGGAAAGTATTCAACCAGCCTTAATCCTTGTTTTCAGTACGGCAGTGTCTTTAAGTGCAGACTAATTAGTGAATAGACATGGTTGTAAATTCTTGTAGACGTGTCTTTTGTTGGCTTGAGATGAACTGACCAGCTAATAGAAATGGTTTAAAATCTGTGCTTTGCTTTTCTTTTAATGCACTTTAATAGGGTATGGAGATGAGAAAATATAAATCAAAGCAGGAGCAAAAGTAAATACAATCCATCCATCTACCTATGTTGATATATTCCATTTAGATATTAGCAGTTATACTTGTGGCTCCCATTCATGGAAGTCTGGCCCTGTGCTTCTAAAAGAACTATTCATTTTATAACCAATACTAGAAAAGCATGCATTTTTTTCCTGTTACAGTAATGTATTATGCAAGCATTACTTTGCATTTGAATAGTATGTTAAAGTCATCAATCACAAAGTGATCGATCAAGATAAACATAGTTCTCCCATTTTAGTGCTAGGGAAACTGAATTCCAAGAAGTGAAGTGAATTTCCTTAAGAATTGATGGCGTGCCTGAGACTAGGACCTAAATCTCAAGAGGGATGGCCCCCCTCTTTAATCATTTGTTTATCATATCTTATTACCTATTGTATAATAAAATTTCCCAACAGGTAGGAATAACCATCTACACGTTCCAGAAAGTCATTTATGGTAAAACTGAATGCAAGGAAACACATACGGAGAAACTGAGTTAATGATGAATGACATCTAGTCATAGTCACCTGAAAGAGAAAGCATTCCTTAAGGATCAGCAAGACATTTGAAATATAGTAAGAGGGTTTAAAAAACAAAAAACAAAACAAAACAAAACAGTGTTGTGGGGGTTTTTTCTGGTTGTATTTCCCCTATTATTTGCATATTTCTTGACCTTGACACAATGCAGATAGGAAGCAGACGTAGCAACTTACTGTTCTACTAATTTTCTAAAATTAACCATAAATTCCAGTGATATTCAATAACAGTACCTTGGTTATTGAAGCTCATAACCTTTTTGCTGCCTTTATCACCTGTATTATCGATAGGAGATAATTACTGCAAAGCAGCTGGCTGTTGGTTTTAGAGAGCATCAATTGTTCTCCTGTCCCAGCTGTTGGCTAATAAGGACAGTCAACACATCTGTTTCAACAGCTGGTAATTAACAAAAGCCTAATTGCTGCAACTCTTTTAACAACAAATCTATGAAAGAGTAGGGATGTGGAGGAATATTATTTACTCTGTGCTCTGCACTTTCTGTGACCAGTTTCTTTTTTCTTTTTCTACTTTGAACACCACTGCCTTTGTCTGACACGTTGAATGGCAGGAGAACACAATATGGTAATCCAGAGCTTAAGTTTTTCAGATCTTTGTTGGTGTTTCTTATTGCAACATTTCTTTGCTAAGTTACAAGATAAAATGGATCAAAAGCATTTTGTGGAGTTTCATACAACAGCTACAATCCGCAGCAGTATGCTTACGCAACAGGGCTGCCAATCCAGCAGCCTCTAAAAGAAAGTAATGGGTTTCCCCGTTTGTGTATGAGTTTAATTGCCCTGCACCCCTTCCCCCAAAAAATTATCATCATTCTGGAAGTGGTTATTTGAAGAATTTATTACTGCTGTTCAGATCCTTCACAAAATTTGTTGCACAGACGGTGTTTTTTCCTTCCTCTGATGAAACCTGCATGCATTGGTAAGTTTAAAAGTAAATGCCAGGTGGCACCTTGCACTGCACAAATATTTCATCATTTTATCATTACAGAATCGGAGGGGGTTCTGCACAATGCTTGTCTAAGTATCTACATTTATAGCACCAGTCAGCAAACACAAAGTCAAAGAGATTTCTCTTAGTTAGACTTATTCTGTGTGTTATCCTTGTGTACAGCACACATATAATTGGAATACTTATCACTAAATAGAGAGAATGCATGTATACAAATACAGGGAAATGCTAATCCCATTGAAGTCAACAGTGAACTTCTGTTGGCTTCAATGGGTGAGGATTTTCCCTGCAAAACCAAATTTTCTTAAAAGCTGGAGGCAAATTTGGCATTCATTATGCTACCCATGAAAAGAAAGTGTTCAAGTATTAATGGAACTATTGCCTGAAGTATTATGCAAGTCAGGCATGTATTGCAGATTGTGTGAATGACTGAGTCAATAAAAATTTCTTAGAAATAGCATTTAAAGTGGTATTTTGAAGCAGTAACTGGTGAGGAAAAAATTGTGATTCTTTGCTAAAAGTTAGTCAAGAACACTTGATTAAACTTGTCTTACTAACATTGCAGTTGGCAAATATTTCTGTACACTGAGTTCTTAATTGTCTGCTGGGTATGTTGAAAGGTATATAAGAAATTCTACCCAAGTGCTGGCCATTGACAGAATAGAGATTGCATAATTAAAAATATTCTGGCAAGACAAGTTTAGTTCCAACAGGTGTTCAAGTGAAGAAATATATACTTGGTGCAGTGAAAAAGTATAAGATACTCTTTGAACAAATAAAAACAAAAGCATTGGCTAAAATTCTAACTGTAAGATAGTAACGTAGAAATGTTTACTGTCTGGGTTTATCAGTACGTGATTTTTGTGCCCTACAATCTTTGGTGATTGAAATGGTTTCTTTTGTCTTGCACAAACAAGAGGAAAGAAATACACCTTCTGCATTAGATTATACTGTGGAAAATTGCTGGAGCATTTGATAGTTGACAAAAAAGTTTATCTTTTCAGCGAGTTATTTTGTTTGATTTTGCAAGTTATGATTTTAAAGAAAATGACTGCAGGTAACATATCACTCTTCTCATTCCCAACCCTTCCTCTTCCTTCCTCTGAGGATTACAAGAATTATCAGGTATGCAACAACTACCTTTTTTTCCAGTTGAAACGTAGTTGAGTCTGAGTGAGTTGCGACAGAAATTTAGATGTGTTCTGCAACTATGGACCAAAACTTAGGTAGGAAGTGAAAAGACTGCTTTTGCCCAAGGCAAAGATCTAATAGAATCTAATCAAATAGATATGCAGTAGAGGAAACATGATTACCTCATATAAAATTTAGTAAATAGATTTTTAGCAAAAAGGACCAAAAATCTTTAGTATTAGAAAATACTTTTGAGTCCTGAGTGAAGGTAACTCACCTGTATCAACAGATCTCATCCAACAGTATAGCATCCGTAACAATCCATGGAGGTGTCCGTCCCCTGGTGATTCAATAAGAAGGTGCCATCTATTGAATACTCTCAAGTACTTTTTCCATTAGACAGGTGATTCCTGTAAAGACTTAAATGTATATTCTCACAAACATCTCTATTTTCTTTTCTTACTTTAATTTTAAATCCTTAATCTGAGTTCTGCTTGGGTGGAAAACATTGCAGTAAGATTGTGGAGAAAACAAGATTCAGGGAGTTTTTCTGGTCAAAATCAGCACCAGCTGTTCAGACTCAGGGTGATTGATCCCTTTTACACATCTAGAATTGTACAGATTGAGAGTGAAACTGTTTTAAATTCTCTGTTGAGGATTATCTCATCACAGGAGGCATGATGGTAGCTTGTTCACAGTGTCTCAGAAGTTCACGGTCACCCCAGTTCCACAAGTGGCTCAAGATAGTGAAGCCTGCAGCCAGCCTCAGGAGCAGGCATGCAGCTTTGTCTTTTTCCCAAAAGTCCTAGGCACAACATTAATCCAGGTGGGGAAAGAGCTCAAATTGTCTTGCTACATTGTCTGATGAGAACTTCAGATATCAAAGGAGAAGAAGAGGAGAGACTAACAGGCTTGCCAGATTCAAAGTTGTTTCGAGAATGTAGTTAAGATCTGGGCATGTCAGTGTGGGGCATATACTCATGGATTCTTTCTTATTCCTAATTTCCCTGCTAAAAGATACATTTATTCAATAATGATTTATTCTTTTCTTAAGTGTAACAGTTGCTGTTGAACTCCGCACTTTGATTCTGAGTTTATGTGTGTGTAAAAATACCAGATAAATTTGAGCGTGTATACCTGCTAGTAATTCATTTTCCATAAGGTGGAGACCACAAGATGAAGTACTGAATATTAACCCAAGCTCTTCCCTGCCTTTCCTCTGAAATCCTGGAAGGGGTATGGACCAAAGCGGTCCCACTGAAATCATTGGGACAATTAATTTTTATAATCCTGTACAGACTCATGGCTTTTAGAAAAGATTTGTAGTTTTATTCTGATAGTGGGATTAGACATTGCTGCCTTCTGCAGAAGTACTGTCTGTCAAGAGGTAACAGTCATTCTGTCTCTTTGCATGAAAGGTTATAATTTGTAGTATATTATCACTTAGCATCAGTGAGAAGCTTTGGAGCGTAAATTGTTAACTCCTTTTTTGCTCAAGTTACTGCCTTGCCTGCTTTTTTCTGCCCCTTTTATGAAGCATGAATGATTTCAATGTACATATTTTCTTACGGAAAAGAGACCTGTGAAACGTTGCAGAGTGTCTCAGTCGGACCAAGTGTCGGTTGGACTGGTGTCACATTGAAATCAGGGGTAAGGAACAGTAATAAGTGAATATCTCATAACAGAGAAACCAAAGGGTAACCAAGTCCAAATGGCAATGGAAGGGCATGGTCAATGGCTGGACAAAGGTCAAAGCCAGGGACTTTACTATAATGGGGAGGCTACAGTAGAGATTGAGTAGTGAAGTAAGGTTATAAAGGTTTACCTGAGCAAGAATTACTCCTGCATCCTCAGAGCGGAGCTGGGGGTAACATCTGTTGCACGGTCAAGAGTGCCTCACCAGCCTACTGGGAGTGAGAAGCAAATTGTCAGTCAAACTCATATATAAGTCAGGTTTGTCAATCTTGGTCAAGTTTATTAAGCCCTTATTAGTTGACAAGACCAATTATCTGCACCTACTCTAGTAACTGAAATAGAATCAGGGCATGGGCTTGCACAGTGACATGCAATCATCTATGCTTTTTGTTAGAAAGCTCCCTGGCAAAGTTTTAACCCACTGTCCTGGACAATGCCTTTGAACGATACTGTGTACCAGGGCCGATTTGCGTTAGGCAATCTGGTGTTAGCAGCCCTTCCTTTTAGAGGTGGACAGAAGAGAGCTTTTGACATGGTAACACAAGGCAGGTCATGCCAGTAGATCTCAAGGATGGAGCATGGTTTCTGGCCAGTTCTTTTTAGCAATAGAGACGTGACTGCTGTGGTCAGTTTGGGGTCTCTTAGCGGGGCCTGAAAGTGTACCAAATGGAGAGCCCTGAAAGCACACACAGTTTCTGGCTGCAGCACAGCTAAAACATGTTTGGCTGTAACACGAACTTTCTTCTGTTCTTCTGCCAGTTCAGTTCCGCCCTGAACTGGATAGGACACTTTTGGGGCTGAGGGGAATGTTGTTTTTATTGAATAGGGTCTTTGTTGCCACAAAGCTTCTAAGACAACATTACAACACTACCTTTTGGATCCTGTGCTGACGACTTACTCTTTGTGGCGGAGACTGACTTGATACTGTTAGCGGCCAAAGTCATTTGCGTGGACAACAGGTTTATAATGGGTGCTGACATTTGAAGCTTTCCCAGAGTAATCTGCCAGTAGGTCTCAAACATCACCTGGAAAGCTTCTTCAGCTCACTCCAGCCTACATGGTCATTTCCTTCTTGATTTCCCTTAAGGACATTGCCAGTAAAGTTTGTTATAAAGTGTAATAGTCATCATGGTGCATGTGAAGCAAGTCAGGTCTGTCAGAGTTGAGGGAAACATGCCTCTTGTTAAAGTAGATCAGAGAGGTTTTTTCTTCTTTATTTTAACCTTATATTGGATAACCTGGTCTGCCTTAAAAGGGATGTGTCTCTTTTCTAGTCTGGTTACCTATGCAGCTGTAAAGGGGGACATAAGATATACACCATTCCCAAAACGATGTGCTTTATTTTCCCTTCAAATAAGACAAGTTTCTCTGTTGCTGATGTCTTTCCATTATTTCTTTGAAATTGCATTTTTCCAACTGATTTTTGGATTAGAAACAGTGTGATGTCACCAAGGCCAAACTTGAATTACAGAACATGAAGAAATGTGCCCTTTCCACATGCCCACAGCTGTAAGCATTTTTTAATCTGTGAAGGAATTAACTTACTTTTATTATTTTCATGTAGATTCTAAAGCCATAGCTACTATGCAAATAAAACTGTTGTGAATGGCTTTTTGCTTCTCTACTAAAACAAAGTCTTCGTGATGGTTTACTTTTTATTTTCTTTAACAGTGTGTGCATCATGGTTTAGTAGTGAGACAAGTATCTACCTATCTGTATACGGAGACATAACTACTTGCTATTTTAAAGCACCTCCAGCTTGTGTTCTTAATATAATCCTTCCTACTAAAAGGTCAGCATCTCTGCACATGACATTATTTGTGTGCAAAGCCCAGTCCGGCTATAAATGTGTATTTTGGAGCTGTCATCCTCGAAAGTTTTTAGGAGTCATTTTGTTGTCACTAAGGTTATATCTTACCTGAAATAAACTTTGCGGTATGCTTAGGTAGTTATCTATATGTACATAGTAGGTATGTTTGGTGGTATCTCTGGGTTTTTTAGCTACGTACTCAAACAAATGGAAACCATAAATGAAATCTTGACCCTGGAAAGTCAATTACAGTTTTGGATCAAACTTGCAGGGGCAGAATTTCAAATTAATCTTCTTCACCGTGTGAATCATTCTTTACAATAAAATAGTTCCATGTATCAGTCTCACACACTCATCACATGCCTTGGATTTTCCTTTGAATAGCTAATTTTTCCTGCAGTTTCAATATACCATATATTACTTGGAAGAAGTATAGGATATTACAGAATAATACTGCAGATGATGAAGAAACGTTGTATCGGCATCATATCTTAGGTTGGACGAGATAATTCTTAATTCTCACTGAAAAATACCATGAGCGTTTCATATAGACACCTTCTTGCATAATGGGAAATCTGCCTGTAATACGTGCTCATTTGGGCACATCATTAGGTGAAAGAGTAAACTGCTTGTCAAATACTGCTGATACAGTGCACCTCCCAGTGTGATATGACCATGCAGTGCAAGAATGAGGCATTCACATCTCAGGCATAATGGTTCAACTGGCATTGCTTTAAGATAATTAGTAGATATTAAGTTTGCTCTTATTGTAATAAAATGAACCAGATATTTACCTAGTCTGGGCAAAAATGCTATTGGATCCTTTAATTTTCTTTGACAGAGCAATAGAAAGCTATTTGGCTATTTATTTTTTTTTTCCTGATTGTACTATCTGCATAATATTTGTTGTGGCCTGTTGCTGTCATCCCAGTCACAGCAGGACCTCTCAGAAATGAATGACCACACAAGCAACATTCATATGGTACGATCATGTATTCTTACCAGGGAATTTGTTGTTGTGATGAAGACAAGAGTCTGGACCTCGGATAGCAACATTTTTTACAAGTTTTCTGAAAAGATCCCTAAAAATATTAAATTAGGGATAGCATAAAGACTGAGTTGGAGAAGGTGGCATTAGGTAGACTTGCAGCACAGCACTCCTTGAAAATGACAATTCCCTTTTGGAATAAAAGGGAGAATATGGGGTTATCATTTTTAATTCCAATAAGAGAAAACAGTAAGGAATTCTTCGTAAAGTAACTGAAAAAAGTGCACTTATACATGCTAAAAAGCTAGTGTTGATGCACTCGCATCATATATGTGAAAAACTTGATTTCAGCTCCCTGATCCAATTTGGGCACCCGCAAACATTTTGATGGCTGGGCTGTGGAATTAGTCTGCTTTCCTATAACGCATCTTCTGTCTGGATCTGCTTTCCACATACTTAGCAATTTAATAAAAAATTATTTGTGCCAGTCACAGAGAGAGGACATAGACCAATGGATGTCACCAGAAACATGGGTAATTCACAGGAATTTAGAGCAGGGAAGTATTCTCGCTTGTGGGAGTCTGCCGTGTCCACAGTGACTTAACGCAGGAGACTGGGACTCGTCGTTAGGTTTCTGCATCCAAAATGAATAACCTAATCACATAGCTGGGGAGAAGGTCTCTCTTCTGTCAGAAATTCTGCCTGACATTCCTCAGAAATATTTCCATCTAAACGAATGCATCTTGACAGGGCATTATTGTTCTAGTGAAACAATGCTTTTTATTAAAAAAAAAAAAAATTTCATTAACTGGTATTTATTCTGACCAACAATAGTGTTAGATTGTAGAGTAAAATCTTATTATGGTTAATTGTTTGATCCTGATGCAAACTCATAAAGGTCATGTTTGCTGTTGAGATCCCATTCCTTTGTGCCCAGAGGGAATGTCAACCCGGGTGTGGTTGTGGCAGTGCATTGGGGGAAGATGTAGCTTAAAGGCTGTTAGCGTTCCCACCACCGACACTGTTACCCTGAAATTCACACACACAAACAACCCTCATCTGGTTCTTCAGGGTAGTTTTCTAGCTGTACTGATCCTCCGCAGCAGCGCAGATACATCAGGGATCAGTCATACAGTTGCTTGATTTACTCAAAGTTAAGATAGGTTTAGTAAAAAGTATTTCCATTAGGAAATGATGTGTTGAGAAACAACTTTTCATGAATTTCTAATGATTTCAGTTAGTATTCCAAACTTTTGCAACTCAAGTTTATCTCCCAGAAGTGTTATTTGGTGAATATTTGAAACTACATTTCAAGCTTCAAAAATTCAACTTGAAGTTTTAATTTTACATTTTAAATTTTGATTTCTTATTGTTAATTATGTATTTAATGATGTGTCGATAATTTGTAACATCTACTATAGTCCAATTCTAATTTTCACTTTTCATTTTTAAAATCATCAAGGGCAGCTGATACTTAAATGCAAGTTGAAACATTTTATCTAATTTTCTAGGTCAACATGTCCCCTGTTTGTACTGTAATGAAATAGTTTGACACGTTAGCACTGTGATTTAAAAAACAAGGAGATCACTTAGTGCGTTATTAGAGTGCTAGGCGCTTTCAGTCCCCTCCCGTTAGCTGGAGTCTTTTTCTTGACCCTGAAAACCTCTGATCCCCTAATTAATAAGACAAGTGCTTATATTCTTTTCTAGATCAAAGCATCACCTGCTTCTGTTGCTGGTGGAACAGTTTGATATGTTGACACTTTGATACAGAAAATAAGATGAGCTGTTGTAATCTGCACTAAGTAGCAGCTGCTAATGTAAAAATAACAGAATGGTTAGAAGTTGGATGTCATAATGTGTCACAACATGACCTGCTGTATCATGCGGTACGTACTTCTCTTACTGACATGATGTGTAAAATGTAAAAGCATGAAAAGCTAATTAAAGATAAAAATATTTCTTCAGTGGTTTTAAAACATTTTTCCAGATTTTTTTTCTTGCTTATTCATTCTAATTCAGAATGAAAGCAACCTTTGTTCCCCCTCCCAGTCTCCTGCTGCCCTGAGAAGACACCTGACCTCTCACTGTCCAGCTGGCCTGCTAGTATCAGCAGAAACATACTTCTCCCCCATGAGAAATGGGGGCAATTCTCGGTTGTCCATTTGCGGCTAGATTCCATTGCAGACTCCAGATAACATAGGACCAAAGGAGCAGAAAGACATCTTATTGCAATCTTTCCCCATTATACAGCCCTACCAAGTGTAAATGATTGAGTTTATAAATTGCAGAAATGACCTTTGAGACTGTCCAGACTTCTCATCCGGCCTTCTTCTAATCCATAGGAATATCCTGAATCAGTAGAAGGCAAGCTGTTGGTAGCAACTGTTACTGAGTTAAGGAATATCTGCACGTTAACAGCAGCCAAGCTGGGGGAAAAAGCTTTGGGTGGGAAGGGTGTCACTTCTGATTGGGTTAACTATAATCTCAGTAAGAATAAAATAAGAATAACTCTTCTACAAGAAGAGTACTTGTTAAGCAAGAAAGTTATGTCTTAGAAAACAGGAAATATCGAGACAAATAAAAATTGCCAGAGGTTAAGCTAAATCGGCCCTTGGAAAGGAAATTAAAACAAACAATAGTGTAATGACTGAAATGAGAACAAGGAAAGAGGAAATGTGCCACCTCTCTGAGAATGGCATGGAGATCAAGGATAATCCGGATTAGGTCCAAAAGTGTGTGATTTTATTTTTTTTTCTCTCAGCATTGGGCAATGATGATGTCAACCATGAGGACAGGGGTTAAGAAAAGTGAATGTAAGGAAATGGAGTACATCATAGCTGTTCAATAGATTAGTGTGCTCAGACTGAGATAATGGATGGTTTTCATCCTCAATTCGGAAAGAGCTGGTACCTGAAATTGCAGGAATGATAGTAAAGTTCTTTAATAAATCCTATGAGGCTGTGTACAATGTAATATGACAGGGAAATTGCAGAGGCAGCATCTATATTTAGAAGGGCAAAAAACTTAATTCTGAAAATTGTAGACCAGTTAGTCTTTATTGTGAGGCTTCAGAGTAAATTTGGAAGGAAAATGTTTTTAAAGCATGGATCCATCAACAGTGGATTGAAGTACAACTTTCACCCAAGTAAGATCATGCAAGAATTCTTCCTTGGTATGATAACTGGTTATTTAGACAAGAAAGCTTGTTAAATATAAGCTGACACATAAGCTTATATGTGGTGCCATATGGAAAATTATTAATTACAGTGGAGAATGTGTATATTGTTATTTTACAAGCAGGCACAAGCTTAATGTGGGAAATGCTGCTTGCTGTTAACTGTGTTCTCCTAGCATCTCTTGTTTGGAAGGACGGGCACGTTTTGCTCATGTCTGTCTGCAAAATGTCATGTGCCCATGAAGGAGATGAGGGATTAGTCAAAGGCAATAAGGAACTAGTTAGCAGGAAGGCAACAGCAAACAGCTTTGAAAGGGGAAACGTTAAGGTCCAAGGATTTCACTAGTGGAATTTCTCTCCAATTTCTCACCAATTGGTGCTGAACCAGTTTTCTTTAATGCTGTCATTGAGAACCTTTGTCATGAAGAGCAACAGCGTACCAACAAAATTGCTTGATGACGCAGAGCTAGGAGGTGTTATTAATACAACATGGAGATATTATTAATACAAAATAAGTTCAAGCTATCTTGCAGAAAGATTGGAATGGCCTCAAGTACTGAAAAAATAAAAGCAGGGGGTGGAATTCGATGGTAACAAGTGTAAAGTATCATCATTTCAGGATGAATAAGAATTTCCACTGTTAGCTGGGTAATACCAGTGGGCAGGAGAGCAGACAGATAGCAGAAGGTGACCATGAGCAAAAGGGGTGCAAGAATGGATGAGGTAAGATGTTTCCACTGGAGTTAGGACATACTGCTAGCAGAGTATTGATGAGAGCTGGGTTTGAATTGGTCAGGAGAATGGACAGCCTGCTTACTGAGAGGTAACAGAAAAGGTTGTTTGTTTAGCCTGTGTAAGCAAGGAAAAATATATGCTCTCTGTAAATATATATTGGCGGTAATGTATATGCTCTCTATAAGTGAATGAGAAAAAAACCAGTAAAAAGATAAAGCTATGAAGCTTTATTACTCAGGTTCACTGAATGTTTTTTTCCTTCTGTTGGATGTTGAAAAGCATTTAGATTAGAGTTGAGGGTGCTCATGTTGGCCCTAGAGGAATTAGGAAAAGATAAAAACTAGTTTTACCCTTTGTTTTCCGTTGAAGTCTTGTATTTTTCCAAGTTCTACTTTAAGAAAACACATCGCAAAATGATCAGTAATGAGATTTTCTTAGTCAAGACCTGGCTATTTTAAGTTTGATATGTAGCAATTGGCTTTTAGATTTAATTGGAAAATTTAAATTTTCAAAAAGTAACTGTTTGCTAAAATGCAAAATGGGAGAAGTGTAGAAACAGGACTTTTGCAGGACAGTGGGGTGGGGGCAGAGAAGGAAGATGGATCTATCCACGTTAAACCAAATATGAAAACATATGAACTTGTGGACAAAACAAACAAAATTGTGAGAAAGAGACCATATCCCAGTGATCAGAATACCCTTTCGGGGTTAAACAGGAACTTCACTGAAAGTGACCCCTATACCAAAGTCGTGACCGACCTCACCTCAAAATTGACCTTTTTCGGAAAAACCTCCACCAGAGGAACCTGAGTGTAATTCTTTTTCTTCTTGTTGCTCCTTCTTTACTCTACCTTCCAAAAAAATGTAATCAAAACTGATCCATTTCTGTGAAGAGTTGTGATTTCCACAGCTTGACATTTTCCAAAGGAATAATATTTTGTTAAAAAGTTCCTGAGCAGCTATTGTTATTACTAGAGGTGAGCTCATGTAGGATTTTTGCCATGTGCGCTATGGATGGATTTCAATATACATTATAGAAGTCTTCCAAATGTTTTATAGTAGTGCAGGCATCATTATTTTAGTTAGCAGTTTAACTTTGTGATGGGCACTGTTTTGCTTTCCTTCTTCTAGCGAAGGAAGACGTCTCTCTTTTGGGAGGATATTTGAGTCATTTATCTGTGTTTACCACTCCTCAGGCCCGTGAATGATGGGTTGTTTTGTCGCATGGCTGCATGCTGTGCACAAAAAATCCTGTGCTTGAATTTTTGTTAGTCTCATGCAGCTCTGTAGTATCAACCCCACTACACGCTACTGAAGAGATTAGCAAATGTCTGCTTCTCTTCCCTTCAGTTTTTGTAGCTGTGTTTTTTTAAAATCCAAAGCACCTGATTCTGCTGTTATTTTTACTGGTGCAAACCCAGATGCAAAGCCAGTCAAATCAGTGCAGTTTTCCCTGCTGAAAAACTGGCATAAGTAAGAGTCTTGAGACTCTCATGCCTTCTGACTTTTGTCCTGAAAAGCAAGTGGAACATAAGGTGTATTTTTTATGATAGTTCTCCAAAGAGACTAGCCGTTAATCTCTCCGTGAGTAGGTGTGTCAGCTGCAAACATTTCCTTCCAGTCTACCATTTCAATCACACTTCACAGTACACTGAAAATTGGCAAGGATGTTAATTATTGGCCTCTAGAACAAACCACCTACTTTGATTCAAGCGTGTTTTCCAATTTTTAAGAATGTTGTTTCACCTACAGAACAGTATAATTACAGAAAATAGCTTGGTTTGGCTAACATCCTTGTGTTCTGTGAGTTCTGCTTGCAAGGCAGCAAGCAGCACTGGGCAAGAGGCTCACCTGCCGAGGATTTTAACCTCTTGCTGACAGGAGTTAGGGCTTGCCAGCATCCAGTACATTGTTTTCCGTATCAGAAGCTCTAAACCACTGTCACTCAGAGGTTAAACATTAACGCTTTCTGCTTTTAAAGCTGAAGGAACCCTCCATATAGTAAGAAACTTTGCTTTTATTCTCCAGGGAACTTCCTGTTAAAATTTTATGAAAGTCTGTTACAGGAGCAATTACAGTGGTCGGTCCTGTACCCCAGCAATGCAAAACCCTGGGTGCAACGTGACACACTGAGCAGCACGGTGCAGAGTCTGGTTGTGTAGCTGCATTTGTGCAATGTGGTGTTTAATAAAATTTGCCAGGAGTCAGCCATGTATCCAGGACACAATTAATCAACTAGCAGAATAAATTGCCCATAGATGACTGGGAGTTGACAGTAAACAGTAAAACACCTGCCTTGAAGACTTACAGTCTTAACAGACAAACAGGAAACAGAAGCAAGTGGGAGCCCTGTTTTAGGAGAGATTCTGAGGCATACATACAGAGTTGTTCATGATTATACAGCGAGCCTGGCAGAGCTAGAGGCCGAACTCTCTGCATTTTCCTTCATGTGTTCGTAGCTCATGTAACAGGTCTTTAATTTACCAAGAAACTTTTCCGCAACGCTGTCCTGAAGAGTTGGCAGAGTCTGCAGTCAGCGTTTCTTGCACATGTGCCTCTTGGTTTGGGGCTCTACAATTTGTACAATTAATAACTTACACCATGAATTAAAAACATTGGAAAGCAGCCCAATGCTCAGGCTCATGTGTCAAAGAATTGCTGTGCAAGCCCAGTCTTATTTGTTGTTACAATAATTAATCATCTGCTGATTTTAAGATAATTTATATGGTACCTGGGCCCTCAAGGGAGTCCTGCAGTGCTATTGAAACTCGACATTTTAAACTTAATGGTGATTAGGCTATAGAGCCATATTAAATATATGCAAGCACTTATTTCTCCTACCTCCTCTTTAACCGTAAAGCTGTGTCGGGGCTGGCTACCTTCCTGACCTTACAAGCCGCACGCTGCAATTTCCATAATGGCCATGAGTCACAAGCCCTTCGCAGGGCGGTGTGAACAAACAACGGGAGGGGGAACATCCGGGAGGCTTCATGGGTGGGAGATGACAGCAATTTCTCAGGGATTCCCTCGCTCCACTACAAACCAGATCCTGGGTGAGAATGCAGCCAGATCCCAGAGCAAGCCGGCAGTGCCGGTTCCAGCAGCCCCCGCTGGCTCATCGCCTGCCGCCACTCAGGGTGCGGGTTATCCGGCAGCTCTCCTGCCGGTAACATCAGCACGGGTGCTGCGCTTCACAGCCGGAGCGCCACGTGCAGACCGAGAGTGGCCCATCGGTAGTTTGTGGCTGAGTGCCTTGCTTCACTCCCTCTGTGTTGGTCAACAGTTTTGCACTACAGTAATATTGTGTCAATACGAAATATGTTTGCTGAGAAACATTTGGCTGAACTGAAGACATCGAACCTTAGCCATTCAAAAAGTTTACCAGATACACGAGGGAAGCCATTCAAAACATCATCCTGCTGGGAAGAAAAGAAAACCTACAACAAATTGCAATGCTAGAACAAGAAAGCGTTTTTTCATAATAAGTGGTATTACAAAACAGTATAACTTTATATATGTAATTATAATAAAGCATGACTGAAATGAATGCACATAGGATTGTTACATGTTCAAAGCAATGTGGATATTCTGAATAAAATGTTTATAATTTGTTTATTGTTTTGCAGGCAGACTTGATAGCCTTGCAACAAGAAAAAGAGGCCGCTCTTCAAGAGTGCAAAAAATTAGAAGAAGAAATCCGGCCATTGCGTGTTTATTACAGGTGAAATAATTAATACTAGTATAAATCAGTGACTCATAGGGGAAATTTTCTGTACTGTGTCTGACTGTAAGTGAGGAAATGGCCTTATCAAATAGGTATTTGTTGGAAATGTGAATACATCAATGAATCAAGGTCTGCATTTCTGCTTTACTGCTCACCAACCATCTCTTTGAAATAGAATTCCTTTTCTTATAGCCTAAATTTTCTTCTAAGGGAAGGGGAAGGTTGTTGGCAGTTGATTCTCATATAAATGAAAAAGCTGTGTTGTAGCGATGCGTTCACTTAAAAACACAAGGACAAAAGAACCAGTTGACATAAGTGCTTGTTTCTTCCCTGGTTGTTTGCACATACCTAACTTAACATAGATTTTAAAATAATAAAATTTGTAGTTCTAAAAGACAGTTTTCTTTTCAACCCCAACACAATATGTATGTTTTAATTCCTTACGTTCTGTAGCAGTAGGTAGAATGAGAGAAATAGCCATTCTCTCATTAATTTAGGTGGGCTGCCCTGAACATTTGCATGGATCAGTGGGTTTTAGTCCCTAAGGAAAAGCTCTGTGTGGTCCAGTGAAGGAGTTAGGTTGTTTTATGGAGTGATGCTGGGTTACAGCTCTCATTTCATCCTGACCTCCTGTGTGAGAGGGGATAGAGAGCTGCCAGCAGGTTAAAGGCAGGAGAATTGGCATCAACACAGCAGAAAATTGTGAATCTGAAGGCTGAAAGTCTGTGATGAGGGCTGTGGGTTGCAGAGGTAAATAATAAATGTAGTGTGAATATTATGTTCATTGGAAATAAAGAGGACTAGTTAGTTATGACTAAAAAGCATTTGCAGTAGCAGAACTGTGTATGTTTTCAGAGTTTCAGCATTTGCAAGTGAAAAATACTCAGATTTGAGAGGTTTTTAGAGTTTCCCCTTCTCATTAAGTTTATTAAAACCTTGGAGGGAAGTTTCAAAAACAACTTTTGTTCCTAAATCTCATAGGCATTTATTTAAAGCCTGTTAATAGTGAATAGAAACCCCAAGCAATTTGTGATTATTGCTTGTAATGAATTTGGTCAGCATTTAGTGTGTGCACAAATTATGGTATGATTTACCAAGCTAGAAAGAATTTATTGTAGTGACCTTATTACTCACTTAAACAGGATTTGTAGAATAATTTTAAAACAGAAATGCAGGTTTTGTGTTGATATTTCAGAAATTAAGAGTTTGCTTGTGTTGGTCTCTGCACATTGCAGGAGATTTTTCACTGACTTTTGAGTTATATTTTTGAGATAGTGTGTCAAGTTTGCACTAATATATAGTATTTAACAAGTGTAGTAGACAGCAGCCTCAGTTTACTGATGTAAATGCTTTAAATCTCAGAAGTGTTAACAATAATGACTTGCAGAAATCGCCATTAGAATGTATAGTGTTATTAGTTTATGACCCTTAATTTGAACAGGCAGAATTTCATTGTAAGTTTGATGATGGTATTTTGCAAGATTTAGTCATAAGGCGTGGAACTACTCATCTGAATATCCCCTGGGGCAAGAACTATTGTATCACTACTAAGTTATACAAGTTTCATAGTAGCTCAGAACATCAAAAATGAAAGATTTTATCTCCTACTTCATTGTTCTTAGAGGATGGTTTTTTTGTAATGTGTTCTGAAGTGGGCACACACAGGCACACATTGACTGAGGTTGGCAGGGACCTCTGGAGGTCATCTTGTCCAACTCCTCTGCTCAAGCAGGGCCACCTAGAGCAGCTGCCCAGGACCGTGTCCAGATGGGTTTTGATTATCTCCATGGATGGAGACTCCACAAACTTTCTGTATAGAGACATTGTCCAAGCATGCAGAGAGACATGGCTAGGAAAGCCAAAGGCCACCTGTAATTGTTGCCTTTTACATCCCTCACCAGGTTCAAGAAGGGCTCCTGTAAGTGCATAAGCAGTAATGATTGAGGTCTCCTGCCTGTCTTTTGCCTTGGTTAGAAATTAATTGCACCATTATGAGGATTCTTATGAATAACTTAACACATCCCTGGAAGTGTTCAAGGCCAGGTTGGATGAGGCTTTGAGCAACCAGGTCTAGTGGGAGGTATCCTTGCCCATGGCAGGGGTGTCGGAACTAGATGATCTTTAAGGTCCCTTCCAACCTAACCCATTCTATGATTCTATGATTCTATGATTTTGGTTTCAGTTTCCCTTATATTACATCAACATCTGCAGCCTCTGTCATGCAATAGTGTGGCAATACTTTGAACACATGCCAAATGAGGTAGATGAAGACAAGAAAACATGGCATGTGTGCATAAAGCTTTGGGGACTGTGTCAGGCCAAGGGTGGGTTGGCCACAATAATTATGAATGACAAAGCAGAGTGCATTTCCCAAGCCATCCCAAATGAGTGAAAATTTACTCCCTGTTTTGTATGTGGAGGCTAGTTAAGGAATGTTTTTGTAGATGGCTACTGGGTCTTTTCATTTCCTTTTACTGCTTGCCATGCTATGGTAATCTAGAGCAAGCACTGAGCGTGTTTTTCAGACAGCGTGTTCTGGACTGAGGTGAAAGTTGCTCTGAGCGGAGTGAGTTACCTAGACGGTTTGCTGTTCAAGACTATGTTTCCCTGGAGTTATTTCTCTTTTGGACTTCAGAGCTCCCCAGTGAGCAAAATATAGGCTTCCACACATGCTCCACTCCTCATCTGAACTGTAGAGCTGCAATGAGACACATTATTATGTGAGGTGCACATTTCCTTCACCTACTGTTCTCTCATCCCTTTGCCAGCTTCTCCAAACTTCTGTCATCCCTGCGGTGCCAGCATGACAGCAGCTTGGGAATTTTGGCTCCATTTGGTGCATTCTTCTCTTTCTGCTCTCAGGTCTTCCTTGGCCCTAAGCATTTTCTTATGCTTTTCTTATACTTTTCTTCTTTGTTTCCTTGTTTTAACTGAGATTTCTACATCATCCTTTAACTTAGGAGAAACAAATTTAAGAAAAATCCCAAATACTAGAGGCTAATGTTAAAGTGTACAAGGGATACCTAAAGCCATGCCTTAACACAACCCCATTTTAAGGGTTTGGTCATAAAAGTAATGACTGTGTGCATATATTAACAATTTTTGAATGCATACAGGTGTAAACAGTAACATTAAAATGTGTATTTTTATATTGATCTGTCTTTCACTAACATTATTTTATTATACAAAATCAGGGAAGAGATATTTAGGTCCAGAATATCTGTATGTGTGAATATGCAATTGTATGTATACACAGACATACTGAAAGGAGGAAAACAAGTAGACGCCTTCAGGAAAAAAAACAATCTCCCTTTTTTTTTTCTCCAGGAAAAAAGATTCCTAGTATCTAGAATACTGCATCCAGTTTTGGGTCCTCGGTAAAAGTAAAACATCTATAACTTGGAGCGAGTTTGACAGAGGACCAGCAGTATGGTCAGGAAGCTGTAGCATTTGCACTGTAAAGAGAGACTGAGCGTACGTACTGCTCTTGTTCAGCCTGGGGAAAAAAAAAAAAATTATTTCTTTGGTGGCTTCAATGAGACCTAACAGCAGCCTGACAGTGTCTATAAGGAGGTTATCAAGAAGGACAGGCTTTTCACAGTGCTGCTTGACGAAAGGGTGAGAGACAACAGACTTGAATTGAAACAAGAGAGTTTCAGACTGGTTGTAAAGGAAAACTTTCACCATGAGGGCTGTCCATCATTGGAACAGGTTGCCCAGAGAGGTTTTGCCATCTTCATCTTTGGAGACTTCCAATGCCTGATTTATCAAGTCATAAGTAACCTGGTCTGATCTCATAGTTGATATCGCTTTGAGAGGGAGGTTGGTTGGACTAGAGACCTCCAGCGGTCATTTTCAACCTGAATTATTCTACAATTTTGTGATCTGGTAGCTGCTGCTGTTTGAAGCCACTCGATGTTTTTTTCTCCAACTGTGACAGGAGTCTGTGTTGTAAACCACACATCTTTGCAGATGAAGTGGAAAGTGAATCTTAGCTGAAACTGGAGTTCCGTGGAAGACCTGAAAGACCCAAACCAAAACTGAAATGAGTTTTTGGGGAATAAATGATGGAACACTGATTTCTATACGAATTTTGACTTTCTGAAAAGCACATCCCAGAAAAAGTCCAGCCTTCTTTAAAAGGCAAGAGAACTGAAAAGGAGGAAAAAGAAAAGGAGGAAGAGTCTAGTTCAGATACAGAAGGGAGAGGAAGTTGGCTCTGAATAAAGTTGGGCAGGTTTTCTGCTTCTGTTTATTCTTCTTAGGTTGTTTCTGTGTCATGTCTTAAAAGGAAAATTGCATTTTCTGAATAGAAACCCAAAAATACATCTCAGAAATGAAAATTTGCATAACAGTTAGGAACAGTATAGAGTTTCTAGCTTACTAGTATAATTGTTTCAACACAGTACTCTTTAAGCTAGGGATTAATGCAAATCATAGATCCTCACTGACCAAATAAGGCTATATTCAAATAATCACTTTTGAAGTATGTGGGAGTGTTAATCCCACTACCTTTCTCACATAGCTCTGTTGTTTGAACGTCATCACAAGTTTTTTATTTGCATATTTTTCAGTTACGTGGTGTGTCCATTTTTATAACCAGTTTCCTTCTATTTCAATAATGCTTCAGAAGTATACTTCTATGTGTTAAAATGCTGACAAAGACATATGCTATTGCATACTCATTATTTTTCACATATTAGCTAAAACAGTACAACTGTGTATGAGAAATATATCTCTATAAAGGGAAGTTCATATATATTTTTCCAATTTTTTTTTAAAGTCTAAAATATTTCACTGAAAATCTCTGGTGCCAGGACTTTTCACAGGCAAATAACTTGAACAAATTCTAACTAGTACAGCAAAAGGTAAGCCTCTAACATATCAACCTCATTGCAAAGAAAGATAGCAGCAAACTAAAAGTACAGGGCTATGCTTACTGAAAAGTATGGTTTTGATAGGTTTTGTGTTGGGGTCAGGTGCAGTGATGCTCAATTCAATAAAATTATGGTTTATTCTCCAGCTATGTAAGATATGTACATCTGCATTAGTTCACACACCTTTGAATGAAGCTGCTGAGGATAAGAATTGGTACGCCCAGGCTCTATGGTAAAATTTAGGGATGCTTTTAGTAAGTTTGAGTAGTTATTTCAATGACAATTTAAAAGGCTCCTTTGTGATTTAATCAAGTGCTCTAAAAGCCATATATTTTCCAAGTCTGATGTTCACAGGGGAGGAGGGACAGTGAAAACTTTTCACAAAAAATCTTTATCCAAAGGTTCATCTAATTTTCTGTTGAAATGTGTGAGATGCAGAAATAGCTGCAGGCTGGAAGTCACAATGGGAAGAAACTTACATTTATTGCATCAAATTTCCTAATGAACAGACATTTGAAAAAACTTGCAGTGTTAAAATGAAATTTATATTGGAATTCTACTCTCCTGAAGTTGAGCTGAAGTAAAGATCTGAAGAAAGATCATAGTAACATGGAGAGATGGAGTTTTAATGGCAGATATATGTCACAGTCCCAGGAGCTGCGCATTGCAGAGTAATGGAATTTGTAAGTTAGAACCAGCATATGTAGAATTCAGATTTCAATACTGAAATAGGAGAGCATCTTCAGTGAAACCCCTTGTAACAGTAAGTACTATGACCTGAAATAAGTGTTTTTAGAATCAGACATTCAGTCAATAAGGGTAGCTTCTCCATCAGAACTGCAGTTTTGTTGCTTCCTAAGCAGTTCTATCACTTCTAAAAAGTTATAAACTGTTGAAGAAGTTTAATAAAATTTTAATCTAAAAGCTTCTCATGCTTCTGATGCTTCAATTAAATTGCAATTAATGGTTAAGTGACACAAGCAAACAGTCTAAATAACAATTGTTTTTATAGATGTCCATATATTTTTCCCACAAAGTCTCTTGTAAAATGACATGGAGGTTCATCTTTTTAAAGATTGAAATTGATAGACATGAAAGAGAAGAGAATCAAGCGGTTTTTATTATTTCCTCAAATGAAAGACTTATAAGCACAGGGACAAACTCAATTTTCATTTTAATTACAGAACTAAATCACCCTATAACGGGAGAAATAGATGAAAAAAAGATGCTGTGCAAGGCATTATTTGCAGTCCTTGAAAAAAAGGGTGTTTTCTATTCAAACTCTGAATACAGTGGTGTGTGTTTAATTTACTTCTATTGTATAGTTTCATGGCCGACGTTATGGAATATAGTACTCGGATGGTACCATTTCAACCATGCTCCATGGATCCTGTGCATAGATACATAACGGTGTAATTCTTGCTGTTAGACCATTCCTCTCATTCCTGTTTTAAGGGCTGTTAAAAGCTATAAATTATTCTACCTAACATGTCAATATTCATCCTCTGCTTGTATTCTATGGGGTTCACAGCCACTGCAGCAGCTTATCAGAATACAACTGCCTAAATATTCAGTCTCCTGTTCTCTGACTGACCCTTGCTCAAATATTTCAGCCTTTTTGTTCTGCCACCTCTCAGTCTTTTTCAGAGATTTCTCTAGTCCAGATTTCTCTCAGGGCCACATGATGTGTAGCAGATTGGGCTGCTCTAGCATCCACCTTCCCAATCCAAATGAACTGGAACCCATTTAGGGTGGGATTAGTGGGACCACAACCACTAGTGCAGAGTGGTGATCTCAGTCCTTCCTCTAACACAATAGCAGGATACCTTGAGCACCTGCCCCTGGCGTTTACATCAGAGAACTGGTCTTTTCATGGCTGTTTTTTTATCTCACTTTTTCAGTTATGGCCGTTGACTCATTTTCCTGCTCTTTTCAGCCTATCTGCTTGCTGCTATTCTGGCAGTTGTCGTTTCAGTATTAGTTGCTTTAGACATAACATGGTATAATTACAGTCATTAAGACGAATGACTGGATAATGATATCATTGTAAACCTACTGCTCTTTTTGCAGAACGATTTTGGGGTAGATCAGGGAGAAGACGGCCGTCCTTGCAGCAGTGACTTCTATTTTGTCCAAGAGTTTCAGACACCTGACATCAAACATAAATCTTGAGCTAATTAAATTTCCTCCTTCCAAGCAGAGGAGCAATTCTCTTTTATATCAAAGAGATGAGGCACTTGCATCTAATATACAGTGGGAGACAGTGTGATATATCTTCTTGTGAAGGAACCTAACCCACTACAATTCGATACAGCCCAACATATGGAAAACAATGGCTCTGTAAAGGAACACTGAGGTTTTTGTTTGTCTTTCATTATTATAAAAAAACTCAGGAACTATCCAACTATATTTCTTAGTTTATTCTCTACCTCTAGAGTCCCACTGATTTCTGTGGGAGATTTGGACATGCAAGGAATGGAGATTTAGCCCTTGTTTCTGATTTGGGTGTGTGGGGTTTTTTTAATGTGCATGCTTTCTTCCTGTTTGTGTATTGAACTGAGTGCTGAAGTTAGTAAAAAATGAGGTGGGTTTTTTTACTGTCTTTTAAATCAGATTGGTTAAAACCACATCTTCTCTGAGCAACCCATGGAGGTTTCAGTGAATTTTAGTCAGCTTGTGAGGGTGAGGGCAGCCAACACCCTGATAATTTGGACCTGGGATTTAGAATCTGTGGGTTCAAGTTTCTCCTCTGTTATGTTGCCACTTTCCACTGGGGTGCTGCAGCCTCAAAAGATTTGGAATTTTAGGTTGGCGGGTCTTTCTCACTCTGTAGTCCCATAAGCATTTTCCCACTGGTAAACCCCTCTGGCTTCTTTCCCTTTGTCTCCTTACTGCTTGTGCAATCACAGCTCTTGTTAGTGCTATGGGAGATAAAAGCCCAGGGTTTGGGGGCTGTTTCATGAACTGGATCAGACAGGTGAAGGGGGGAAAACAAATCAGTAAACTGCTCTGCCTTGGCAGAGCAGCTGTATGAAGTTTTACTGGCGCTACTGAGATGGCTGTATTTCACAGTGTCTTGGTGCAAGTGAGAAGTGAAGGCAGAGCCCTACATTGTTATCCTTGTTATCCTTATGTATTTCATACTTTATTGGAATTATTATCCTCTTCCCTTTGCCCCATTCCCAGACTTACTGTTCTCTAGCCTGGATTTGATTATTGTCTCTCCTGCATTTGCTCTACTTTCTAGCAATAATAAAGTCAGAGATACTGACTTTATAAATCAGTGGATAGGGAACTTTCTTGGGAATGTGGCAGACCAGACTCCCATCTGTACTCCAATTAACATTTGACCATTTGCACAGAAGAGGGATGGTGGAGAGAGACTCCAGTATATACCATAGGCTTGGTGTTTATGTGCCTGTGTGGCAGGCAATGAAAAGGCAAAGTAGTATCTGAACCTGTTGGGGACGGGGATGTGTGTGTCTTTTTTTTGCTTCCCAATGGAATATCTTAGCCATCAGAGTTCTCTCCAAGCTTCTTCTATCTCTCATTCATTTAGAGATACACACAAAAAATACTTTTGAATGTTTCTCTGTTTGCCGTGACATGATTTTGAAAGTTTTCCCATCTCGCTGGGAAAAAAAATTTAGCATGGAAAAACAATTTCCTACGCAGCTTTAGTGATTTATAAAAACTTTGAGTGAGAGGAAGCACTGAACTGTCAGAGATCCCAGTTGCCTGATGGAATAACAAGCCACCCCACGCCATCCCTACAGCCAGCACGGAGGTGAATGTAGTACACTCAAATTGCCTTGTGTGGCTGTTGACTTAGGCATGGATTGGTCTGACCTACATTTTATGAAATCTTTGTGCCTAATGTTTCCAGGGGCTGGTTCTTGGCCTTCAGAGGTGCCTTGCCAATAGGAAACACTAAGCAGCAGGTCTGAGGAGGAACATGGGCAGCATGAATATGGACCGAGGTGCCTAACACTCTCTGTGATCTGATTTGTACCATGTACTGTGCTCATTCTGCTACTGCTTCTGTTATTGGGTGTGTTATATTGGCAAACTTTCTCAAGTTTTTAAGATTAGTTGAGGACCAACGGGTCACTTTTAGTGCAAAGCACATTAACGCTAGAAGCAACTCCTTATACTGTGTTTCATCAACCTTGAGCAGACTTCCTCCCTACTTATTTGCTGTTGTGGGGTAATGTGAACTAAAACAACGCTTACCTTGTTGTTTTTCTGTGATGGACATTTTCAGATGAGTTTCTGCTCTTCTCTAAGAGCTGGGATTTGCTTGACGGAAGGGGATTCCTTGCCATCAGATGCTGATATGGTCTCACGACTTTGTATACATGGCCCTGCTAGCTTTCTGCTAGCAGCTCTCCTTTGCCTGGCTGATTCTTTCCCCTTCTCTTTTACCTCCGCTCTCTGTGGTTTTCTGCTATGACTTCCTTGATTTCTCAGTGAGCTGAAAAGTCTAAGAAGTGTAATTTTGTTCTGTGCTTTTTGGAATAAATACGTAGCTAGAGGTTTCTAGGAACTGTTTTTCAAATTTGTTAAAGCCTAATAAAATAGAGTTATTGGAAGGAAGGTTTAAAGTCCCTGGAAGAACTACCTGTGAACAACTGACTGACTGCTACTGATAGGTTGGAGTAGATTAGTAATACAAAGTATTCTACTCCTGTAGAAATACTTGTAAAAATGAGGAGGCTGAGATCAGTAGAGTTAATACCTATTCTGTATAATATAAGGATACTCAAAAGAAACATTGGAAAATCTATAAAGAGCATATGCAGGATTGTGAAATCTGTTATCTGGTAGAAAGCGTATGTGACCAGAGGCTACATACTCTGATTCTGCTGTTGAAATGCTGGATGAATATAGGTGAGTCACATCACTAAAGTCTGCTTCAACTGCTTTATTTGTATAAACTGAATAAAAAGTTTTACCATTTTCCATAACACCTTTGGAGATCTATGACTATGAAAATGCAGGTACTCCTACTTTAAAATGAGGGAAGGAAAACAGATACAGGATAAGAAGCAGCCCTCTCTAGAGCAAGTTAAAGAAATCCAGGAAAACTGTGTGTGTAATAAGAGCTGTTTGAAAGACAAATTTTCCCATGAGAAGTTTGAAAGAAAATCTAAAACTGCAAAAAAAGAATTCAGCTTACCCTATAAATATTGTATGAAAGGGAATTTCTTTTGTTATGAATATGGTATTTAGAAATAAAGTAATAACATTGTCAGGAGGACTTTAAATGCCATTTCTTTTTTGTTGATTTTTCGCAGGACATGTTTTTATGTTAAAATGTCAATTCAATAATAAAAAAAATGTTCATTTTTATGTGTTTCAGTTCAGTTCTCTTGAGCTGAAGAACTGAAACAAAATAGCATTTCAAGTTGAAATGTCAAGGTGAAAGGAAAATTTTCACTTAGAAATTTGCAACAGGAAGCCAACATATTTTTTGTGTTGGAATTTACATCTCCCAATAAAAAAAAAATTTGTTTGCTGAGACGACTTTCCACATGAGCAATTTTCCGCCAGTGTTAGACATACTATTGCTTTTCTTACTTTGAGCTTAACCCTGCTTGCAGTGGAGTCAATCGAAAACTATTAGGAAGTATCTAGGAATTCAGGTGACAGGAGAAGTCCTCTGCTTGTCGCGGAACACAAGCCAGAAGACTACCCACCTGTTGTGTTTACAAAGAGAGAAGCCAAGAGTAAGGTATTTTCTTTACTCTGTTGCTTTTTTAAGTTAGAGCTTTTATTAAATTGCTACATGTGTGTCATGCTCATGCCTTTTAATGGAGTATTTTCTGGTTTTACGTACCTTCCCCGAGCTGCTTTTCTAACTAGTGTGATAGAGGCTTGTGTTTTGGAAGCTGAAGGTTTTTAACATTGCGTCCAGCATTGCATAATGATGTGTTACTCATCGGGTCCGGGTAATACTTCCAGCATAGGTGTGAAGGCTGTGATTTTTAGAGAGGGTAGGGACCGACTTGGAAGCTTCAGCCACAGTTTTCCAGTGAAGAAGTGGGCCTGCTGGGATTTGCCCAATTTTAAGCCTCTGAAATATTTGAGTAAAATGTAACATATTACTAATAGTTTGCTTTTATAAGCTGCAGTTCATATGGTCATGACAGGAAGGAGAACTAGCACAGAGCAGTTGGTGTTTTTCCTAACACCACCAAGAAAGCATGTAAGCGGCAGTACGGAGCTGCTGTCTCACTAGCAGAGAACCTTTTCTGGCTGTGAGTTTGGAAGGAAAAGCCACAGAAGGAGAGGGAGGGCGTTATACTGAGTGAATCATCAGTGGTATATTTTCTTTGACAGCAAAGTGAATTTAAAGAAGCTCTTCCCCTACTTGAAACACTTCATGTTTTGTTTTTATCGTCTTTTCTCTTAATCTGTGCTGTATCAGTGATACGGATTAGAGCATGGCCACCCACAAATGTTTTTATGAGCAACACAGAAGTGCTGTGTTTATTTCTTTCTTTCACCTTCTTCACGCTGCTAGCTAGCCACACTTAGTATGAAGCCACACTTAGTATAAAGGATACTGAATTGAAAAACACACTATTGCAGTGCGTGATAGTAAAATTTTCTTCTGGTGACTGGTGAGTAGTGTCCTGAGTGAGTAAAAGGGCCAGGAATCAGATCTCAGGAAGAAAGAGAAACCTGCACGTCCTGTAATCTCAGGGTTGAACCCACTGACGTTGCTGACAATTGAAGCAAATGAAGTCATGGTCTGCCACACAGAATCCACCATTGTGTGTCTCCCGTCCTCAAGAGAGCTATTTTTATGCAGTTTTTGCCACTTCCTTAAGGCTGCTGCTTTTGTTTTTGAGAGAAATTTCTTGGCTCTGATAATTTAAGTATTTTTTCTTCATGCTCGCCATTGTTGTTGCTTCCAAGCTGTCTGCATTGATAGCATGTGTCTGTACCATTCAGTAGACACCAGGATGAAAACACTGATCACCACAAAATAAGCTTTGAGGTGCCCAAATTATTTCAAGAGTTAGAGTAGGAACCAATTACAGCAATTGTGTAAAATTTGTTCATAAATGTTAACATTATAAAAGCTGTAACTGCAAGTATTCTCTCTCTTTTCAATGTAAATTTGTATTCAGTGATGGCCAAACTAGACTCGTACGTGCAAACAGTATCTGCCCCAAAGCCAATAACCTAAACTATAAATAGAGTCGTTTATTTGGGATTTGTTTGCTTGCCTTCTGTATCTTTTTTAAAACAAACGTAGTAGGAAAGGAGTGAAATTAAGAAAGAGTGCTATTTGTGTTTTGTATTATTTATTTGTTATGTATTTATTTTGTTAGTATTTCTGGTGCTTGCAGCAGGAACAAAAAATTCCTCTTATTTCATTTATCTATTCTTTTAAAATAACATAGTAAGTAAGAAGTGTTGGGTAGAAACAAAGTGAAATCACAGCTGGATATTGCTGTTACAAGATAGGAGATGACAATGGTATCTTTTTAGTGTATCTGTTATCTGTGGTGTCATTAAACCTAATGATGTGCTAAATAATAAAAGCAGCCTTATCGCATCGCAAGGTCTTGAATTGTCTCAAAGTTGCCATGCCTGTGGGTTCCCTTTGGCTTTCGGAAAGGGTTTGGAGTCAGAAGAAGCTGCAGTTCAGAGTGCATTTATGCGATCAAAGCTCTTTAGACAGATGGCTGCTAGCACTCCAAAATGATTAAAATATGTTCCAAGCAACATCAGTCTGTGGGCTTGGGGACCCAACCTTTCATTAGTCAATAAAGGGTCTTGAGTTCTTGAAAATGAAATCTTTAAAAGCTAATAAGGCTGCTGGTTTGCTCTGAGCTATTTCTTTGGATTTGCAGTTGTGGATTGGACTTGGGCCAGTATCTGTCCAATAATATGAGGCTTTAAGAAAAAAACTCTGGTTACAAGAGGCCTCCCAGCAGATCTGCCTGTTAAACAGTGTGGCCAAAATTTCAGTCTTGGATACATAAGTTTAGGCACCTGAGTTTGCACTTAGGGAGCTGGGAAGGGGTCTGCAAGTGCCCCTTTGGAAAGCAGGTCACTTGCTGGAGCGTAGTTTAACTATAGGCACCAAAGCTTGATCATTTTGACCTGTTCTATTTTATTTTTAAGTCCTTATGGGTTGACCCAGGAGCATCTCTGGAATACTTTCAGGGTACCATAACCAAGATCATTAAGCAAGTTTTCCAGAGCTTCTAGAAATCGGTAATATTATTTACAGCGTTCCTGAGTGTTGTCAGTGCTTGCCAAACATGAACATGCCATAGTATAGTTTGGTGCTACAGCACAGTTGGGTTTAGTCTCTTGTCTACACCCGGCTTATGAGAGATAGCAACTGGGGGCTTGTGCAAATGTGGTGTCTGTAACCTCTGCATGTCTGTGTGAGGGCAGCAGCAATAAATGTCTGTTTAATAAGATATTAACAAATCCAAGTCTTCTGTTTCGTTTGGTTTTTTTTTTCTTTCTCTGACAGAGGAGAAACTGCTCTCACAATTTGTAAACTTCAGAACTTGAAGGGTTCTTGCCCTGTAGACTCTTTCCACACAAGTCTCAAAATCTGAAGATATGTGAATTCTCTCAGAAATGCCTCAAGCCCACTGTTGGCGAAAAGAGAATGTATTTGAAAACACATCAGAGTTTTGACATACACCAACAGAAGCAAAGCAAGTCATGGTGATCCCATTAGCTCAATGTGATCCCATTAACCAAATTGTTCAGCCTGTCTTCTTTCACCTTGGGAACAGCTCTCACATTCCTTTTGTCAGGACTTGATGGGGCCGGCAACTGAAGTTCTTCCCCTTCCCACACCATAGTTAGACAGAGAATGTCATACTCCATTTCTCTTTCCCAAAGTCTCCCTCTGAAGGTTTGCCTGTGCTTCAACTTGAAGAGCCAGTGAATTTTACTCATCATAAACATAGGCAAGTTGTTACTGTCTTTCGATAAATGTACATCAGATTCTGGGTTCTGGTTATTTTGGCAAGCTGATTTTTGGTTTTGTTTGTTGCAAGATATCTGGGTTTTGTGCTTTTGTCCACCGTCTAAACAATCCTGTCATCTACTCTGCTCTTACAAATGACTTCTGAACTGGGTCACATTCTCCCTAGCTGTAGGCATATAGCTCCAGGCATAGGTTTTTAACCTCCGCTTTTCAAATTCCTGTGAACTAGTTTTTTTCCTCAGACAAAACTAAGACCTCATTTTCCCCAGAGTAGGCCACACAAGACAAAAGTCTACACTAAAATCTTAGAATGTAGTGAACATGCCTGTTTCTCTTAGTGTCTACATTTCTGAAGTTCCTTATAAACAAATATATTTACATTGGACTCAAGAGTTCTCCCGTTGATTTAAGTGTGTTCTGAAGTTGTCCTGTTACTTTATCTCTATTACTGTTCTGCCTCCTAAAATTTAGGAAGTTGACCTCATCACCTAAATGAGTGAGAACTTCAGGGTAAGAAGATCTGCAAAGCCTTCATCAAATTCTTATGATTTTAAGGCTCTATAGATCACAAAGAACTAGCACTAGGAAAGGAAACTATAAAGAGCAGATTCACAGCGTCTTGGGAGCAGGCAGAATTTCTCTCCTCAGGAATTATGTCTCTCTTTATATCTCCTAAGGTACCAGACTTCATATTATCATTTTCTCTCTACTCCAGGGAATCACATAAACCCTTTTATTAAACAAACCAGCATCCTACACTGCCTGTGTCACTTCTTTTTTGGATCATTTTTCTGAGCTCTGCAGAAGCTCCATGTCCAACAATGCCATGTAACGAGAAAGTGCTGCCATATGCTCCGTCCATGTACTCAGGTCTGAGGTTTCCAGAGAATCGAGCAGGACATCAAGAGTGACATGAATATGGAGAAGTGGGTGATTTTTACATGCTGTTAAAGTGGTTGGAGGCTCTGGCTTTGAATATTCTGATTTGTCATTGTTTTCATCTGGAGTTGCAAGTCTCTGAAACTTGTAAACACCAAGTCCTAAAGGTCTTCATTTGGGAGTGGAAATGAAGGGCCTCTTTTGGAATGTTTTTTCTTTGCCTCTCGATTCCCCTAGCTGTAAGATGTGAATAGTGCTACTCATGCATTTTTTTGGAAAATACATTGATTTAAGTTTTCGTTATTAGATTCTGCTAAATGTTAAGTGGGGTAAACATAAATTTATCACAGTAGCTATTGTATTGCAGCAGTCCTCCTGAAATGCAAGTACAGAACTGCCTTTTCCAGACAAACCATGCACTGTGAGAGCCCCATTAATACATTTAATGTTTAATGACCAACTGTTTCTCCGGCTTCCTCTAAATTACTGTAAAGTTACTATTCCAAGGAGAGAAAGTAGCTTTTTATTCTGGAGAAGACTGTGGCATTCATCACTTTGAGTGAGAATGTAATCTCAAACAGTTCATAATATTTCCTCTGCTAAAAGGCAGCAAGAATTTGGAAACCTTTGAAATAAGGATGAGGCTGCAAGAGAGAAAAAAAGTATCTGCTTTCCAGGTAGATGAGTTCAGTTGTATTAGTTCAGGTTGAAGGTGGCAGGTTTTGGTCACATCAATGCATATATATAAAACTTTGTTGTAGAAATGTTGCAGAGTTCCTTCTTTCTGTTTCTAACAGTGCAGCTCTTTATGACTGGGGGGAAAAAACTGGTTTAGCAAAGGAGGTGTTGAGCCTGCCAAAGTTGATGGAGGTGAATTTGGATAGCCTTTTAGTGTGGGACAGCTAGACAGGAACAGAGAAGAATGTAAAATGAGTAGATTGCTACAAATTTATGCTTGCCAGAACAAAGCAGGTGAATTGTTTGTGAGTTTAAAGACCCTGAGTTTGCAGACTTAAGTAAAGACATGCCTTTTAAAAAATCCAAGAAGATGTTGATATAATGATATTTCTTTTGAACATTATGCTGGAGGAAGGTTACAAGAATGTCGAACACTTAAAAATGATTTTTGCTCAACTAATGCTTCCATAATGGACGTTAATACTGTTGACATTACTCATGGACTGAATGAAAGCAATTTAAACAATAGATAGTATCAGGTGCTAATAGATCAAGCGTAATTACTCTTGATGAAATAATTTTACGCAGTTTAGCAAAATCGTTTCAATTATTCACTGTAAAAGAAAACATTGAGTAAAAGTGAAAATACTAAGCTTTCTCCTCTAGGGGCGTTGTATGCATTTCTGAGTCATATTTTTTTCTTCATAGCAACCTTTCCTCTATAACAGCTTCCAGTGCAAGTTATTACAATTCTTTTTGCATAAGATAGGTCATGCGAAGTTCAGCTGTAGGTGGGGCCACTGTGGTAGATTGGGGGACAGTCTTAATAGATCCGTTTCATTAATTAAGTCATGCATTTTTTTATTAACAAAACCTGTATGTCAGGTTTAGCCAGCTGGGAACCATTCTTATGGTTGTTATCTTTGTCAGAAGGAATATTGTGAAAATAAGGAATTACTGTACACGCTTTAACTCCTGATTAAACAGAGGAATGACATCCGCTCACCCACTGTCCATGAAAAAATAACTTAGGGGCATATCATAAGCTTGATTCATAGGTTCTGATCTTGCGTATCTCATTAAGGTAAAAACTCTGTACGTTGCATTCAAATTTTACCCTGAAGGATTTGTGTCATACCTGTCCCATGGTCACTGAACTAAACAAGGTTAGGGTCAAAATTTCAAATATCTAGATTATTTATTGTTTCTTTTTAGTCTTGAAGGAACTTTTTCTTCTTGTCCCTCTTTTTGGATATATAAAGCAATATTTTCTTGCATTCTTTCTCTTCTGGTGTTCCATTCCCAGAGATCAGGAGGAAGCAGTAAGATTTCCAAGAAATACTTAGTTGTACTAGACACCCAGTACAGTGTAAGCACCTACTGATGGCCACAGCCTTTAGCTTCTTGATACAAATAAATTCAGGGCATTCTGTACTAAGCTTTCTCCTGGTCCTCAGCGGGAAATGTGCTAATGACTTCCACTATCATTAAAGAAGATTGAACTGGGAGAAGCTTTCACCAAAGAGGAAGGAGAAGTGCTGTGAATTTATCCCTCACCCAAAGGAGTGGAAAGAAGCATGGGTAACAAGGTTCATATTATCTGATTTATTTTTCTTTTGCTTCTGAGCTATGCAGGATCTTAATGTTACCACATTCTGGTTTTTTCGATCATATTCTTTAAATGGAAATAATACAGAAGCTAGACTTCCATCCTAAGGTCTTTAGTGGAGATACAGAAATACTTATTCTTCTATTTAGCTCTTCTACCCTACTGTCATTACCAAGAGAGTCATATAGTATTATACTTCTACAGTTGTGACAGTAGAACAGGGACTATCCTGATGTAGGAATTTAGTTCTCCTTGTTAAGCAATGTTACAGCTCCTATCGGAGTAGAGTATAATACCGGTTAAATGTATATAAGCACAGTAGGCAGTATTCATATCAATAATTATCTTGTCCTGTTCAAAAAATAAATAAGGAATTGAACAGTGTTAAATTCAGTGTTGGCTAGATTTCACAAGAGCTTTCATACTCATTCAGTTTCCTTGTCAGGTCCTGAGAAAATAATTAATTCTTTGGTTCAGTGCAACCAATACATTTCCTGCTACAGTATTTCACTTTTACCTGCTGGTTATGGAGAAATGATATGCTGATAAAAAGGAAAAGCTGCAGTTTTTCTTATGAAGTCCTGCTTGATGAAGTTAAAACTGTGGTTTTCTTCTTTACTCAGGCTAAATTAAAGTGCACAACAATATTATTCTTTTACAGATTTGATTTCAGTAGCCAAATGCTCAAAACTCTTGAGTGTAAAAGACAAGAGAGGTAAGTGAAGTCGATTTAAAAGCTTTAGGATACAGAAATCAATTCGACATCTGTTTTCAGCCACTTTCTAACCTCTGCTCTTTGGAGCTCTCTCTTCACTGACTTTTCTCCAGCAGCCCCCAGTCTAATCTCTCACTTCTCAAGAGACATGTGAGTTGTGCAATTTGGCTTTCAGTTGGTAGGCCATATCCGGCTGATGGACCCTTTTGTCTGGGAGGAAGCCAAGAGCATCTTCTCAGGTAACAAGGATCTTGGGCTCACAGGAGCTTGACAAAGCACGGAGGGCTGCTATCACTGCCTGCACCCCATGGTGGCAATGGTGGCTGAACCTGCAATGGGGAGGCAGAAACTGCCTCCTTGTGAGAAACTGTTGTGTTTTTTCCATAAAGGTCCCAAACCTGGATCTGTCTGCTGAGGTTAACCAGGCTGACGTGCATTGCCAACACACGCATACTGTTAATTAGCTCTTTTGCATCTTCCCATGAATAATAATTTGCACTGAGACTTGAACCAAGATTAGGGCCTCAGGTTTCCCGATACAGCACACATAGGTAATAAGAAGCAACCCTGGGCCCCCGAATCTTAGAATTTAAGGAAGACAAAAAGCAAGGGAAAGGCTCTTTACTCCCAGTTTCAGCATGGCAGGCTGAGGTTTGCATGTTGTGACTTGCTCAGTACCACACAGAAGATGTGAAACAGAACATGGAATTCAAGACAGAGCTCTGATCCCCAATCCACTAAATCATTCCCCCAGCATGCATCCTTGTTTTGCATTAAGGAGAAAGGCCCAGACAAGTCTGCCCAGTTGCTTCAGCAAGCATTGGTACAATAGGGAAGCAGACTTCCCCTATATTAAATTTCCCAGGCGTTCCCTTTATCATTTAAGCCATCATTTTAACTGCCTTGTTTCATAGTGCTTGACTGTCCAAGGAGCTGTATGATTTATATGAATAAGGGTTTGGCAGCAGCAACTAGGTAAGACATGGCTTACTGAGTAGCAGTATGTTGCCATTATGTCATTTACATGGCTTTCAGGAGGTGACTTGCTAAGTGTATATCTGCATAGCAATCCCCAAACCAATGGCATTTTTGTTTGGGAGAAGCCATGATAGCTTTAAAGTAGACATTACGGGTGTCTGTACTAGTCTGGAGGAGGGTTTTCAGACTGCAGCACATGCAATCCTCCTAGTGACTCACCTGCCATTTCAGAGTGGCACGTGTTGCTGTGCACAGTACCAAGAAAGCGGGGAAACCATGTGCTAGGCACACTCACCTGGAGTTCCTCAGTGTACCTCACTTCTTGGCACATTGGTGACCACAGCTGGCCATGTGCTGGAGCACAGGACACCTTGTTTACCTTTGGTCACAGTTGCTTAATATTTTTCAGTAACACCTTTGAGAAAAATCAGACCAAGCTGTTCAAATACTCTCTGTTTTTATTTTCCTAGGGCAGGGGGGAAATATCCTCAAATTAAAAAATATATTTTAATTTTTTTTTTTAAAAGTCACTCAAAGATTTTTAACCGGCTGAATCATTCAGCAGTAAAGGAATGACAAGAGGGCAGAGCCCCATGTGAATTCCCTTCCCAGGTCAGTCACACCGAGGGTTTCTAGCTTGAGCACTACTCAGCTCATCCATGAGATCATCCCTCTCTCAAATTCCATATGTATTTGGTTATTCCGTCTTTGAAACACGTTTCCATTCTTTGTATTTCTTTTAATTGCCTTCTCCTGGAGAGACTCTACTCTTCCATCTACTCAGCTGGATGTTCCTGGCCATGCTGGAAGGCAGGGCTGGCTTCCAGCCCTGGGTCCAAGACAGCTTCGTCTCTTGCTTTTCTGGTTCAGTGGGGGAGTTAAGCCAAGCGATCACAATAGCAAATCAGGACAGCCATAAAATTCACGATCATGTCTGATTTATAAAGATAACATTGTATTAAGTACAAGATATTTTCTGAGCTTATTAGTAACAGGCTTTCTTCAGCCGGTCATTGCTGAATGGTACCATGCGCTTTACTGCTTGATTGATTTATATGCCTTTATGATTTTAATTAATACAGTTTTCATCAGAGCCAGTTACTAGTGATTTGAAAACTCCAGGCTGTTCAGTTTATCTATGCCAGTGTTTGGGAATTATTTCTGTGATCCTTATTTTTGAAATCTATCGAATGGCATCAAGAGCACTAAAGAGGCCATTTAAACACTGGGGAAAAAAATAATGCTTATACTTCTGGGAAAACATTTATGGTGATTCACATTTTGGAAACTCAAACACTATCAATGTTTTATTCCCAGATTATTTTCCAAGAAAAAGCTTGGATCCACTGCTGAATCAGTTTCTTCAAAATGCTTAGGCTCGTACTGAAGTTGGATCATGCAGAGAAGGCTGGAATACTGTGGTGGGGGAGGAGGTCAGGAGCCTCCTCCGTCCTCCGTCCTGTGACATTAGCACAGAGGCAAGGAATAAGCCTATCTAAGTCTCTAAGGAGATGTTTGGATCCTACCTGGCTGTAGCAGAGTGTACACGCACTAGATATTAAAGTATCAGGATAAGATTGTTTCTCTGTTTAGTGATCTAGAGAAGCTGCTTCACACAGAAAAACGCTTAATAAAACTCATTAACTGAGAATATACCCACTTGAAGCTGGGAATATTCACTGAATGGGAATAAACAGTCTCTGGATCTTAGTGTAACTATTTTAGAGTTGGTTTTTTTCCGTGGGGAAAAGAAGCTAAAAATCCTATGCCATCTTGATGTGAGTGAGAGCTAAGAATTTTACAGAAACTGAAGCCTTGTAAGAAAATCTCAAATGTGCACTTGTATAACAGGTTTTGAGCAAGTCTGGTGCAGTATTTACTACTACAGTATAAAGGGCTGGGTTCCTTGATGTATATTTCTAGTTGGCATTTTATCAAGGAAATAAACTTTGATTTTTCTTTATTTTGTGACATGTGGATTGAAACTACATTTTCTCTGTCCAAAGCCTTGATTTAAAAGCATTAGATCATTAAATTAAGTGCTTTTGCATAAGACTAAAATTGTAACTGAACAAATTATTTATGCAGAGAGAAGCAAGATAAAGTTTCTTTCAAGAGTTCTTTAACATATCAGATTGATAAGACTCAAAACACCTTTACTGCCATTAAATATTTACCAAGACTTGGCTTTTGGAAGAGGGGCAGTTCAGTGCAGTGTGTTTGGCTCCATGCAATGCTATTGATTAGCTATCAGAAGGACATAGTTAATGGGTAACTGGAGGTATTACAGAGCGCTCCACATTCTTGTCAAGTCTTTTCTCTGAAGATGACCTAAAATAAAGTCAGTTACAACTGGCGTTCACCCTGCGACAGATTGCACAAGCTCACCTACGGTATGAACAAAAGGTTCACAAGAATCAGTTGACCAGGGCTTAAGCAATCCTTTCTAGTAGTTGTTGTCATCGCTGCTGGACTTTAGAACTGCACATGTTTACATTTAATTAGAAAGAACACACAGTTTACATCGCACAGTAGCTATCAGTATCGAATCAGAATTGATTTCCGCTCTCTTTCTCAAATGACTGTTTCCTTCAGACTAATTAAAAAAAGGCACATAACAAAATGACTCATATAAATTTTAAAGCAAAGTAAACACTATTCCCTGGAGACAAAAATAAAAGTCAACAGCACATAGCCATTACATTGAGCTTGTTTTCAGGTGATTCTGATGCCTGCATTATGATATATATCAGTACTAGCAGATTTGTTTTATATAGACGTATATATGAAGTACCCCTTTGCACTGAGTGGATGTTTCACTGACTGTTTCAGTTTTCAGGGTCAGGTTTCTTATTTGTTTCATCTGAATTGCTGTGGTTTATCTAATACAAGAGGTGATTCACTAGTATTACTACTTTTTGCAGAAGGATTTTGTTCATTTCAAATAAAATTGTCAGTGTGTAGCGTAGGTCACTCACATAAAATGGAAGTCAGAAGCCATTAGCCTTACCAGTGAGAGCTGCAAAGGAAACTAAAGTCACAAACCAAATTAGTTTTAACTTCATGCATAATTTCCAACAAAGAAATCTCTATTAGTTTTTTTTAGTTATGCAGGCAAATCTGAATTCAAACTACGGTGACAGGAGACATCGTTTAAGTCTCCTAGCAGAAATGCCTGACCCTTGAATGCACACGTTCTTTGTCATCAGGAAAGATTTCCGTGGTTGGCATTTGGGAGAGTAAAGATCGAAGCCAGCGATTTGCTGTGTACTGTCAGGTCCATGGGAGCTGAAGGGGTTTTAGTCCAGACCAGGTTGGTAGGTAGATGTGTGGAGCCGTAGGAGCTGGTCCTGAAACGCCGGCTCAGAAGGCCTGGTGTTCATCTATGCCGTAATACCCTGATTTCCACGTAAGAGATGGTGTTCAGAATGAAGCTCTTGGCAAGGATCATCAAAAAAAGGAAAAAAGTAATACATACTGCGTCTATTTTCTACCTGTTTTAGTTGGTATACAGCAACTCTATTATTTTAGTGCACAACCAGAGTTACTGCTTTCTTAATTAAGTTTAGCTTTGAGGAAAAAGGTGCGCTGTTCTTAAAACTGATGTTGTCCAAAACATACTTAAAGTATAAAAAATAAACCGCTATGACCTTTAGGACAAGATCCTCTGTCTCTTTTCCACCAAGTTTGTGTTTCTGCAAATCCCTGACATAGGCAATTTCCCTGCTGGCTCGAAGCCAGAGTCGCTGGCTCTACACCACCCCCGTACACACCCCTTCAGTGATCCATGTCAACCGAGTGGCCTCCAGCAGCAAGCAGAGAGGCGCAGGGGCTGCCGGTTCAGCCTGGGGACTGGCAAGGTGAAAATACCTCTTGTCTTTGAGCCGGCTGTGCCCCTCCTCCCTGCCTGCTGCCCGCAGCTGAGCCAGGATCTGCGCTGCCCCAGCCCCGATGCTCGCGTTTGCTGGGGAAAGTGGCTGGGATCTGTGCTGCCCCAGCTGTGGTCCTCAAGCTTCCCAGGCACAGTGACCGGGAGCTGCGCTGACCCAGCTGCGTTGCTCGCGCTTCCCAGGGAAAGTGACTGGGATCTGCACTGCCCCAGCCGTGATGCTTGTGCTTCCTGGGGAAAGTGGCCGGGGGGTTGTGATAAATGGTAAAACGTGGAGTTGCTGGCACCATCTTAAACATCCTTATATTCAAATACTGAGGTCACTCTTGATGACTTGATGCCAGTTCTGTCTTCGATTAATAGATAAGGTTCCCTCTGTATTTGCAGTGTTACCTAAACAATCTGTTACTGTAGGGAATAACTACAGTATTACAAATACTAAGTTAAAGTTATTTTGTTAACTAAAGCCATTGGCAAATATTTAAGAATGGCCAAAGCATATGAATTGGCAATAAAAAACAGATACAAGATAGCAAAATTCTTTCTTGTAACTTCTAGTATGATAAAGTAAACACCGTACAAAATAAAATTATTTTTAAACTTTCAGATTAGTTTTACTTATTTAGAAGCAAGCTTTCAGAGCTGGATAGCTGCACTCTGAATGCTCAGGCTAGAATATGCTAATACAGCCAATTCCCTGTCAAAACCTGACAGGAACATTTTACGGCAAGCGTGGTACTAGGAATAACATGTAGTCTAGTGAAACTGTGGAGAGTATCCACAATAGCTGCTGTTGTATTGAAAACACAGTCCCCTAATTTGTGGAAGAAGTTTGAGAGCCTGTGAATCTGTGTCTTGCAATTAACATAGGTACATCTTGGAACCGTGAAGATGTGTAATTAATGTTAACACATATGAAGTAATATTCAGGATTAAAGCGTAAAATCTACAGTAGTCTCTTCTGTAAACTCAGATGCACCATATCTGACAGCTGATTATGTGTGAAAAAAGCTAATGCTAAGTTACCATCTTCCAAACTCTAATTAATCAATTAGAGATAACAGAGACCCCAGCTCTAGATGCATCATGTGTTCAGGAAATTCAACTGCATTCCTTAGCTACAAGCTATTAGCTGTGGGTCTGTGGTTCTAGCTGAAGAGGATAGTACCACAGCTGCAAAAATCTCAAAAACGCATCCTTCTGCTCATCAGTGTCATGTCTGTTTTGCTCTGTTTCAACCAAACATTATTAACCCAGCAACTATTTTTGTGAGGATCCGGGACCATTTGATGGTGTGGTTAATGTGAGGAATGATAGGTGGTGCTGGATGTCGTGTGCGTATCGCTGTCATGTGAGGCTGTGCTATCTGAGCAATTTACCCAGTAGCTGTATGAAGTGAACTGGAGACGCTTGATTACTGTGCAACTCTGTACATGAAGGATTTGTAATGGATGTATGGCTTCCGATTATTTTTTGTTGAGAGCATGTCTCAGCAGTCCTTCAACTTCAAGAAAGGCTCAGATGATTAAATCACATGTCCCATGTTCTTACTACCTCTCCCAAGCTAGTCACAGGAGAATGGCGTGTGTACTACAGTGGTCCTGGAGAGTGAAAATGAGGCCCAAAAGAAAGTGGTTGCTGCTTGGTGTCATCAGAAGACTGTCTGGGTTTAGTTTTGTCCTAAATTCAGAGTGTGCTGCATCTAACAGCTCCGTCAACAGCAATGGGTCTTTTTTCAGTAGTGAAGCTCAGAGCACCTTGCAAAGGTAGTATTGTGATTGCTCTTTTTTAAAGATGAGGAGACTGAGGCCCAAGGAGGAAAAACGTGTTTGCTAGAGGCATTTAATTTGTATTTGTTGAAAAATGAAAGTTCTAAGATGGATGCTAGTCAGTTCAAGCTTTCACTGTAGATAATGAACCTGTGCTTGAATCATCTAGTGTCCAGACTGTTTGGACCCTTGTACGGGTTGCAGGTTTCGCTAGATCAGTTCAGGAGAGAAGGCTGAAACTCAACCGACTGCTCACTGTAGGTCCATATTCACATGTAATTGAGTTTGGACAGTATGGACATGCATGATCAGCGCTAATCTGTCAACGTGTTACCCTGTAAAATCCTGAGGTTACATCACTAGCCACCACAGAGAAGAAAATCAGTGGTGGGCTCTGTTCAACAAGTGCTTATCATTGGGTTTGGTGAGAGAGTATAAAATAAAGAGGATGCCTGAGCTCATCCTAGACTAAGAATGCGTAGGTACACCACACACAAGAAAGCAACGCTCTGTGATGGACTGTGACAGTGCCAAGAGCATATTCTGCATTATGCACAATGTGCACTACTATTATAACATGGCCCGTGGCCTGTGCGCCACAGAGTGTAACACAGCTGCTGTTTTCGGTTAAATTAGCGAGAGTTGTTTGGGTGGTTGTGCTGAAGAGAAAACACAGTCCTCTTAACTCGTGTAATTGCAGAGGAAGGAAGGCTAGTAAAATATTTGTCTATGGTAGGGCAATGCCATCTAGTTACCAGTCTACCAGCTGTCAGGCTCCTGACTCACATGTAATGCAAACTTGACCATTTTATATCCTCCGCTTTACAGCAAAATGTCAAAGTCCTTCTAGGTCTTATGGGCTTTTTTTTAATATTGTCTTATTGCAGTGTTTCCTAAGAGCACCTCTGAGGTAGTATTTTCAAGGTATTGGTGCTGCCTGGCCCTTGAGTGCACTCAGCGGTATGAAGGGACCCTCTTCAAAGCCATCCCGAGTGCAGGCTGAGGTCTGAGAGGTGTCCAGAAGTTGAGTGTCAGAAACGTTTGTGGTGAAAACCAAGGTCAGACCTACATGCCTTTGGGAACATTGGTTATGTTTATCACTGGGGTGGGGGAGGAAGGAGGGGATGGATAGGGAATGTTTGTTTTTTGCTGGTTTTTTTTTTCGTTCTTTAGGTGGAAGGTTTCCCTATGTTGTTCGGTAACTACTTCAGGTGGAAAATCATTTCCCACCTGCAGCAAAATTATGCCTGGCAAGGAGAGAAGTGTTATAAGAGCAGCACTTCATACAGCTGATTTTCAGCCAAAGTCAAGTCCTTCTGGGAGCAGTTACAACTGGTAAAATTTTTTAGCAGGCTTGAAGCTGCTCTGACTTTGGGGGCTGAGGAAGCCTCTTGCTATGTCTGCAGGAGCTGCATAAGTGACATTGTCACATGTCACTTTTTCTTCTGCCTGGACACAGTTAAGGTGGGCCCTTGAAGCACTCAGACCCAAGCTGGGGCAAGAAAGGGGCTGTGCTGCCATAGTAAAGCAAAAGGCTTACTACAAAGAACGTGTGAATTTCTTAAGTCAAGGAACTGTTTGAATGCCTCTGTGACCCATTCTTCAGGCCTAGAACTCCCATTTATTTTTTATTTATAGCATCAATATTCTTTGATAATCTTTGGGACATTAATGAAGGAATTTCAAATTAATAGGTATCAGAAGGGACTAAATAAAAGTATTTTAGCAAAGTACATATTGATGAAAATCTGGCAGTTTCATGCTTTTGAAAAAAAAAATGTTTCAAAGATCTATGAACTACAGTGCCTTTATCTGGAGGAATCATACTGGCAGCAAACGTGTCAGAATCTATTGATCACTCAGATGCAATCATTAAGAGTTGAAACATGTAATAATGTATCGCATACTGTATTGTTCATGGGCAGTCTTTGAGAAGGAGCCCAGTCATAGCCAGACAGGACCAGTATTTCAGAATCTAAATAAATGACTATATTTTTCATATGTTCTGGAAAAAACCTCTCAGCTGCTGTGAACAAGTTAGACTATTTAGGCTATCCTCTTTTTTTTTTTTTTAATCAGGAACCTATATATTCACTGAACAGTTTAGCTTCTCATCTGTCTTTTTTTTCTTTTAATCTTGTGCCAGGTGTTTAAGAAACAGGCACCAGTGGTATTTTGGTAACCTGCTTTCAGCATTGTTTGCATACCTTTGTATTTTTCCATGATGATCAATGCTCGACCATAGCGGAACTTCAGTCAGTAAATTCTGTGTGCAACTGTTGAAGTAATTTTATTTTTAATGAGTCTGTTCTAGGGATTTTAATGTCCCTTTATAAATATTTATATTTTCAATATGTCTTCATTTAATTGAAAAGGTTCTTTACATTATTTTCAGACAACCACAGATAGTAGGCATAATGACATATCAACACTCTGACCTTTTAGCTTCTGGACTTCTATTAGTTCATCCACATTTTGCTTGTTCCTGTATATTATATTTTAGTTTATATATTGTTTTCCTCTATGGGCTGTCAGAATGAAGGGTATTTTCCATACAAACACCTTAATAAACTGAAAAGGAAGAACATATGCTATTGCATACTAGCAGTTGTCATGCAGACTGTCTTGAGTATTGTAATCAGTCTGCACTGCTATTGGAAATCCACACTAAAATAATGTTTGATATTGGCATGGTCATCAGTCAGAGGGGTGGTCTCAAGTCATATTCATCAATACAGCAGCAGCTTCTGATATTCATGAAGTTGTTTTAAAATTACTTCAATTGTTTATCTAAAAACACTGCTCATTATGATATCCTGTTGCCATCAGTTTTGTTATCAATGTCATAAATGAATTTCTTCTACTACCAGTGTCATTTTTGACTGGTATAAAATTCACCAATGAATTATGGTTATAGAGAGATGGGAAGCAATCATTGCTAATTCCATGGAGAACTTGCTGGTGCAGGCTCCTGCCCTAGTAATCAGCTCTTAATGTGATTTCTACTATTGCACCTTAATAACTCAAGCAGCTGGGTACCTACTGATTCCTTGGGAAATAACTCCATAGGCAACAGGCTTCACTGAGATTTTTTTTACCTGATGCACTATCTTCTTCTTTATTCTCCTTTTTTCAATTTCTTCTCATTATTTATAGGTAACCTGCCTGTTTAATACCTTTCTTTTTGCTTGTTCTCCATAGCTAGTGTTAGCTGATCCAGGCATATTTCTTTCTTTTAGCTTCATGAGCCTACTGCCTTAAGACCCTGTTCAATTTAATTTTTAATTTCTGATCTCCCTTCAATTTGTCCAGAACTTTCTGGCACACAAGTACAAAGCACGTAGTACTGTATTCTGGTTTGTACAGTGGCAGAGTGTTATTTTTGTGCTCTATGATTTGGAATCTCTATGAATATACCTCAAAATCATGTATAAAACTGAATGGATTGAATATCCATCCGTGGCACTTCAGCGTGCAATAGACAGTAAACACGTCTACTTTTTGCCTGACTGAAGCCAAAACAGTGGGTGAGAAAAGAGCTTGCAAGAAATTATGGTGGAGGACACTACAGATATTGAAATGTCCTGTAATAAAACCCTGATGCTGGCAGGTAACCTGTCTCTGTCTATTACAGAGAGGCTATTTAAGACACAGTATATTCTAGTACAGGTGTTATTAGCTTATTTAAACGAGCATCAAGAAATATTTTAAGTTTCCTCTCACAAAAATGTTGACAAAGAACCTTTAGAATTGGTTAGCGTGTGCAAATCATTCATATTTCTAAGTAATCCTGCTGATTTAATTATATTAATTTTTGCATTGTAGCATTTTTATTCCTTTCATTATATTGAAAAAACCTGCAATTTTGCAAGTAAACCCCCTGTAGTTGGTGAGTCTGCTTGCTGAAAGAGGATCCTGTGTAACATGAGTTACATGAGTACATCAGTAACTTACACTGATTAATTCAACTAGATGTAAATCACACTGATAACTTCAAAGTTGATCAAGAAGATGCTACAGCTGAAAAATGCTACTTTTTGAGGTTTTGTTGGGCAGGTTTTTGACTTTTTAAAATTCTGATAGTTGTTACATACTTCTAGAATAGCCTTGTGGAAGCGGGATGTTCTTTTTGTTCTCTGTCACTTATGAAATAAAACTTGTTTTGATATTAGTGCATGTGGATCCATCTATGATCATGTTAAAAATATTAATTAAACTTAGTGTAGTAGTCTTTCAGCTCAGCCTTAGACTGAAACTTAATAATGTGTATGATTTTGTTTTCACAGCTTATACAAATCTTTGTCTGAAGGGATGAGTCTGAAGGACCAGCTTAACTGTACTTTTGGTACTTCTGAAGGTGGACTGCGAGACAGGGAAGGTGTTGTGACCCTTACCTATCGCCAGATTGAAGATCTGGCAGCTCAGCTGCAGCAAGCTCGATCAGAGCAAAAGGACACAGAGCTGAAGCTCCAGAAAGCCCTGGAGGCTTCACGGGAGGCCAATGAAAAAGTTCAGAAGTAAGTCACTTGCCTTCTTTCAAGAAAAATTGCAGTTGAAAACCAAATGAAACATTGTTTCTCCTGGTATTTTGTCTATGATTGAAAGTGTGGCGGTATGGAATCATGGAATTTTTAGAGTTGGAAGGGACCTCTAGACATCATCTAGTCCAACTCCCCTGCTGACGCAGGAATGCCTAGAGCACATTACTCAGGACTGCATCCAGGCAGGTCTTGAAAATCTCCAGAGAAGGGGACTCCACAACCTCCCTGGGCAGCCTGTTCCAGTGCTCTGTCGCCCTCACCGTAAAGAAGCTTTTTCTTATGTTTGAATGGAACTTCCTGTGTTCCAACTGGTGCCTGTTGCCCCTTGTCCTGTCACTGGGAACCACTGAAAAGAATCTGCCTCCATCCTCCTTCAACCCACCCTTTAGATACTTAGAAGCAAGAATAAGGTCTCCCCTCAGCCTTCTCTTCCCCAGGCTAAAGAGTCCCAGCTCTCTCAGCCTTTCCTCATAAGGGAGGTGCTCCAATCCCCCAAGCATCTTTGTTGCCCTACGCTGGACTTTCTCCAGTAGTGCCCTGTCCCGCCTGAACTGGGGAGCCCAGAACTGGACACAGTATTCCAGTTGTGGCCTCACCAGTGCCAAGTAGAGTGGGAGAATGACCTCCCTCGACCTACTGGCCACACTCTTCCCTATGCAGCCCAGCATTCCATTGGCCTTCCTGGCGACAAGGGCACATTGCTGGCTCATGGATAATTTACTATCTACCAGGACCCCCAGATCCTTCTCCTCAGAGCTGCTTTCCAGCAGGTCCACCCCTAGCCTATATCAGTGCCTAGCATTCTTCCTCCCCAGGTGCAGGACCCCACACTTGCTCTTGTTGAACCTCATTAAGTTCTTCTCTGCCCAGCACTCCAGCCTGTCCAGGTCACGCTGGATGGCAGCGCGGCCCTCTGGAGTGTCAGCTACCCCTCCCAGTTTGGTATCATCAGTGAACTTGCTGGGGATACACTCTGTCCCCTCATCCCGGTCATTGATGAATATATTGAACAAGACTGGACCGAGTATTGACCCCTGGGGGACACCACTGGTTACAGGCCTCCCACTTGACACTGCTCTGTTAATCACAACAGCAGGTACTCAGAAAAGTTCCTTTAAAATGACTCCTTCTTTGTTGGCCATTCAGCTCATTACTTACTCAGTGTGAAGCCAATCTTTTTAAGTTTTATAGTATTACGCAAGTCAGTGTGCCTGTCATTACTGTTACAGGAACTGCTTTCTGCATGTGCAAGGCACAGAGAAACTGTTTTCATCTCCTATGAATGGTTTTCACTGTCTTTTTACCCCATGGCAATCCTATGGCAACAGAGTATTTGCCTTTATAATTGCATGGTAGAATATTGAGGTTCTCATTTTTGGTCTGTTACGCATCTGGCAAGTTTCATGCCACGGTAAATGCTGATGAGGTTGTTAAGGGGTGGCTTCAAAATCTCACTGAAACCAACAGGAAGTCCCTGAGTCGGTGAACAGGGATTGTATTCTCTTTCCTGTCATAAGATTCCCTGTTAAAAGGTTAGTGAACTCCAAAACCTGAAGTTCATCTCTGCTGAAGTCCTTATTGTCGTGATTGTTATTACTATCACATAAGCCTTTGAAAGTCTGATTGCTGGGACATAGGCAAACGTGTACGCAGAGCCTCTTCGCAGTCTGGCACTTCTCGTTTCTGCGTTATATCACCAGCTGCAAAATAGCCCTCTCACACCCTTCCGAGGTGGTCAGTGCTGAACTGATGCAGATTTTCCTGTCAGTCCGTATTTGTCTTCAACTTTAATGTCTGCAGCGTATTTCCAGAGTAGTCAGAAATTGGCTTATAATATATTGCAAGGAACTAACAAGAGTTCTTCCTATTTAAAAAAAATACATGCTGAGTTCTCCTATTAAAAAAATAAATTATATTTTTATAGTTTTAATTTATTTGTAACTACATAAAATATAGTTAAGATATATATATAAAAATATATGAAAATACGTATTTTCAGTCATCTCTTTGAAACTTCCAGTGGTTGTTTGAGAATCATTCCAATCTTTATTCCAAACACTGAGATATATTTGAAACTTCAGCAGGTGCATGCTTGATAAAAATAAACCTATGAAAAATAATTACAGCATGTTAAAAAGAACATTGGCTAAACCTTTGTGTACATTGTTTAAAGTTGTTATTTCATTTCATTTTATTTATAAACATTTACTTACCATAGATATTTAAGTGAAGACTAGGTTTTGGTTTTGTTTTTTTTTAAGTCTTGTTTAATCCCATGTAACCAGCTAGAGTGGCTAGAGTAGAAGTGCAGCCACAACCTGAATTAAAGTGGTGGTCATGTACTGCTATAGTGAAAAGAATTTACGCAATTTAACATGCTCAGCTACTTGGGAAAATTTTGGTCAGGTTAGTTTTCATTATTGCTAAGATCAGACCACTGAGCCTATAGCAAAATTAAACAATTGGGTGAAGTCTTTTGATGACAATAGCATGCCCTTTTTACCAAGAAACTGTGGAAATGCTCTGTGCGTCTTCCCAGCACCCGGAGTCATCCACCCCCATCTTATAATTCAACCTGCAAACAGATTAAGCAGCTGAGTTTGTGGAAAGTGTGTTTACTTTGAGCTAAGAACCCTTGTGTGACACTATAGAGATTCCTCTGACACCTCTGGGAGAGCTACACAGACAGTTCGTACTCATCAGCAGGGAAACCGGGCTGAGAATTCCCAATTTCTTTGTAACCTCAACCGCTTCATACAAATCAGTGTTTGGCAATTAGGCAGGAACTCATTTGTTAGCTTAGCTTTTTATTTTGGAGGTGTAGGATATTCTACATTTCAAAAAGGAACTGACAATTTATAAACCTGTCAACAGAAAGGCTTCTTGGTATTAATTACAGTAATATTAATTATTAGGACTGTCTTAAGAGGATGCTTATTGTAATTTAGAATGTGACACTATGATTCGTAGACTAAATAGCGTTCTAAAACATCTGTTTTCTTGACTTCTTTTAAATGCTCAAGTAAAATTGAATTCTGACATACGAGGTAAGTATTTTTAGCAGCTATATAAAGTAGTGCCTCAGTATTATTCAGTAAAATATCTGAATAATGTAGCACCAGTTAAAAATCAGAAGAGGAAAATAATTATGAGCTTCATTAGGAAAGAATATAATTAGAATAATTAAAATAACATTGAAAAAGGGTGTACTTTGTATCTTCATACCACGTAATTTACTGGTGTTCACTATGCCTTTGCTACTCTGTTCTCTGACAACACTAAAGGATTTTTTAATATTCTTAAAAACTTCAGTGTTTGCATTCGGCATCATATACAGAGCTTGAGATAGAGATGTAATTTCTCCACGGCATTGCCATCATGTCAGCCATTTGTGTACCCACCTGCAATTGTTGCTTTCTAAATGTGAGATCAAAGTCAGAATAGTGGTCCTGTGTTTTCCGTCAGGATACAAAGCATCTAAAAAATTTCTGGATCCTATCCCACATGAAACAGCAGCTGTGAACCAGAAGGGGGGTATACTGGAATCTGCTTATAGAGAACTTGGATATAGTAAAATTCTGTTTATACTGAAGTAGGGTGAAATCTCACATGAGCTCACTGTGGTGTGAGGTATAAATTGCGACTGTGCTTTTGCCTGTGAAGATGATTCAGATTCGCCACCCTAGCAGGGGTGGTGGTGTGAAACAGAAAGTGTCGACGCTCAGAGAGTGACCGCACAGATTTAGCAGCATTTGTTTGAATCTATTTTGATTTTGAAACCTTAGCAAGATACACATTAGGCTTTTAAGAGAGCACTATTCTAGTTTATAAAGCAAATACACATTTTAACAGTGTGGTGTATGTAAATAAATACATGTATGTGCACACATAACGCAGTACATATTTACTCAATAGGAATACGATTACGACACTTAATATTTTTAACTGATACACTGTAGAATGGCTATGACCATGATTTTCTATATTTAGTTAATGTTTCTAATTCATGGTAACAAACAAAGAATTAGGGCAGCGGCGCAGAATTCACCAGGAGTGTTGGCTCAGCGCCACAGGGCCCCTGCAAGTTTGTCCTGCCGGAGAAGCCAGGAGCCAGCTGGTACGGCCCCAGCAGGGAAATGGGGCTGACCTGGAGAAGGTGGCTGGAAAAGCCTGTGCATTAATTAACGCCTCTGCCAGCAGAGGAAGCAAGACATTTTAAAACTGTCCCTCCTGCTAGAACCTCTGGGATTGAGGAGTGGCCACTGATGCCAGTGAGATCAGAGGAGGTTATAATGTAATACCAAATCAATATTAGCCAATTATCAGTAAAGGTTGAGGCCACTTTTGATGTGGTTTTTTTCAGAAAATGTTCCATTTTTCTGCAAAAGCTTTGCAGCTGGAGTGAATTTTAATGCAATTTGTCTATTGAGGGCTTCTATTTCTTCTCACAATTTAAAGTTTCTAGCCCAATAAAGCGTAGCTCTCTGCGTGTGGGCACAGTCACACTTGCACACTCACATAGCTGTGTAAGGTGGCAGCGGAGGGTGCGCGTGTAGAATTTCTATGTAATCCTCTAAAAGTAAACACAAATCCACAAAGTAATGGTGCAATGCTAAAACATACAGGTATGAAAATAAGCATAAATGGTGAGGAATATGCTGCTTGTGCACTTTGTTGAGGTGGTTCTTACTATGAACAAAGCAAGTATATAAGTGATGTAAAACAGAAATTCTTAACTGTTTATTAAAGACACCTTTTCTTTTGATTTTGGTTTTTTTTTTCTTCTAAGCACAATGCCAGGAGAGTTACCGATTTGGATAAAATACTTCAGTGGATTGAATACAAAAGAAACTAAGCAATCTTCTTAATAAGCAGATAGTTTTATCAAAGGAAATTACTATCCCTCATAAAAGAAATACTACCCTTAATAACATTTGCTTTACCTCTTAAGATGTGATTTTTTTGGCCGCCTAACTTTCATTGTTACTGGAACACACCCTTTTTTTGAGTAGTCCTGGATTTCCCTCCAGCACTTCTGAACACGCTCTCTCTGCTTTCATAGTTGCTTACTTAGTTTTGTTCCTTAGCTGATGCAGATAAGTCGATCGATGACACAACAAAAACAAACAGTTCTTACCAGCATTCGACACAGTTGGAAAGAGTACAAAAATGGAAAGAAATAAGGAGCAAGCATTTATTAAATGGCTAGGGTCCCCCTCTTCTGCAAGTAAAACTAATCTGCCTTCCAAGTACAGGAGCTGTGTGTGCTTCACATCAACGTCGAAGACGTTCTCCAGTGGCTGGAGGGTCTAATCTTTCCCAGAATGATCCGAGCGGTGCAGTTCAAGAACAAGAATGAATATTTGAATAATCACACCACAATGTGAGGTGACCCTCCGACAGGGGACTGACCAGATACACATATGGATTTTGGGAAGACGCTCTGATGCTCTTTTTTAACACAGCTGTGAGAAGAATGTGGCTAAGACCCAGTAGTCTTTCTGGAGTATAGCTGGCAAAGGAAACCATGAGGAGAAGAGAATTTAACACATGGGTGTAAGAGAGACCGCTTCATTGATGCGATCTGAGGGGAATGTCTAATGACTGGAAGAATCAAACTTGGCAATGAAAACACAAAGCTCTTTTCATCAATTCAAACGCAGACTCTAAAGCTGCAGATGGTTACCTCCAGCCTTGCCTATTCAGTGCGGGGTTGTATAAAATGGCACTTTGGTGAATACTAATAGATCAAAACAAAGATTTAATAACATAAAGATGTGGTGTTCATTTTTAAATGAGGATACAGGTCAGTGTCTCAGAAAAGAGTGAAATAAGTATCTTTATGTATGGGTCTAAAGTCTCTGGAGATTTTTAACTGCAAACATGATATCTTTAGTGTGCAGATTGTATTCAGTACAGCACAGCTATGCAGGGAACAGGCTAAAAGCAAGATTTCTGAATTATTATACTAATTGAGCCTCTTTGCAACATGCAAATGTTGTTAACTAGTTATCTCCCTTTTAAAATCATACCTACATGTATTTAGCTGAAGTGTATGTAGCTTGTATGCTTTCAGTCATTCCTTGTAGATAAGAATGGAGCTGGTTAATTAGAAATTGCAGGCAGAAGCACTACACAAAAGAAACAAGTTTTACATTCACTGGGACTTAAAGCTATTTGTTTTGGAGGAAGCACCAAATGTCAGATAATTTGACTACCTTTATTTAAAATTTTAAAGATACATTTCTTTAATGTTCATATTTCAAAACAATAAATAGAATTTAATGTCTTTCTTTATTAAGATGTTACATTTAGATGTTCAGACTTCCCTATTCAAACTAGACTGCTTTTTTTTTTTACTTACAAAACTGTATTCTGGTGAATGTCAGATCAACATGTTAACTACAGGAGGCTAGGAGTACAGCTTCATAGATACTAATAGTTTCACTGATTTGTGTCAGTAAATAATTTAGCAGATGTCAAAAGTGATTTTGCTTTTAATGAAAACCACTGTGTTGCCTGCTGCTGTGAAGTTCTGCTGGGATTGAATAGTTGGTAATCTTTTAATATCATATAGGGAATAATTTAATTGGTGCTGGCATTTTGAAAAGTAAAAGTGAGTTCTGGTGACTTGTTGAAGAATGTAGATATAGAGCTAGTTTCTTAGTTACAGCAAATTGGCTTAGCTCTGTCGCCAAGTTGCATTCATTTGTCCCAGTTAAGGATATGACCTGTAGTTTACTGAGAAACAGCTGCTGGTGGGTACATTCAAAAGGCGAGCGAGTGAGGGCAAAGTGCTAAGAATATTTTACTTGCTATAGCAAGCCACAGAAGTCAATGGTTATATGAGTTCGTATGGAAGGAAATGGGGAGCCGAGGAAGACAACTGTTGTAGCAGTCTAAGATACCAATGAAAATTAGCAATGGTTCTGGACTTTCAGAACTGGATCAAAAGTTATTAAAGGAGATTCAACACGGAAAAAGCTGCTTGATGAGGACTGATGTGTTGGCTGCCTCATGCAATGATTAAAAGCAGATTATAAACTCCATGGGGCCTATAAGAGATACACAATCTCCACAGGCGGGGTTTTATGGTGTTTGGGAAACCCACACTAGCCAGATGGAAGATTCCCAGACACGCAAAACCACCACATACCCTGAAGAATTCTGCAGAGTGCAGCAGAGCTGATGCAAAGTTTCTTTGGCATGCAAGACATGAATAGGAACACGAGAAAGTCTAAAACACAAAATCCAGTAACAATCACATCATCTCATATATTAAAATGTTACCATTAACTAGGGGAGCAATAACAGGCAGTGTGAGTTTATTGGATTTAGGGGCAATAGGCTTGGAAGTAGCCTGTTCTAGGAATTTAGTGAGGAATTAAAACTAATTGAAATGTGTGAAGAAAGTAATGTGTGATCCAACTGAAAGCAGTACATAGTAGGGTCAGAATTTATTTAAATATTTGGAATTCTGTGCTAACACCAGAAAAATTCTCTGCAGAAAAATTCTCTCTCAGAAAAATTCCCTGCAGACTGCACTAATGTGCATGGTGAAATGATGAATTAAAAAGTCTTGTAGAAATACCTGTTTGTTGAATTGAGTAAGCCAGTGAGGTTATGTGCAGCCTCAGAGAAATTCAACATATGGAGTGAAATCAGTTTTCTGGTCTGGAGGAAATAAAATTTTGAACTAGTATTCAAATCTAAGGTGAGCTGAACAAATTCAGTCGCTGGTGGCATATTCTCTGGACTGTTGTAGGTATACTGCATTTCTGTATCACTAGGCAGATCTTGTTTCCCTTGGTAAGGCTACCTTATTATTCATGCAAAGCTGTAATGAAATGTGTTTTCTGCATTGGATTATATTATCTTTATTGGATGACACTTCACTTACTGGTTTTTGAATTGCATACTCCATGTTACAGTCCAGGTAAAATTTGCAGGCTGTGATGGAGGGAGTGCCTGATAACTTAGTACCACTAATACTGATAACTTCCCAGCCCAAAGAAGAGAGGACTTGGGTTAGCATAAGCAGAAAACTTCTGACTGAAAAAATAAAAAACAGTTGATTTTTTTGTCTTTTCTGCCTGGATTCCTTGGAGACCCAAATGGAGAAGCACACGCTGAACCAAAGTGGTGCACACTGGTTGCACCGAGATCCGCGCAGAGCAGCATGACCTCAAACGTTTTCTTTCAAAAGCTTCCTTGGAATCTGTGCCCCCCCGCCCCAGTTTTCTAAGGGGTTGTTTGGGAGCAGGGTTACTCCTCTGGGGTGCGGCAGAATGGAACCGAGTTTCCTGCTCCATCTGAGGAGATCCTGGTTCAGACCTTCTGTACCTCAGGGGGATGTTTTAGCCACGCAGGTCTGGTCTGGATGCTCTCTATTCATTGCCTTGAAGTAGTACCATATAGCAGAAAATGATGCAGGCTTCTCAGACTGGGGAGCAGTGAGCAGGCTATTCACCTCTAAGAAGCGAGACCTGGTTCTGACACTTCTCCTTAGGGCTTTTTCTCAGTTTTATCCAATGCCTGTTGAACATAAATACAGAGCCAGTATCACAACACCCATCTGCTATTTTCCAGGTGAGCGCCCTCGATCACCACCCACAGAATCACACCTTCAGGTCTAATAACATTTCAGATGTTTCTTCTGTAGAAATTCATAGCTTCAGAAAGAGTAGAGAAGGCTCTTCAGCCCTGGAGTGTACAGATCTCCTGAGAAGTGGCAGATGTGGGTTAAAACCAAGTTTTCCTTAGTTTGGCTCAATGCTCTAGCTGATACTTGGTATAATCTTTTATACTTGTTTTAAAAATGAGGAGTGGTAGCACTGCTGTTATCTTTGTCAAATTAGAAGAAACAAGTGGCCTCACGTTAGTTTTACGGAAGGGCAGCTTGGAGCAAGACACTTAAACTGAGGGCCTGAGGTTTAAAACAAAAGAACAAAAAACCCTATTTGGCTAGTTTAGGAGCACCCTTCTCCTTAAACTAGTTGTTGCAAATCCCATCCCAAGGTGCTGCCATGCTTTCTGTGCAGTCTGGAGGAGGAATGTATCAGTGCAGAGCACACGTGGAGCTGCAGATCCCGTTCTGATACTATGCAGTACCGGAGTCCTGAAAGACAGATTTGGTGATGTTCAGAATTACTGCAGCTGAGACCCTTTCTAGTACTAATGATTCATAGTATCTTTTGACGTGTCGTTTTCATCTGGAGACGGCCCTTAATACAGCAGTTTGTGGTATCAGTACCAAAAGTCTCATACAGTTACAATGTGTGGTATTGCCAGAGTAAATTATGGGATATCATTCTCATGGATATTTTGGGTGTCATAAAATATAGTGAGGCCTTTAGCATCTGACAGTTCATGATCGATGCCAGGATTATGTTCAGTGGTGTTTTTAACAGAACAAAGACAAAAAATGCCAACCAAAGGGAATGACAGATAAGCCTTTCCTGCATTCCTTGCACACCCGAGATATCCATTGGCTGCAGGGAGTTTCACATGGATGAAGAATGCAAAACTGAGCATACAGTCTAAGTCAAGTATTTATTTTCTTTGTGTAGCTATGGTTTACATTTACTTAACCTCTGTAAATTGTGGATTGCAGTGCAGATATTGTTTTCTTAAAGTATGGGTAGTTACAATATAAACACAAATATTTGTCATCATTTGAATATTTATCATCTCAGCCTTTCACAAAAATATAAGCAGTGCTGAAACTTCATTCTCTCAAACACTGAAATGTATTCTATGAGAGTCAAATGTTTTCAGAGTCAACATAATCACAGCATCCCAGTTTTTGACCTGTGTGTTCATTTACAGTTTGCTTATAGCTGCTTCACAGCGATGGAAGTTTGTAGATTACAACATGGTTTTATTGATTTATCAGTAGCAAAATACACTAAGTATACTCAGTAAACTGGATCGGCTAGCTCTTGGGCTTGTATTGTATAATATCAGCTTGTTGTGGAATACTTCAGAACATAATCAGAATGTTGGCATAGTTAACATCAATGGTGCAAATCAGACTTGCAAAGACTAATATTTAGTAAGACCAATAACACAAACAAATTAGATTTTGAAGTTGTTTGCCCAATAGGAAGAAGCATGCTGACACAGTATTTGTAAGCTTATAGTTAACCGTTCTATGACAAATTATTAAATAACTTTGAAAAGCAGATTGAGTGCTCCTTGAAGAACAGCAAGAAAACTTTTTCTGACTTGCTTTTTTTTCCAAGATGATAAAATGAGTGTCACAGCAAATAATCATTTACTTTAATATTTTATATCCAAATAGAATAAGTCCATGGCATTTACATTGCCGTTACTAAATAGTATTTGGTTTGTTTGCAAGAGTCATTTATTTGTGGCTTGGCTGAGGGAATAAAAATAAATTTGCGGTTCTTTCTGTTAATACTCATACTGTTTCTTAACATATGCAAAAGATTGAATACTGTAAATGTATGTGCAGAAGCTCAACGAGAAACCCCAGACTTTCTGAAGCTTCTGAATTACGTATCTTTTAGAGAATTGCTGGAACAGTTCTTTACGGCAACAAATAGAAATAACTGACTAGGCCAGCAAGCTATTTAATTTTAAGCAAACTTGAAATCATTTACATTTTTCCATTAAAATTAAAATTAAGTGTAAAAATTGCACTTAAAATTAAGTGTACCTTTACTGAAGCAGGGGCTAGTTCTCCAAGGAAAAAATTACAGTTCATGTTTCTAATATAATACTGAGTCATTAATTAATAGCCAGATTTTTCCATAAGGCTTTTAATTTTTTTTAACAATATTTTGTAGAAAGGCAGCATCAATTGTGTTTATATGTATGAGAACTAACAAAAGCTTTAACCCCATCATTGCCACTCTTTTATTGGCAAGTTTGCTCGGCTTTCCCGTTCTACATTTTTGCTGGATGTGATATGGGTATAAGGATATAGATATAAACACTGAGTTGTTGGAAGGCATAAATCTTTAGGACCAAATTTTATCATTTTAGCTTCAGATTATGGAATTTTTGCCCATACAAAGTATCAGAATTCAGACTTTGAGTGGAAGACATTGCAGGTATGGGAGAAGTGTATAATAAAATTACTATATTTAGCACTTTATGCCGTGCCTTATAATATATCTATCTCTATCACCTCAATCTTTTATTTGATAAGATAATCATATAATCATATAAATTATTTGAAGGGTGTAGCAGATGAACATCTACGTCTGATAAAAGAGTTATCCTAAGTGGTGAACTCGACACAAAAGTTGTTTCACAGATCTCTGATTTTAAACACTGAGAAAATATTTTATTCTATGCTTTTGAAGAATTTTGTGGATCTTGATGTAAAGCCAAATTTTTATGCTTTCATCAGCAGAGATTAAAAGGTTTTTCTTCTACAGTCAGTCCCATTCGTGTCACCACCAGGCAGAATTGCCACCAAGGCCTGAGTCTGTAAGCTCACTAGTTCAGAAGAATTAAAGCTGTCCTCAAAACGAGCTGAAGGTCCACTGCTTCTCTCCTGTGTCAGCCTTGCTTGGGAATTCACTCACCTCCCAGGAGCAGGAGGAGAAGCTCATTCCCAGTTGGATGGCAGGAACGTGGAGCAAAATAGGCCCAGAAGGCCAGTGAAAAAAATCTCATGTGAATTGTCTCGCAGAAGACAGTTGGAGACAGTCTGTCTGCTAGCTACTGGAGAAGTGTTACTGAAGCTTAGAAGTGGGAAGGCTTGTTTTTACCTTAATGGCCTTAAATGGCTGATAACTTAGTAAAAAGCCTATAAAGTATTTTAAGGAACACTACACGTGTGTAGAAGACACTTTGGTCTGTGATGCTAAGTCTCAAATGGTATTTTTAAAGCCCATTTTTTGTGTGTAAATGAGCAGTTAGGCATCTTTTCTGGTTTTATCCCTGCATAGGGGACCCCGTCAAAACATCATCATAGTAGACAAGCTTCATGTTGATAACATCCATCTATAAGATACTGCAAACATTAAGAGGAGGAAAGGGTGTTTCACCCATGGATTTTTTGTTAGTCCACTACTGAGGGAAGACTGCTCTTATTTTTTCTAGAAATACTTTTCAGAAGTATGACTAAGTGTGAGTTGCCCTGAAACAAGGAGAAATCTATGGGCACCACTGGATCACACTGGAAGGGTGAGGAGTTCACCTACCAGTCTGAGCACGTTACGAAGGACTTACCGCAAGTGGGAGCTTGATTAAATGCTTTCCTCTTACATCCAAAACTGTTTCCATTGTTACTTGATCTCTCAGTGATATCGTAGAAGACATTCCAGCTTGGGCAATATCCCATCAGTTATGCCAGGAAGGCAAATCTATTGACATATATCAAACCTATGTAAAAATAATTGGGTTTAATGTCAAGTGGAGGGATTTGATGATGGTTTATAGGAAGGAATTTTCTCTCCACAAGCTCCAGATTACTCTTGGTCACAAGGGTGGGAGCTGTCTAGAGCCAGCAAGTCTGCATTGGGCTTTGTAAAATATTTGTGGAATCAAGTAAAAAAGCTCATGTTGTCTTTATTGTTTATGATATCAAGAGGAGTCTGCCAAAGTTGTGCTTTAGTGGGAAGTACTTGGGAAACAGCCGGAGTAGTACCTCAGTATTTGTGATTTTACAAACTCATTGTAAACAAGACTTGACCAGAACATGCCCAAAAGGGGTGGAACTGGCTTGGAATAGGCAACTGAGAGGTTCAGACCTGGCCTTACAAGGAAAGCTTGTTTGAAACATGCAGAAAGGTGCAATGTGATGGTTTCAGACTGATATTTTTAAAGTTTAGAGTCTCTTAGTAACCCCATTCTCTACAGATCCTTAATTGTATATCAATCTGCTGCTCCTGCCTTTCATGAAGAATCCTGTCTGTTTGGTTTGGGCAAGTTTGAAATAATATTTGTTTTAGATAATCAATTTTTGACATTGCTTTTAAATATTCCTAAAGAGGGATTTAGAACAAAACAAAATCCTCTAAAAAGTAGGTCCTTTTTCCATCTCCTGAAATACACCTCAGCTGGATATAGAATAAGAGAACTGGCTAGTTTTTACCAGTTGACATGGTCCAGAGCATGAATTGAGAAGCTGAGAGAGATGGGCTCTGTATCCAACAATTTAGTCTCTAATTCTGCAGGTATTTGTGCCTATGCTTTTTCTTTTTTCTGCTCATGAGGAACCCAGTTCAACTCAAGACTACTTAAAATTGAACAGGAAAAAGTTTGTGGGTCTTTTCAGTTTTCTTGATTGGTTAAGCTTCACCAAGTCATTTTACTTCTCTGCACGCTGTTTTGCCAGAAGCAAAATACACATCATGCAAAATAGACCCAATGTCTGCCTTTTGAACGCTTTACGTAGAAGTTCTGACCATCCCTCCATGTTGTGAGCATTCAAAGCCAAGACTATTTGCTTTTTTGACGTAGTATTGCTCTCAAGAAGAAGGTGGGAAACAGTTCAGAGGCAGAATAAGGTTGCCTGTAATTCATGGTGCTCTAATGATACCCAACATTATTACCAACAGGCAGGACTAGTGTTCATCAGGAGTTGATAGGAAGTAATGCTTTTCCCTCTTCAAATGAATAAATACTGTGACAAAATACTTTCTATAGGGAAGATGTATTAGCGTAAGGTAAAACTGCTAGCTTTTCCTAAGCAGATGAATGAGACTTCCAGAAAGTATTTGGCAAGAAAATCCAGGAGACCCTTGCCTATTCATATCAGCACAAAGTTTGTGGAAATGTTGTCACTGTAAGAAGTAGACTTCAATGTCAAGATTTCTCCTAAAAAAGAGACCACCTGTGACCCCAAATGGGTGGAAACAGTAACTGTCAGTGCTAAAAGTAACTCAGGTTTATGGAAGGAGGTATATAAAAGGGTTTTCTTGCACAAATGGAAGTAGTAAAACGCATAAAATTTGCATATAAACTGTTAGACTCAAGCTGGAGTAACTAGGTGAAATTCTGTGATCTGATTAAAGAATCTGATTGGTATCATTTGGCTATCGTATGCCAATATATCCTCTATTTCAATTACTGTTAAATTTTTAACTCTTTACTATCAGTCACATGCTCAAATATGAATGGTCCATCCAATAGTAAGAGCCTCTGCCTGTTCTAAACGATAAGCCTGTTGTAGATCTCAGTTTACTGAAACCCAGATGAGTTTATAGCCTAGTGGTTTCAGGGTTTATTTTTCTTTCTCATAAGCTCATTTATTTTAGGCAATCAGTGTATGCTGTCCTGAGAAAGCATTTGAAAGTAAAGAAGCAATACCTTTGACAAGGTGGCATTAAATCCAGCATAGATGCAGAGTCCTGATTCTGTATTATCCTGTACTGTGTAGCAATCTACATCAATGCAAAGCAGGGTGAAATGCTGTCAAAATAGACCAACTGTGTTTACCACTCACTTTTCCTGCTGCTGGTGATGGCACAAGGTGAATAGTAATGGTGAGCTAGCTCATAATCTTCCAAACAGAAGGTAGAGAGCAAACAATTTGACAAGATTAGTTATTGTGGACCACAGATAAAGGCTTAATATTTTAGCCAAGGCCTGTGTAAGCCAGGTTTATTTTGAAATATGTCTGCTGTCAGGAGCCCAACTGGCTGTATTTACTTCTAAGTTTAATCATATACAGAATTACTCTTTTGGGTTGAGAAGACGCTGAAAGGGATTTAATAGGAATGCTTGTTTTGTGACAGTGCTTTTCAGAGGCAGAATGGTTTGCCCTGCCAAATTTAAGGCCTGTAAGTTTAATGGAACATACTTTTTGGAGTGATGTTACAAACAGTGTTGGGCAGGCAGGAATTGGCGGCGGTGCCTGGAGTGATTAGATTCAACACTGTGGTCTACCACGGTTTAGAGCTCGCTGATGCTGCTAAATCAGTCTCTAAGACTTGTGTTTTAAGACCAGAAAGGACCATTAATACCAGTCAGTCCAGCCACCTGTCTAACACAGGGCACTGAATTTTACTCGATAATTCCTGCATCAGGTTCAAAACCGCTGCTGAACTCCAGCGTGTCATTTAGAAAGAAGCCCAGTCTCCAAGCCAAAAGATGCAGAGGGAACTTTGTTAAGTAGAGAGGCAGCCTGGTGCATCTGAACCACGTGTCGTCTTTACCACTATGATGATTAACGAAGGAATTGTTACAGACTGGTGTACGATGGTTACATGCAACCAGCAATGTTTTTAGTGAGTGTATCGAAAAATATTATTTTTCAAAAGGCAGGCTTTTGAGGTGGCAAAAATAATACCTGAATCAAAGAATAAGAATAATTAAAGATTCACCAAACCACCCAGAGGTAAGAGTATGATGTCTCTGTAGCGTGGTAGATAGGCCACTCACTGTGAGGTCATACCCTTACATTCCAGGCTTTGATCCAGTGAATATTTAAGCATTTTATTCAACCCGAGCAGCCTCAACATTTGAAACTGAGAACAAGCCACCCCAGCACCTGGTGTTAGCGCAGTGTTGCTCCCTTTAGAGGGAAGCAGCTGGAGTCCAGTTCCCCCATACCGATAATAGAGCTGAACCAGTTTCCTCCAACCTCTTGAGTAAATGATCCTATCCCAGTGACTGGTTTCTAGATGAGACTGGTATCACAGCAGCCTCTGTGTCATTTGTTTCCTTGACTTCCACAGAACATGCCTGAAGACAAGTACTCCGTTAAGGATTTGATGAAATATATCCAAGAGGAAGACTGAAGGAAAGGAGAGGAAAAGGAAAGGAATAGATTTTTTTTATTCTGAGGTGAAATTAAGTGAAATTGTTTGTATGACCTCTCATCGAACAATCAAATATTCACTGAGCTCTACTGTTAAACTGCTTCTAATGCTCTTGTCCAATGCATTTGATTTACCTAATATATTTTCAAATGCTTGGTTTCTAAAGGGAATTAGTGTTAGCAAAACACATTCCACAAGAAGCCAAAAATCATGCAAGTAAGGCCATCTTCATAGCCTAAGCCTAATCTTATCTACTGGAAAGATAACCAAGGGTTATAGTTTAGGTTTATAAGCCTTTATATAGCATTTCAAAATCCAGCAGGGTTTTGTTTTTATCGCTTAACTCCTCCATCTGCAGGTAGAAGCTATTGTTTTCGGCTAGTCTATATATTGCTTTGCAGATTAGGACATAGGCTACTTGAAGGATGCCCTTTTCTTTCAGTTCGGTATCCATTTTGGCTATTTTGGGGGCATGATGCCCTGGAAGATCGCTCTGTGACTGCATAATCCTGTCATATTCAGAACTTGTGGATAAAGGCCATTGCTCTCCTTTGGGGTGAGTTCCTTTGGCCAGAGATGGAGCAGTGTGGAAGGATGTACTGATCTATGTGGATTTACATGATTGCAGATTTTACTGATCGTAAGCTACAGTTTAGAGCTAGACTGCTTCAGCAGAATACATGAAAGAGGAGAGCAAGCCAAAAATGCGCATAAGAGTCAGTACTAGAGACCAATACATAACATTTTTGCAACTATGCGTCCAGCTTCTGGGATCCTGGAACAAATTTCTCTGTCAGTAAGGATTTTAAGTCTGCTTTATGGAAACTGATTCTAAAACCAAAATTATATATACTCAAGGGACTAAAGCTCTGTAAGGCTTTGCTGAAAATCAAAGACAGTTCAGGAGCTACGTAAGAACACTCCATATAACAACATACACTCCACTCCATACAGGCATTTTGTCAGATGTATGCATAGGTGATACGAGAACACAATTTGGAATAACTGGAAGAGGCGCTGAGAATTTGTCTTGGGGGAGACACACCTAGCAAGGTTCTTGTTTAGATAGCATTCCTCTGAAGATGAGGATCTTCTTAAGCTTAGCAACCCTTTTAAAAGTACATATTCAAACTGGTAATATCATAGCAGGAAGCCCCTCAAGGAAATCTTTTTACTTCCGTATTAAAACACAGATTCACCTGATTAATTCCAAATTGGTGTTGAGGAAGAAGTAAGCCACTGCAATTCAAGACTCTTCACAATGATGCATCTTTTGCTAACTTAAAAATAATGATGGACTGGATGTCCGTTTCCTAACTTGTGAGGGTTTCTTATTTTTCCATTTCATGGAAGCACTGAGATGAGCATTAAAGAAGTAGGTAGCGTAGATTAAGAGTAGTTCTAGCTCTCATCTTTGTGCTTTTTATGGATGCAAATTCTATCTATCCTGAAAAACAGAGGACTTTTTGACTTTGGGTATGTGCAAGTCAGTGTATATAAAACCAAAGTTCTACCTATCCATCTGAATACATAGTTTGTTCCTGTATTTTGTATGCCATTTTGTACTCATTTTGCATGCATGCATACATACAGTAATTGTATAGAGAATGCTGAAGTGGCATTTGCTAAGAAAATTTATTTGTTAAGGGACAGATTTTCTAGAATTATTTAAGTACCAAGAAATAGCGAAGGTCACCTACTGGGATTTTCCAAAATCTTTAAGCAAGAAATTGAAATCTGTGAGAATGAGGAGTGAGACCTTAAGAGGCTTTGTTGAACATTCCTAAGCGTGTCTGTCTGTCCTTGCACATTTGGACCTTCGGCACTGCAGCTGAGTTGCCCACTATATCATTCTTCTGTCTGACCTAAAACACCAGCTGAAATACTTTCTTCTTGAATGACTTGTTTGGTTGCTTTCATGAAATGCAAATTCAGCGACTGTCTGTCTTACATCTCAGGAGAAGATAGTGTCATATTGTGCATTTAATTTATACTATGAGGACTGTTTTCTTCACAAGCAAAAAGACAAACATTGTTTGTTAAATCTGTGTCTTAGGATACAGTCAGGCATAGTCAGCATTGCTTTCAATTAAGTAAAATACGATGAGATTATAGTGGCAGATATATAATGATAGCACAAACTAATAAAAATTGCTTTCTTCAGGTCAATGTCTTCTGTATTTTGAATAAAACTCTGCAAACACTGAGACTTTAAGGGTAGTTCCCAGCACCTCCCATTCGTCTGTTTAGATATTTAAGTTACCTTTGATCTTGAGGTATAAGACTATCCCTTCAGTTTACTGCAGAGTAAAATGCTCAGCCTCTGAACGGAGCTGCCTGCAGCATCCCACCGGGCTGGGTACAGAGCCTTATCGGCAAGGGACGATTTTGCCACCCTCGGCCCTTGCAGTAGTACCTCATTGACACAAACAGACTTGTTAGCTGCCTTTTACTACTCACAAAGAAAAATGTTGCTTAGTGCGAGTTGGAATGGCAGAGTTGGGCCCGTGGTGAACAAAGAGTCCAGGATTATCGTTCCGAAAAGCCCCCTGAGGCCTGTATCAAGAGTTATTAACCACTGATTCAGCCCATAGCTTTATTTTGTAGGCTTAAGTGGGATTTCAGTGGTATATTGGGTCTTGTGTCTGTGTAGGGGTGAATTTTGCCCTCTGTTATTTTATCTTATAAATAGCTGTTACAGTTTCTCTTTTACATTATTGTTTAAATCTCTTTCAAAGGTATGGTTTCTTAATCCCCTGCTGCTTTTTTTTTTCTTTCTTCTAATAAAGAGTAAATAAATTTGCAAATCCACACATGACTGAAACAAAAGGCAAATAAGCCCTGCACAGTTTGTGTTTGGTGCGGGATACCTCATTTTGATGATTTCAGTCATCATTCATTTGAAAAGCAGAAGCTATGATTGTTAAGCCTCATTATTTTCAATGAAGCCTGACAGTTTCAAGGTTAAACAGAAGACAGCTACTTTCATCCCAGTGGTATTTCTCTTCAAACATGGGCAGCTCTTCGCTGACTTGTCTGCTCTGGTGTGCAGTGTCATTGCTTGGTCACAGAGTGGTGCACATCTAAGCCCAATTGCAGGACAGTGTGTAAGCAGTGACCTCCAACCTATGTCTCCCCAAATGAAACCTCAATTATTGAAGTCATTTTTCCCCCACTTGTATAAGCCCCACGGTATTTCTTTTTAAGCTGAACAGTGATTTAAATAAGCCATGATCTCAGATTTTAGTTTTTCTGCTGTCTCCCTGAAAACAATTTGCAGCCCAAACCTTCTGTTTGTCCTGACAGTTTGAAATGTTTCTCCTGTGCTTTATGTCTCTGAAGCACGTTGGAGAGGGTTCTAGTGTGAGAGAGCAAGAGACCTCCAGTGATAGTTAAAGTGGCTGAGAAAGCTGCAATGCTTCTGAATGTACCTCTTGTTAAAAATGAGGACTGGTCTACCATCGCTTTCTGAAATTGCACATGGACTGACAACTGATTTGGTAGTGAAACTTGTCAGTAAGAGATGCTGAGGAAACTATGACCTATCAGTAACTGAGGTAAAACCCTTAGAACCCAGAAAACATTGATTTGTCCACTGTGAGAAAACTTTCAGGAGCAAATAACTTGTGAAAGCACTGACTTCATACTCGCGCGGACTGACTGCACTGAGTTATGACTGTCTGGATGCTGCCTCCATAAAGACGAAGAAGTGCAGTAGATATATGTTACAAAACCAGGAAAAATGCACTAGTTGGTTAAAAAGGAAAAACGATACATGGAGAACTGAAGGGAGAGGAGTAGCTAAGCAGTGGTTTTTCACCTGTGCTTTCAGTCCTTGAGTCCCTGTGAAACGGCTAGAACCAGCTGAACTTTCCACATACATTTCCTGGTGTCTGATAATTACATTAGGGTGGTGAATTCTTAATCTCGTTTCAGGAATTAAGTCACCTGGTGAGTACAATGAAAGGTGTAGCTTCGTGGTGCTTGGTGGTTCCTGGAAAACAAGAGTGTTTCAATACGTACCATGTACGTTAGTCATGACTTGTGGCAATAAATCCAAGACGTGTTAACTAGTTTTCCTGCACTGAAGTTACTAATGCATCCATGAGATAAAATGAATTTTACAGTTTTGATAAAGCTGTGTTATTTTTATTTCCTATCTGATTCTTCATGTTGTATAATATATTCTAAAAAAACCAACCCTGTCTTTTCAGATAAGAAAAAATGGTCAACTTTGCAACAGTGAATACAGCTATTTGAACCTGCAACTCTTTTTATCCATTATGGAAGTTGTGTGTATAATATGCTGGACATGATTCTAAAAGTGTTCTGCTATACACAGTACCTGCTTTTATATAGTTAGCTTATTTTTGGGAGAGCTTTCATTGAAGGATTCCATAAAATACAGATGAATTGAAGAAATAGCTTGAATTCATGATTACTGGAGTGCTGCAGATAAATGTGTGCAAATGAAAAACCGTGAACAAATTTAGCCCTTTGCGTTTGCCTACATACTTGAACAGAAGGAAAGAACAAATTAAGTCAGTGAGATGCTGGACATGCTTATAGCCTGTGCCTTAAAATTAAGAGAAAATTAGGCGGCTTTCTGTCCTACTTATTTATCCTGTTAATTTTTCTGTAGTTGTGTCGACATAATAATCATATGGGCCACCTTCAAAATATCATCGTCCACATCCTCAGAAACAGCTTGTTGAGTATTTTGAAAAAGTTTTTGACATAAAACACATGGGGTTTTAGGCATAAATTTATAAACTGGAGAATAAAAGTATCTATCTGTTAGATAACGGACAGGGTATTTTTTAAGGGGAAACAACAGCTAAGTGTTACATTTAACAAGAGTCATGGACCACTCGTGTTTTAAACAGTGCAAGAATGTAATGTCCTGCTTACACCGCAGTGTATATGTGCCATAGCATTGCTGCACAGGGTTTTGTGTTAATGCCTTATGGGGACCTCAGATACTACATGTACTACAAAGGAAAAGTGAGTTGATATGTATCACTGACTGCAAATGGATTGCGTTGTAGGTTAAAAAGTTTTCCTTAAGTTGTCTGCATTTTCCCTTAATGTCTGTCTTTTACAGTAGTGCTTTGTTTCTGAGCATGACCACCACCAGGACAGCTTGGTTCAGTGCAAACACTGTCTCTTTCAGCCAGAACATTCCTAACGTTAGCTTCCTTTTTTTTTCTCTCCTCTCCCTCTCCCCTGCCCCCTCTCAGGTTGGAAAGGCTGGTGGACGTCCTGAGGAAGAAGGTTGGAGCAGGGACCATTAGGACCGTGATCTGATTGAAAGCTCTAGTCTAAAGAAGCATTCACATCTGGTGACCAGGCTGCTTCATTCAGCACTGTGTAAACACTGAAGCCTTAACTTAGCAAACAGTTGTTAGAAGTGGGACACTCCAGCGACATTCCAAGCTGAGATAAAATCAAATCATAAATGTTTAACTACTTTGCTGCTGAGTTCTGTGATTTGTTGAAATGTTTCACTGCAAACATATATTTGTTTTTAAGCAGATGCATTGTGGCACTGTGTACTGTGAAAAATGATGTAGATGCTTATTTTAACAGTCTGTCCTCTCGGTGTTACTATAGTCTGCTGCAAGGCACAGCTTGATCATGTTTTCAAATACTGCAGGCTTCAGGTGCAAAATCCTGCAAAGCAGTTTCAAAATTCAAATCCCTTATGTTATTTGTGAGACTGCAAACAGTCCAGTATTTGTATGTTAAATATATTAATTGATAAAGTAGGTTCACATTCAAGAAATATCTCTGGCTATTATATTGGAGATTTTTTCCTCCTTACTCATAGCCCATTGAATTGCAGCTAGTGACTATGGCTACATCTAAGGGAAGGATACATGTCTAGCTTTGTACAATGGTTGAATAGCTACTGCTAGTACATGGCATTTTCAGCGCACATTAAAAAGAAATGTACAGTTAGGCTTCACTGGAGCTACAGCTTCATAAATCACAACATGAAAGCCCTGTGACATTGTACAGTATCTCAGACAGTGGGGAAGGTTTCCGTTACTGTTTTTAGTCACTCTGTCGTTTCCTATGATGGAAAATCTCTCAAATATTCAGAAACTACCTTATACAGTCAAAATTCGCCTTTTCAGTGTAAGGTGGGTCCCTCACCCCTTTCTTACAAGACCTTTTCCCTGCTCCTTCTAGACCTCTGATTGCTCTGCAGTGCAGGAGTACCATCCAGGTTGGGTTTGAGGCCAGACTGCCAACCCTCTGCTTTGTGTATTCCTGAAGTGCCCTGGGACTGAACTCAAGGGCTGAAGGATAGAATCCTACAGGGTGTGGAGAAACTGAGGGGTGAGGAGGAAAATTTGGGGTACACAGACATTATAGACCTTACAGATATACAGCAGAGTTGCACCTAGAGTTGTGACCCAAACATCTCTCTGTATTCAGTGTGTCTTTGTCACATGACCAAAGGTGAGCAGAAAGGTCAGGTCAGCACTCAGAGAATCACAGAATCACTGGGGTTGGAAGGGACCTCTGGAGATCATCTAGTCCAACCCCCCTGCCAGAGCAGGGTCACCTAGAGCAGGTTGCACAGGACAGCATCCAGGCAGGTTTGGAATGTCTCCAGGGTCAGAGACTCCACCACCTCTCTGGGCAGCCTGTGCCAGTGCTCTGCCACCCTCAAAGTAAAGAAGTTCCTCCTCATGTTTAGATGGAACTTCCTATGGTCAAGTTTGTGCCCACTACCTCTTGTCCTGTCACTGGGCACCACTGCAAAAAGACTGGTGCCATCCTCCCGGCACCCTCCCTTTAAGTATTTATAAGCATTGATGAGATCCCGTCTCAGTCTTCTCTTCTCCAGACTAAAAAGACCCAAGTCCCTTAGCCTTTCCTCATAACAAAGATGTTCCAGCCCCCTAATCATCTTTGTAGCCCTCTGCTGTACCATCTCCAGCAGTTTCCTGTCCTTCTTGAACCGGGGAGCCCAGAACTGGACACAGTACTCCAGGTGCGGCCTCACCAGGGCAGAGCAGAGGGGGAGGATAACCTCCTGTGACCTGCTTGCCACACTCTTCTTGATGCACCCCAGGATGCCATTGGTCTTCTTGGCCACAAGGGCACATTGCTGGCTCATGGTCATCCTGCTGTCCACCAGGACTCCCAGGTCCCTTTCCACCGAGCTGCTTTCCAGCAGGTCAACCCCTAACCTGTACTGGTGCGTGGGGTTATTCCTCCCCATATAAACCTGCTCAAGAAGGCAACTGTAATCTCTAAGCAGCCCAAATTCAGTAATGAATCTCAGGAGCATGGTGGGCTTTCAGTGACTCTCAGGACCAACCAGCTCAGGCAGTGTGGATGTAGCTCCTAAGGCTTCCACTTGCCTACTCTGCTTTGTGTTTAATGTTGTTTTGCTGTCTTCCCTCTAAATGTTTGCTTGTACAGCTGTCATGACAGGGCAGTCTAGCTGAAGAAAATGAAATTTTAATTTTGGATAGGGGGAGACATTTCAATGCCATTTCAACCTTCATCATCTGCAAACCTAAGCTCCTCCTGGTTTCAGTTGACCAAGCCTAACCCCTTGCAGGGAGATGACTAACATTCCTCCAAGCCAAATTTAACCAAGTCACTTCCTGAAACTTCTGAAGTGCTCCTTTTTGACCTTTGGTCAATCCTAAGATAGCCAGTGAGTCTGGAGTCTCTCCCCCACACTTATTCAGTGGGAAGAAAGTTTAATGCTTCCAGAGCAGAGGACTGTCACCCCCCAGCTCCCAGCCCCTTTACATGTCCCACGTGCTGCTGTCCAGCACTTGGGCGACTGTTGTGGTTTGACCCCAGCCGGCAGCCCAGCACCACGCAGCCGCTCGCTCACTCCCCTCCCAGTGGGATGGGAGAGAGATTCGGAAGAGTAAAAATGAGAAAACTCGTGGGTTGAGATAAAGACAGTTTAATAGGTAAAGCAAAAGCCGCACATACAAGCAAAGCAAAACGAGGAATTCATTCACTACTTCCTATTGGCAGGCAGGTGTTCAGCCAGCTCCAGGAAAGCAGGGCTCTGTCACACATAATGGTTACTTGGTAAGACAAACACCATCACTTCCAATGTTCCCCCCTTCCTTCTTCTTCCCCCAGCTTTATATGCTGATCATGATGTCATATGGTATGGAACACCCCTTTGGTCAGTTGGGGTCAGCTGTCCTGGCTCTCTCCTCTCCCAACTTCTTGTGCACCCCTAGCCTACTCGCTGGTGGGGTGGTGTGAGAAGCAGAAAAGGCCTTGACGCTGTGTAAGCACTGCTCAGTAACAGCGAAAACATCCCTGTATTATCAACACTGTTTTCAGCACAAATCAAAAACATAGCCCCATACTAGCTACTATGAAGAAAATTAGGTCTATCCAAGCCAAAACCAGCACAGCGACTCAACTGCTTTTTCCTACTGCCTTCATTGAGCTTTAGTGCACTAAGTGAAAGACAAGACCTCCTGAGCTGTCAGTGCTGTCAAACCATTTCTCTTCTAAGGAAGTGGTGAGGAAGGAATAAAGATAAAAATGTAAGGACTACCATACTGTGCTAGACCAAAGGTCCAACTAGCCCAAAGACTGCCTTTGGCAATAACCAGTAGATGATGCCTAGGAAAGGGTATAAAGTCAGGCCAGCACTAGTGACCTTTTTCCTGAATGGTGTCCTAGCAAATTATTATTTAGGGGCTTTCTGAGCCAGAGGTGGTGTCTTTGTATTTAGCAGCATTTTTTCATGGACTGTTTTTGAATTCATTTGAACTTTTAGTATCTACATGTTCCTGTCAGGAGGACTTATGCAGTTAATGGTGCATTGAGTGAAGAAAAATTTCCATTTCTTTGTTATGAACCAGCTCTATTCATTTGCTATCACCTAGTTTTTGTCTTAGAGAAACAGTGAACAACCATTCCCTCTTCATATTGTTTCCATGTCCCATGTGATTTTACCTGTTTGGCATCCTTCCCCCACCATCTCTTTTCCAGAGAGAACCCCTAGTTTCTTGTAAAGAAGCTGTTTCATGTTTTTGATTGGCCTTGTCATACTAATCTATTTCTTTTCCAGTTCTGTAGTGTTTTTACTGAGATACAACCAGATTTGTGCCTAGTATTCAGGATGTGGATAAATTGTGGCTTCAACAGTTGTCATAATGATGTTTTCTGTTTTGTTCTCTATGCTATTTGTAATCATGTTTAGTATTGGATTTGCTTTATGACAGACAATTTCTTGGAATTTATATTTCTGTAATAATACTAACAACTCTAGATCTCATTCCTCAATTATGATGTTCAGCTTAAAGTTCATCATAGGGTGTATGAAGACAGAGCTGTTTTCTGAATGCATAACTTTGCAGTTACGGGTACTGAATGTCATCTGTTGTTTTAACATGCATTCCCTAGTGACCATGAGCTCCTATTCTGTCTCTTCTCACAGCTCTTCTTTACTACTCACAGTAACACAATATCATCAGTGTCTCCATGCTGAATATGGTGATATGAAATATCGCTATGTCCAACTTGGCTCCCTTTTCAAGGTGATTTCTTAGTTAAGTTGAACAACATGGGCTCTGGGACAAAGATGCCTGTGGGACAATAAGGTAACTTTCCTTCACTGTCAAAAAGATATTTATTCTCACCCATTGTTTTAATCTAACTTTTAACTACTTATTTTTCCAAGTAAAGATCTTTGGTGAGGAAGCTTGTTTGCTACTTTGGAAATGCAAGATTACTACTACATCAGGGTTTGTTTTCCATGCATGAATGTGCTAAGTTCCTCCTTCCCCTAGGAGTATCGAGAAGTCCTCACCTTGGCCCAGATCTTTCCGCCTCTGAGCAAATCTTGTGAGTGCAGGCTTCATACAGCAAGACTGTTTGACCTCCATCCTCTTGTGTCAGCTGGCTTTGTTTAGGAAAGTAGGATCAGCCAAGCAAAAGCAGTCTAGCAGACTTAATGTTAGATACATCTGGTTGTGGGTAATACTCAATTCGGTAAAATTAGGTGATAATTTTGCTTCATAATTTTCCTTTTGACACATTGTACCTAAGTGAAAAAATATTTCCTGACTCTCTCTTATGTCTTGTACCAAATAGCCTGAAATTCAGTGAGCTTTTTAGTTAGGGGGTTTTGTCATCCTGTAGATAAATTACTTTGAATCATAATTAAATTAGGTGTTGATTTTTAAAATTCAGCTAGAAATGTTTGTGTTCTTTGAAAAGGACTTTGGGAAATTTACTGTGCTGAGAGGCAAAGATTTGGAAACAGTTGGGTTCTTGCTCTTCCTTGCTAACAGCCTGGTGTGTGGTCTTTGGCAAATCCCTTAGTGACAGTCATAAAAGTTATGCAGCCCCTGAAGAGGTGCCTTGGGGCAGTTTGCAAAAGCATCTGTGTGGGTAATGTCAAAACATCTCCACTTCTTCACCAGCTGAAGTGAACAGCAAAAGTCACACAGGTCCAGTAATGCAGACCCAGCCTTTAGTCCTCTCAGGTGAATTTCTGGCCCCATTGAACCCAGTCCGAGTTTTGCCTTTCAGTGTAACAAGGGCAGGAATTCTGGTCTGGCATGTAGAAATAGGCGATAATGATAACAAGGGTTAATTGGCTTTTGTCATATAGATTATTCATTGAGAACTGATTGACGTCCATGCAGAGCTCTGAAGGTGAAAAGAAGCCTGCCTTATACAGCAGACAAATGCAATTGTCACTTCTGTCCTAATTTATGAGAGAAGGATGAGATTGCATCAGATTATGTACCAGGAGTAGCAATTCATTTGCCTCCCGATGGAACAGTGGTTCATGATGAAAGGTGGCTCACTACAGGCAATGCTTATGGTGGCAGTTGTAATTACCGGTCAAATTAGTGTCCCTGCTGTCTTGAAGAGCACTGAGATACTCAGAAACGTCCTTTCCCTGTGAGATTTTGTGTGTTTCTCTTGATGATCCTGCAGCACGTTATGCATTGGGAGCTATTTCTGGTATATGCCAGGGTAAAATATGTAAATAGCATCATGTTGGCTCGGGATAAGAGCGTTATTAATGCTTTTCAGCACTGTAATTATATTCATAGTAAGCCTTCCCTAAGCCCTCACTAATTAACAATATTGTGACAAATCAACTTTAACAGACAAGAACTGTGGACCTTTAATCATTTAGTACTGTTTTTCATTCAGCCCACAGCCCAAAATCGGTAGCACGGTTTTCTGTACTAGTGTTGGGAAAACTGCTGATATTTGAAAAGTTCAGAGCCAGCTCAGTCTTGTTAGCGGAATCCTGTAGATGAAGTCAGTTTGATTCCCCTTTAAATATATTCACAGGAAAGTAAGATTCATTAGTTAATCATTAAGGTAGGGGAATACTAAAAGTGCTTTTATAAATAAGCCATCGTATTGAAATAGTTTAGTAATGTCAATATGTTGTCACAGGCACATTTCTGTATTTATTTATTCCAAATCACAGGACATTTTACAAGACACCTTAATTTTCAAATTAAATGGCTTTATAAATATTCTTATCAGGTGATCAAGATTTGTAACATCTTTAATCCACGTACACAAATGAACTTGCTATCTAAATGTCACGATTTCTCTGTGCCTTTATTTTCTTCATTTAGAATAATTCCACATGAAGGCTGTTAGGTTTGTTGGTTTTTTTCTTTTTAATTTGTGCCCCAGAAGATTTTCCTCCTGTGCAAGAATAAGCCGTGAGGCACATGAAATCACTGACCGGAGGTTTCTCTGATACTGTGCTTGCTATGATCGCGGCGTTACATGTACTGACTCTTATCGCCGTACTATTTCACATCAGGTCTGCAGAACTGGACTTTCTCTGTTTGTTCTTCTCATGCATTGGTAAATAAAATGTATTAACAAGTCCAAAAAACCAAAGTGGTGTTCTCATATTAGGTTGATTATAAGTCAGCTGTTGGGCTTCAGTGGTCTAAACATTTCATTCCTCAGTTTTGTTGGGAGCACACGTGTTCTGGGAGGCTTTTAAACAAATACTTGAAATGGTTGAAAGATTTACATTGCCAATGCCTAGCTAAATATATAGTCTTTAGAAAAGACATGGTTTATTTTGGCACCATTTGAAAAACTCAAATATTTTAAACATTTGTTAAGTTTGAGCTTGCACATTTGAACTAAAAGTTTGCATTCCAAAATTGCATCTCGGGTTACCTGTCTCTCTCTCTTTTGTATTTTATAATCCCTTTATTAAAAGTCTTTGCAAAAGGAGTTGGGTTTTGGGGTTGTGTGGTTTGGGGGGCTTTTTGTTAATTGTAAAATATTGCCATTAACTTAATAAATTGTCAGGTAACATTTACCTGGCAACTCTATTCAACTAAACAACAGAAATGCAGCGCCAGGAGGGTTTTCAGAATTTAAGGCTTCATGTTGGTAGCTGAGACTTGGTTGTAAAATTAATCAAATACAGGAATAGAGGCCAAATCCTGCAGTGCTTTATTCTTAGTCATATCATGTACTATGATGAGTAAGTACTAATGCCGATGGTGAGTGCAGGGCCAGGCAATAAACAGGTTGAAAAGGTGTACTGAGCTGATAAAATAGAATAGCTCAAGGAAAAGGAAAAACTGTCTTTCACCTGGAGTTGATTTTCTTTTCCTTCCCTTGGCAGGGAGGAGGGCGGGGGCAGGGGCAATGTTTAGTCTAACTTTTAATTTTAAAAAAAATCACCTTTTATTTTCTCATAAGTTTTCACCTGAAACTTGTACTGAAACTTAAAAAGTTGAGAATGTATAAATTGAAACCACCATATTTTGTTTAAAGCCTGCAAGAACACCTGTTCAACAAGTCCAATTACAATTGTGCACGTGCTTTGGTGTGTTGCCCAGCCACCCACCAGCTCCAAAGGGTCACACTCCTTTCTGAGAAGCTGTCATCAGCAGGAGTTGGGCATGTTTCCTCCACAGTTACCTTGGACCAAAGGTCCAAACAGTGTCACATTCACAGAAGTTCATCGTTATTTGAATGGCTTCTGAACATGATAGAAGCAGATCCATTGTCATATGGTAAAACAGCGATATACCTGGTAGCACTGGTTGCAACTGCTTCCCAGTGGCCATGCTAAAGCAAGGTTATGATAAACCTTGCAGATTACATGAATTTACGACGATTAATACTCACACATGAATGTGCATGCTGTATTTCATATAAAATTGAAAAATGTAACGGCTTCCCAAAGAATTCAAAGGATGGAAACAATGGTATATTTATTCATGGACTAACTATTAGCAGAACTAATTCCAGAGCCAAACTCACAAAAGCAAAAAGAGAAAATCAAAATATTAAGATGCAAAAATTGGTACTACTCTGAGTCATTGTCTGAAGCCTCAAGACTTTGTTCATTAGTATTTGACTTCTACTGATGTAGTGCCACTATTTCACAAGTTGTGTGATCAAACAACTAAACTTTTCAAAAATCGGTCTATGAGACCGATTTTCAGGTTACTGATGTCTAAGGCGCTGTAGATAGCAACTTATAAATATCAGCTTAGAAGTTGAAATTTTGCTTAGAAGTAAGTTTTCAAATATCTGTAAGTAAGAATCAGCTTTTCAAAAAATTAATTCACTTCTTCACTTGGATATTTAGCTTATTCAGAGAACATACTCAGATGCAGCCTCTGTGAAAGCATACTAGACTAGAAATAGAATAACAAACAGTAGGAAGTCTCCATCAGGACATGCTCATAGCACTAATATCATCCCATTTGGTGCCTTAACATGCTATTAAAACTACCAGCTTTGTTTCTTCCACTGTATATAGGGAAAATTTTCTCTCTCACCCCTAACATTGGAATTGGGTAAAGTCCGAAAACACGCGAGTGTGGAAGCCTTGCCTGCTTCAGATGTAGAAAAGGAGGAAAAGTTGTTACAATGAGTGACAGAAGTACTTTGTTTTGCTTACACATAGAAGTCTTGAAAACTGCAAGATACAGCTGTTGTAATATTTGAAAGTAGGTGTCTCACTGAGGTCAAAGTTGGTATGTGAGCATAAGGCTAGGAAATTTGTTGAAATTTGGTTGTGTTCAGTATTTTTACTTAATTCTTATTTGATATGGCAAGCTACCTTTGCTCTAAATTTCAAATAAAACAACCTTTCTAATTAACATTTAGCTATTTTGGTCACTGTATAATCAATATGAAAATTGGCAGTGTCCCCTCTACTTCTCGCAGGTTGAGCAATAGAACTGGCAGTTGTCCTATCGCTAAGGCTTTCTTGGTATAAATATGACACAAAAAGTTATGATATCAAAATAGTAAATATTGAATTATATTTAATAGTGTCTGATCCCTTTTACAATTTTCATCAATAAATTTCAGCACATATTTAAAAGGAAAATTAATAGCAATAGTACTTTATCCCCAAATTGATAAAAGAAATGCCAAAATGAGCATTTGACTGTATGCTGTATTTCTTCACTCTGGGCCTGATTAGAATGGACTAAACTAGACTGCAGATTTTCCAGGCAGATCTTACCACCTCTGTTGGTGCAGGCAGCCCTTCCAGATGTCAAAGCACTATTTTGGCTCAGGTGTACTCATGAAATGCCACCTCTTGCCATCCACAGCTCTTTCACATTTCTAATAGTTCCCACTCTCTGGCTTAGAAAGTCATGACTTCTTCTGTCCAAGTGAGTAGAGAATGAGCAGAGCTTGGTTAACATAGCTGATTTTGGCTTAGCCAGAAGGGGGCTAAGAGGGGCTGCAGCCTTTTCAGTGGGCCAGACTGGTGACCACTGGGAACATCTGAAAGATCTGGTCCTTGCTAATTTACAGCTTTCAGGGATTCATTCTGGGCTGTCTCCATTATTAGTCTAAGAAAATGAGTTGCCACTATATGAATAAAAGTAAGGGCCGTGTCTCCAGCAAAGTTGTTATTCGGCAGCTTAAATTTTAATGTGCCTTTATTTGCTCAGTAGTTTCTTTAAGTCAAGCTAAGAAATCATATCAGCAACAAATTTTGTATGTACAAAAGGAATTTTATACATATAAATAAGTACAAATATTAAAATTTGTACATATTTATAATACAAATATTACCAATACACATATATTAACAATATACATATGTACACATGTATAATACAAATATTATTAAAAATAATACCCCAGTTGGACTGCTTTATAGACTAATGTTTGGCTACTGGGCCATGGAAAAACCTCTGGAGCTGGCTACAGCTTCCCGGGGGAGTCAACAAAACTGAATTTTACCATCCTAACGTATTTTATTTTTTCCTCTTGCCAGTAGCAGCAATGTTCAGCTTTGCAGAGAGGAGAAGGTCTCCCTCGGAGGCAAAGGGGAACCTGTGGAGTTTCAGGGCATCCAAAGATATAGGGGTGATGCTGTGAGAGTGAGTTGATTTCTAGGGGAATCTGTCATAGGGAATAGAGCTCAGAAAGGTTTTAATGTGATCCCTACCCGTAACAACAACTAACATCTGTCTGTGCCTGAAGTCACCTCTGCTTTATTCAGGCAATCAAATCGAAGCCTGAGCCATTTACAGAATCCGGCTGTTTGAGTACATTCAGTGTTTCCGCACATCCTTGCTAGAGTAACAGATCACGGGTGCATAAACCAGGGCTGTGCCCAAATGATGGCTGCACCTCTGCACGTCTAGATTACCAGGTCAGGCCATTTGCAGGAGAAGCAGATGCCTAGAACAAAAAGATGGCATGTGGAGCATCCCATGGCCAACTTCTGTGCATTTGGGGCTAGCTCCATGCTGGTCCCTGGGCTGGGCTGCCTGGTAGCAGGCAATAGAAGCACATCTCTCAGTATGGTTTCTGTAGTATCCTGAGTGCGTTGAGACTGCTTGGGGGTGTGAATCAAAGCACAGAAAGTGGAGCCATCTGGGAGAGTGGCTCTTAAAGCCCTAACACAAACCAAAACACAACTGTAGATGCCTCCCGAGTGAAATCTGCCTCGGGAATTTGCTCTTTGGAGATGTCTGTTTTGCACAGGGCAGGGCTCACTCTGCTGGACTGTGATTCCCCCGTTCTGACCCAAAAGCATTGCATATGGGACTAATTGCACCCATTTATAGTACTTTCAGACTAGAGTTTGCTCACCCCCGGGAGCCTGAAGTGCAAGAGAAGCAAGGACAAAGATGTGCAAACTCACCCCACACTCTGTGTTAAGCAAAGGCTTGTCTAAGGGTTGTGCTGCCGGTGCACAGGGATGCCTGGGGAGAGCGAGAGGGACTGCTCTTACCTGCACAACTACAGCATCAAACACCTGAATACAGCAACTGCTGTAGCATGTGCTGGAAAGAAGGCTGGAAAGCTTCACAGTTTTGCTCTTCTTTGATCGCCTAATGGAGAAACTCCGCTCAATTGCTTTTCAAGCAGCTAAATGCCCTGCTTCCTCCACATTTTGCCTGTCTGCTCATGATAACTTTATTTCCCCAGAGCTCTAACAGCCACTAGAGTAAGACTCTTATAAATCTGAACTGCCTGTGCCTAAAGAAAATATGCTTTCATCAGTGTGTGTTTTGTGAAATCCCACAGGGCTGTTCTCAACAGTCCTATATAGCAAATCCGCAACTGCCCGTTGTAACTATCCACCCTGAATTTCAGTAAAGGCGTTATCCTTGTAATTTTCCAGTCATTGAAATCTGGTCTGCAAATGACTAACGTTACATGTTACGAGGTGTTTCATCCAGAACTTCACCCTCGCACAGCCTCATTTCCTGTGGAGCCGACCATTTGTTATCGGGTGACCTGCTACCTACTGTCTCATTAAAAGTCATATTATTTTTTTTCAGTCCTATTGACATTTTATCTTCTTAGGGTTCTTCTAAAACCACCTGCTGCAAGTGTCTAACTAGGTGCTGTGACTATTGCTTTCCACTAGTAGTGAAGCGAGCCAAGGTCTGGCAGGCTGAACCACATATTACCCTCTTGACCCAGGATGTGTAGGAGATATACCACCACCTGCCATAGGCATGTCCTGTTCCCTCCTTCCACCCCACCCCCCTGCTTGCAAAACCTGTAAATTATGTCTTTAGTTCCTATTCAGTTAGTCTTTTACCTAAGCAATTCTTATACAACGCATGTATCTAGCTAGCTACGATGTCAATTTATGATGATTGTAATATACACATATAATAGAGTTCAACCCAAAGAAAAATATTTCCTTGGCTTGAAATATTATGCATTGTAAAGGTGAGAAACCCTGTAGAATGTTTCAACATATAAAACCAACATGGTAGGCTCCTCCTCCTTGATTTACTGTCGCTTTTCTGGTGCGCTCACCATAGGAAAGCTGGACACCAACCAGAACTGCAGCACCCCTTGATCTGTTGGCCTCCCCTAAAGCAGGTCCCAGGCCTTCAGGTAGAACTGCAGATGTGTGGGGAATTACAGATTCCTCACTAAGGACTCCATGGAGAATCTACTGCTGTTATTGAACTTGTTTTCTAGTATGTCTTTGTCTTCTTTCAACTTCAGACCAGAATGTCTCATTAAACTGCTTTTTCCTGAGAACTTAAAGAGCAATTTGCTATCTCAAATTCTTCCCCATTTGATAATTGCAGACCGTGAACAGATTACCATTAATCTTCTCTTGAATAAACTGAACAGGGTGAGTTTCTGATATCACTTATCAGATGTTGCTCAGACAGTAAGCCATTTCTAATTCTTGGGCATGCAGATGCTTGAATTGGGCACAACACTCCTTTCGTGCTCTCAGACATGGTCTATGTGGACCTGATCTCTCCTTGCCCTTACTGTGTACTATCCTGATTCCAAGGACTGTGCTCGTTCTCTAAGGCACAGCATCACCCCAGAACCTCATGCTCAGTGTCAGTCCTAGAGTCAGAGTAGGTGTATTTGTGGTCCATTTCTCCCTAAAATTTTCTGGATATGGAAGAGACCAGACAGAAAATAACCTGAGGCAGAAAACAATGATGAAAAAGTAAGCTGAAAGAAAGATGGTAAAATAGGGTAGGAAGTGAACCCTGCTTCGTTAATGTTGTTGCCTCCATCCTGTATTTTTCTTGCTGGACCATGAATCTTCCCCGATATGGAAAGAAATCGGTCCCTCGTCATAACCATCTGAAAGTCAAAAGAGCTGAAGCCAGGTATATGTCTAGTAAGGCTGCTACAAAAAAAAAAAAAAAAGCAAAGTGATTGTGTAGTTAATCTTGTTGGTTTAGTTGTGTTCCATGGTGATTTTAATTACACTGTAATTTGAGCTAAGTTAAAGGATGGTAAGAACAGTGGCTGGGTAGAGGTTAGAGGAATGTGAATGGAAAGAAGTGATTTTGGGGGCAGATCTGATGGGCAGGAGTATTGCTCCGCTCCCGGGGAGGGGGCGAGGCTGTTCTTGGCATGAGCATGACAGGGAGCAGTGCCAAGAGGCGGGCAGGGCTGGCGGCCAGGGATGACAGCCGCTGAGTAGGAAGAGTGATACCGCACTGACCATGAAAAGGGGGTGAGAAACACTGCACTGATGCTGGTTAAGAGGGAGGAGGTCAAAAGCAGGACTCAAAGATGTAAGGAAGGATATCACACGAACAGAGCTGCAGAGCTGAATGCCAGCACTGAGCATCCACCCTCCCTGGCGGACACTTCACAACATCTATGAGGCTATACCTTGAATTCACCTGAGTTTTGCCCTACCTGACAGCAGGGTCTGCCCTCACAGCTAGAGGTGTATGCAGCTGGTAACTTAGCTTTCAGGTCCATCAGTAATGGCTGCATTCAAACATCAGCTACGGCACTGATGGACCCTAAAATACTACTGTTTGATTAAGCAATACTGTCAGAGCTGTGTGCTCTGCAGCACTTGAAAGAAATGTTGTTTAGGTGGACTGGTGTGGAGTGACAGTAGTTTTTGACCAAAGTATTCCTAGGAATGTTAACACTTAGGTCAAAATGCACCTAGCACAGCTACCTTGGACTGCAAAGCCATGTAAAATGCCTGAAGCAATCACTTCTTGAGTCCATGCTGCAGCCTTCTTATGGTAATGGGGAGCTACTGAGGGTCAATATTAAGAACGCTCATTTTACTGATGGGCAAAATATTTTGTTTTGGTGGGGAACAAGAGGCACAGCTCAGAAAAGATAGGCTGGTTTTTGTGTATGTGTAGTGTGTACTTTGTATGTGGCAAATAAGTTTTATTACTGAGGAGAGAAATGGTAGTTTGTGCTGGCATATAATGTATGTTGATGTCTCGTATTTCTTAAAAGACAGAAGCAGTCACAGGGATGACAAATGGCCCTGAGCATGGCAGAGCTGGCTGCACCCCTCTAGTTAGACAGCAGTGTGTGGGCGGAGGTCCTGTGGGCTCCTTTGAAAGCCAAGAACTCCCCCATAGCAAACTCATACTATCTCATGGGATCAAGATCACAGATTTCCCCTTTGATTTTCAAGAGCTCTTGTCATACCAAAGAAAAGCCAGCATTAAATGTGTGCCACCTTTGCCCCTGCACTTTGGGGAGCTCTTATCACAGGAGAGACCGCACTGCTGCTTTCAGATTTTGGAAGGACACAGAATCTATTGCACTTTCTTACAGTGCCCTGGAACATTGGCTCTAAAGCAGAAAACTAATGATGGACAGGTTGCAAAACAAATTCTGTGAAGTTTGCTTTGTGAAGAAGCTGATCCAACTTTTTTTTTCCTTTTTTGTCAATTTTTTTCCCCAGCGAAAGCAGGTCTCAGAGTAGCTAGCTGGAAGCCTTGTTAACTTTTTCAGATACAGCACTTAATTTTGTAGCTTTAATAGCAAAATTCATGTTCTATTTCCTTCTGTTATATACTTGCATAGATGAGATTTCAATTTACTTTTTTTCCAATGGTAAAGGTGTGGATTTCCAAGCCATACAATGTAAGAACTGTGCCATTTTAGTAAAAATTACTCGAACTCTATGTATTATTTGCATAATCCCATCTTCCACTCCTGTATATCAGCATTTTTTCTGTATAGACTCTGTGGCTTGTATGTGGTCTTGCTCTTGCTGTAGCTGTTTCTTGACAGCAGGATCAATCCTGCTCCTGCCAGGTGCTGAAACTGCCAAACTTGCTTTGGCTGAATAAAAGCTGTGGGTGCGACACCGGCAGCTCTTAGCTCCCCTCTGTGGAATGCTACATGTGTATTAACATGTATCTTTCATTGTGATTTTCTTTCTTTCTTTTTTTTTTTTTTTGAAACTGAAAATGATGCCCTTTAAAATCTCTTCCTGGAGAGAGAGAGAAAGGTTGAGAGAGAGAGAGAAAAAATACACTCCCCTTGGAATTTAACCTTAATTTGAACCAAGATCAGTGAAAGAAAAGCACTTTCGTGCATTGTTCACCAGCTCCACCCAGCCAGCCCCTTATCTAACCTGAGTCTCTATTGCCTATAGCTTTGTAACTTTTGCAGTAGTACGCTCCACATGCTCTTACATGCTTTAAAACCAACCTGGAGACACTGTGACATTGTAATACCAAGAAACACCTAATGATCCTATCTTGCAAGTCCTTGGACTGCGCAGTGCGGCAGCAGGGACTGTCCTTCCGCGGGTTTATAAAGGGCCTGGTGCGTACTGCAAATAAACAGCCGTGGTTATTCCTGACCACTGGCAAAGGTGACAGCGGCTTCTGAAACCCCTGAGCCAGCCTCTCCCTACACCCCAAACCAGGAGATATCTAAACATTAGTAACTCTTCGTTTTAACCTGATTCCTTGGATTTCTTTTGCCTTTGGAGGGAAGCAGCCAACCCTTGATTTGCATGACGTCAGCTCGGGGTCAAAATTCAACCTTAAACACACACATAAAAAAGCAAGCTTCCTTGTTTGCTGTTCAGAGGCGGACTTCCACTGTATGTCTCCTATCATCTGCACGAGGGGGAACAGCCAGTAGATTGCTTTCCTATTACTTTTCGCTTCCTAGAAAAGGCTGACAGCTGCTCCAGGTGTGGTACACCTTCATGCCGTCCCCTATCAGCCAGCTGCTCCCCGCAGTCATCTCCCTTTCCCAGCATCCCTCAGTTTCTCCTGACTTGTGACCACTTGGTCCACCTTCCCTCGCTTACTGTCTGCTTTATATCCCTTCCTTCCACGTCCTCAATCTTTCCTCCGAGCCCTCATTGCTCGTTATTCCCATCCCTGCTTCTCTCATGCTCCACAGTCCCAGGCCCTCTCCCTGGTTCTCCAGGGTCCCGCGTGAGCCTGGCTTCCCCAAGCCCATGGCCCTTTTTGCTAAGTGCCGTCTCCCCTCACCTGCAGGCAGATGTGGCAGACACCCGGCAGAGGGCAATGGGTGGTGCCACCCCTGCCAGCAAAAAAGGTGTCCGTCATCTGGGGAGCAAACTTTTTGAAACTGAAGGGACGAATCAGGCATTCATGACGAATGCTCAAAATATAGACCAAATATCGTGCGGCTCAGAAGGAAAGAGAGGATACTATTAAACGCACCAGTGGCTTGCCATGTATCCTCCCCTTTTTTAACTACCGCCGGCTGCTTTTCTTTTAAAGAGGTGTTTTGCAAAATGCCGTTTGTTTTCATTCTAGACAGCCTAGTAATAAAACTCTTCAAGGAAATACTGCATATAGGATTGTTCTTACACTCCTCAAGTGTTTGAAGGACCCCTTGGAATGAGTGTGCTCCAGGAGACGGGAGGGAGGAAGCAGGAAAAATCGAAATAAGAAATATCAAGGAGACACGGTCAAGCATGAATCATTTCGGTTTTTCAGTTGAACCCGAAGCAAGATCAGATTTCACAGCCACCCTCGATGAGGCTGGCATTTTCACACACACACTGCAAACCCGTTGGCATGAAGGTGGTTTGATTTCATGGTTATTACAGGGGCCATTGGCGTATATTTAAGCCCAACTTAGATGAGGGGGTTTGAGGTTCTTTTCATATTTTTCTAAAGAAAACCGCTGATGAGAAGAACAACGGTTTACTCGTGCTTAAAAAATAAGTAAATAACCTTACAGGCAGGTAGGCAATTTTTAGTAGATACCCAGCCGCCGGGCAGCCGCAGCCCCGGCGCCTCAGCGGTGGCTGGGAGCGCAAGTGACCCCGCGGAGGAGGGAAGGCGGCTGCAGCCCCGCGGAGGGAGCGCGGCCGCGGATCTCCGCGCCCCGAGAGCCGCCGCCGCCGCCGGGTGCCTCTGCCCCAGGTCGCTCCGGGGCGAAGGAGGAAGAGGAGGAGGATGGAGGAGGAAATTCCCCGGAATGCGGGAGCGCCCCGGCCGCTCGGGGACTGCCCGGCCGGCAGCTGCCTGCAGCGCTGGGCCGGGGCTGGCGGGGCGGGGGGCACTAAGCCCTTGCCTTAAGGAGCTGGGGCGGAGGGGCGGGGGGGGGATTTCAACGCAGTCACAGGCTGACGAATGTGCCAGATCCTCCCCTCGCTCCCCAGTGCTTTGCAGCGGGCGGGTGGCAGGGGGCAGGCACCGCCGCCCCCCCCCACCCCGAGCTGTGCAAGGG
>VFFE01009207.1:5829452-5969954 GCA_008921705.1 Burhinus oedicnemus
GGATCGGGCTCGCCCCTCCGGGCTGCGAGCAGGAGGACTCGGCTCCGCGCTTCCCCAAAGCCCTCCGACCCCCACCCCACCTCCCCTCCATGGCTAAACCTAGCTCTTCAAACGGGGCTGCCGTCCTATGCAGATGGTGATGGTGATACTTCTTTTCTGGTGCCTTACGTTTAGAAACCATGTGAGTCACCGCGCTGAGACATAACACTACAGGCACCCAATAAATGCGGACAGAGGCTTGAATGCGGATCCACTGATATTAACCTCCACTTGGCAAACATCAGGTGAGTCACTGGAACCATTTTATATCTTTACTGTGGAAAGCCTCCAGCCCAGAAGGCTCCTTTGGAAGCCTTCTCTGGTGCCAGGCACCCAGGAGCAGCAATAATAAGTAGCGGGTATCTCATTGCCAACTTCTTGCTCATTAAACTGATTTCTTGCAAAGAACAGGAGAGGAGGAATCTACGCAGGCTGGTAAAAGCTAAAAAGAAACAACACCGATAAAACAAATTGACGTTGGACAACTTTCTTTATTATTATGGAGAGACTCTTTCAGGCTTTGCGGACGGATCGAGTATTTTCTGTTTCTGCTCCTGCCCTGTCCGGCGCTTTGAGCTTATGTCAAGACCACGGACTTTTCTTGGGTTTCTCTGCTCTGTCCTTTATAAATTTGTTCCTATCCAGCTTCTAGAACTTTTATCACCTGATAGTAAAAAAAAAAGACAAAATAAAAATATCCCACTCACCAACCAACCAACCAAAAACCCCCAAACCCAAATAACTTTCCGGGCAATGGGAATTTGAAGGGGAAATAAAGTTTATTGGGATTTTGAAAAAGGTTTGCGTACCATACCACACAAATTAAAACACGCATCTGGGTCTGAATTTCTGCTTGGCATGTTTAACGTTCAGCAGGATCACAGTTGCTTCCACAGTGATCTGTCCTCGAGTGATCTGCGAAAACCTCAGCCTCACAAACACGATTTTAAAGTTTCTTACACGGAGACCTAGGATTCAAATGACGAGATATAGCATATCTCCACCTCGACAAATATGTTTTAACTTGTCCTCTAAATGCGTTTTCTGTTATCCCTTTCTTTGTTCTTTGCCTCCTCGTCCTTCTTTCTTTAAATCTGGCAACAGAATTAAGTCAAATCCTCGAAACAAACAAAACTCTGGAATCAGCAGACGAGAACAAGGGATGAAAATGTGTCTTGGAGGAAATAAAATAGATAAAAGCATTGGATTAAACCCCTGCTTTCTCAAATGGTCAAACTACACCCATGGAAATTGGAACAAAACCCAGTGGAAAATCTAAGAGATATTAAAATTGCCGTCTTCATGTGTGCACCCTCCCCCTTTCACTAATGGAAGCGGTCTATACCGCTCTGAAAATAGAGACCCTTCGGTGGTGGCTTGTTCATTTCAGTACTTTAGGGTCCCAATGACCCCGCTGGCGGCACCCCCCCCGCCGGGTGACCTCGGGGCGGTGCTGCCCCGCTTCCCAGATCCCAGCCCCGCGGGAGCAACACCCGCCGGGACGCTGGGCAGCCCACGCAGGGCTCACTCCGTCACCTGGAAAGAAGAGCACGCTCCTCAGATGCTGCCACAAACCGCGGAGGCGTTTCGCCGGGCGGAGCAGACGTGGCGGCCGGCAAAGCCGCGCTCCGCGCCGGCCGGCCCCTCGGGACGCCCCCGCCGCGATGCCCGCCGACCGGCCGGGCCGGGCCGGGCCGTGCAGGGAGCGGAGGGGAAGGCAGGCCGGGGGTTGTGCAAAGTCGCAGCGCCTCCTGTTGTCCGGCTGCGGCTCGGGCTCAGCTCCCTCTTTCTAAGGCTGCTCCCAGAGGTGAGAGCGCAGACGGGCTCCTGTCTGTAATCTTGGAGAGCCTTTGGGCTTGGTGTACAGATCGGCAAGCCCGAGGCATAGACAGCCGCTGCTGGGAATTCCCTTCAGCCGGGGTTGCTGTGTTGCAGCCCTGGTGGAGAAAAGCCTTCCTTGTGTGAAGACGAGGGTCCTGATGGCTCTGCCCACGGCTACAGCAAAAAAGAGGGTGTTTCGGTAGTTGCCCTTGCCCTGCACTTAAGCCTCTGCGAAACCCTATGTGGGATGCTCCGAGAGTCCAGTGCGATTTGTCCGTGCCCTTTGCAGCAGGCTCAGCGGGAAGTGAAGGACTACCCTAGGATGGAGGACGCCTGTCAGGAGCTCTCCAGACGCGCTTAGATGCTTTTGCATTTTCTAGACTTCAGGACGATAGCCCTGGCCTGATTAACCCAGAGCCTTTCCCCAGCTCCCGTTAGAGTAGCGCCAGTTTCTGATCAAGCTGTACACTGGCATTTTTTTATTATTTTATTTTTTTCTTCAGGGGGGAGCCGTTTGTGCAGCCTGGAGAAAAGCGCAGGCTTGAGGTGAGCTGTATTTTCCCCATCTAAACCGCAGCAAGGTCTCAGCTCCTGGCTGCCCCGGTGCGCGCTGCCAAGCAGGGAAACATAATAACTGACCGAAAAGAGGAAAGTATGTGTGTGTGGTTTGGGGGTGTGTGGAGCGGGGGAGGACGCCCACGGGAGCCCGTGTCACCAGCGCTGGCAGCGAGAGCTGGGCCCCGCAAAGACCACTCAGCAAGCGGCCGCTTTTTTGGGAAGAGCATCGCTGCGGGCTCCCGGCTGTCAGGCCGGGCCGAGGGGCCTCGCCCGTGGGAAGGGGCCTCCGGCCGCGCCGCGGGGAACGGAGCGGGCAGCGGCGCGGCGCTTCCCACGCGGAGAGCCGCCGCGGCGAGGGAGCCCGTCGGCGCCGCTTGCCCAGCGCTGCTCGGGAGCGCCGCCCGCAGGTACTGTCCCACGCGTGGGGCGGGCGACCGTGGGAATCGGCGGGGGCTTTGATTTTAACTTTGGAGCGCTATTTTGGTTCGCTCCAACGTGAGACTACTTTTCCCCTGGCAGGGGCAGCGCAAGCCGGCCACCCCTTTGGTTTAACTTACAGGGTCTTACTTGATTTTGCCTAAACGCCGTCGTCTCCTGGCCGGGAATCTCTCGGCAGTGCTTGTGCGGGGCTGTGTCCGCATCAGGATACCTTCCCTGCTCCTCGCTGTACAGCCGCCTTTTCTTTTTCCCCCGATCTGTCTCCCGCAGAGGGTCGCTGGAACCCGGCTTTCCAGGCGGTCCCAACACGAGGAAGGGATATGCGCAGCGGATCGCCTCGTATGGCGTGGGACCCCTCAGCGTCTCCCGCCCTCTCCCGGTCCTTAATCATCCACCCCTCCCGACGGTGGGAAATCCCTCTTCCTATCTGTTTCCAACCCCGAATCCTCCCCAACCCAAGCGGGCAAACAGTAATCGGCTGGGAACGTGCCGCTGCCTACAGCCAGGTCCTTTGGACGGGGTGGGAGCCCGGGCGGTCCCGAAGCGCTCCGGGAGCTGGTGTCGGTGACCGCCGGGAGCGCCCCTCGCTCCGGAGGGAGCCCATCGAGACGGCGGCGGAGTCGGGGGGTTTGTTTCTCCCTCCCCGGAGCCCCCCTCCCGAGGCAGAGCCGCCCTGGCTCTGTGCTCCCGCCGCTGAGCCCCCAATGAGAAGAGCCGGCGGCGGTCCCCCCTCCGCTGCCCGGAGCACCTCCCGGCGGGGCGGTGGCTCCCGCGCCCCCGGCGTTCACTAGCCGGTGCGATGCGCTAAGGTGGCGTTCACCTTCCTCTCGTTCGGGAGCAGCGCCTGGGCAGGTGAGGGCACTGCACGGGGTCAACACTTGCTTTGGAGCCTTTTCTGCGTGAGCTGTTCTTACCTACGACCACCACAGCCAAGTGACCCCTTTCCCCCGACCAGCCCGAGGTAGGAGGGGGCAGCCCCTTTTCTTTCTGCACCTCCTCCTCCCCGGCATCCATGGTCTGGATCGTCCTGGGCGGACCAGACGTGTCTTCCCGCTGCCCCGTCCCCGGCAGGGAGGGCCGGCGGGGGCGCACCCCTCACCCGCCGGGCCGCGCCTCCCCGCTGCCTCCTCGGCCGCGGGTTTTCCGCCCTTTCAGCCGCCCCCGCCGGGAGCGGGGGGCTCCGGAGCGGCCGGGACCCCGCGCAGGTGCCGCCCTGCTGCCTGCGGGCCTGCCGGGCTCCCACGGGTCACGCTCAGGGTGCGCCTTTCATGGGCGCTGTACGAGGCCCCGGAGGCATTGGGTGGTTCTTTGCAGTAGCGACTTTCCCGTGCCGGATTTTATTTTATTTTATTTTATTTTATTTTATTTTATTTTATTTTATTTTATTTTATTTTATTTTATTTTATTTTATTTTATTTTAATTTTTTCTTAATTTTCATTGCAATTAATTGCATTTCATTTTTCTAGGCATCTTTCAGCATGTAGTCACTTGAGCGACACTCCTGACATAAAAAATACCTCCCCCCAAAAATACTCATGTATCAGATCAGTTAAAGGAGAAAGAAGCACAAATAATGAAATGAAAAGTTACAAATAAGTTAATACCCATTGGTTGAAGAGATCAGAGTAAAGAAGCCTCTGTTTTCTTATTTTTTCTTTACTGTAACAAAACCGTTCTTAACTAGGCAAATCATGACCCATTGCATACAATCTTTCATTTTTGCTAGTAGATGTGCGTGCGCTGTTTGCAGAACTCCAGCTGGCTGGATGCCCACACTGCAGTGCATGATTGGCCAAGTGTTTTTTATTTATTTTATGTAAAAATAAATGCACTCGATATTTCTCATTTGACTCAAGAGCAACCCTGTAGGTATTTGTTTCAATTATTGGGTGTTTTATTTATGTTATGATATACTGAAATGTAAATGGAAATGCTTCTGTTGTTTATTTCAATCAGTGTGCCAATTCTTATGTAATTACTCAATATCTTTTTGAAAGTTTTGTGTGGTTTGTTGTGTTTTAAAGTAACTGCAGTAATATGGCATGGAAGAAACACTATCAGAGGAGATGGGATTCTGATTATGCACAAATACATCACTTCGTAGAATCTCACCCAAATTGCAAAAATGGTGTTTCAGGACATACACAGATTTTTTGCAATACATGTATAAGGAAGCAAGAAAGCAAACTGAGACAGTGAGTGCAGTTAATCTATATAAACCAGTATAAGAAACAAAACTTGGTAGGAGAGACACTTTTGCATGAATCCTAGAATTATTTCTTTGTTAAAGTTGCCCAAGTGACTTCATAGACCAAAGTCTGCCCTTTATTTTTTTCCCAACAATATCTGCTGGTTGGACAAAAGGTATTTCCACTCTCCACAAGCCTTTCTTCTCTAAAACCTGCAGTGAGTTCTCTGTGAGAACATCTGTTTTACTGATGTAAACCAAATATTGCTGTATCAGACAAAAGTTGCAAAGCTGACCAACTGCTTGTAATATTCATGCCAATGCAATACTCCAGTTCTTCTGCAAACTGACCTTCCTATGCAAAAGGTGGGCTTGGTTTGGTAACTTGGATTTTGAGTGACGGAGAGCGGAGGAATGCTACCCTTCTTTTGCACCATATTTTCAAATTGTTTGCTCCATTCTCCTTTACCTGCAAAGAATTATTCCTTTCCCTGCCTCTGCCTCCACAGCAGTTTTACAGAAAAGCATTGAGAGAGATGAGTATCCGTCATAAATGGCTTTCTTGGCTGGCTTCAGCTCTGAAGAATCAAATGTACAAAATCAAGGCTGGCTTATTTAAACTCCTCCCCAGGGAGCAGTTCCACAGCTTTACCCAGCTTGCAGTTCCTAGAGCATAAATTAATTCAGGCTGAATTAACCGCACATTTTCTTGAGCTGTATTAACATGGACACCCAGCAATTGTGGGATGTGTAGCAGCACGATCACACATATAAAGAAACACTTCGGCCATTTACTCCACCAGGGGACATACACTAACCTGTGTATGGCAAAAATGATGTTTGCCCTGGAAAAGGATGCCTGGAGGTCCTACGTAGCAGGTCCCATAGTTTTACATCGAAATGTGAGAATGTGAATATTAACTGGTAACACCCTAAAATCATAAGCAAGACCCATAAAATAGGATAGTCAACTAGCATCTACGGGAAAGTAGAGGAAGATCTGGATTCGGTAACATTTTAGGACTCCTCAGGGGCAGCAGCTGTTCAGTTTTTTGGAGAGTGGTCGGTCCTCCCAGCAGTTGGCCTGAGCTTCTGCTGCTGCTTCAAGCATTTCAAGGGTGAATCTCCCTGCTGAGCAGATTTAAGGGAATGACATCAGGAAGGTCACTTAGCTCACCATGTGCCTTCCCTTCTGTTGTCACGTTTGTTCAGTTCTCTGTGTAACTACTGGTGAGACAAGGAAGAATCAGATTTAATTCATTCCTCCTCCACCCCTCCCCAGCCAACAAGGCAGCTGCCAAAGTATTTCTGCAGTGCATGTGGTTTCAGGTTTACTCCATTTTAGGTAGTGACTTAAGGTGGGATGATTGGGAGGGAATCCAACACCTGACCTTTCCTTCAGCTCCTCCAAAAGAGAGAGATCCTCTCTTCCATTCCAACAATTTCATAGCTGCATCAGGTGGCTTTCCTATTACTCACTAAACGAACAATTCTTTCCCCTTCTTCGGGATCAATATCAAGGATCACTATCCATGCTGTGCCAGAAATCCTGTAAATCTTACCTAACATTACCCTTAGAGGTAGATAGAACTTCAGCCTCCACAGACACCTCTCCTCATCCTTTGCAGGGCATTTCCTTTTGCTGAAGAAACTGATCTGATGTGAAGATTTTTCTTGTGATTAAATGGGATTTCTATGTCCCCCAACACTGAGTCTTCAGCTGTGAAACCTATGAGATCTACAAACACACACATAGATATCTACATCTATATATCCACAGTCAAGCTGTTGTCCTAAGAGAACAGAAGATTTGGACTTGAATAGATGACTGGAAAATCTGCTGTATTAACCGAAAGACAACGGAGAGCAGAGATAATATGATCAAATTTTAAAACTAAAGCAAGTGAAGGGCTGAGCCCAGCAAAGACTTTGGCAGGTGTTTAGCTGTAATTTCGCCGTTTATTGCTTACAGCCTTCTTCAAAGCCAGGAGTGTCTCTGACCTTGTGCCTATAAAAAACGCCATGTGTGATGGGCTTCTAGAAGTAACTCATGTAATTTCTCTTGGACTATATAATAAAATGGCACATACCTGGAAATATTACAGTCACGTTATACTAAAAAATAAATCTGGGATTCATGATCACTCAAAACGACCAAATGATTTTCTCATTGTAATGATTTTCTGATTATAAATATGGTTTTAAATAAAAGGGCTTCATCTTGTTTCCAACTTTTTATTTATTTTTATTTTGAATTATAAAGAAAATGCCATTATTTAAATAATGTGTTTCAATCAGGAAAGAAAAAAACCCAAAGCCCCAAATCATAGGAGGAAGAAAAATTTTAACTATTTCTGCTGGCATAGTACTGGCAAATACAGATATCTCACAATCATAATAGAGATTAGCAGAGCTGGGTGTGCATATTTGTTATGGATCAAAGATAGGATATAGTGATTAGAAGAATGACAATGCTTTCAATGCTCACAAAGGGATTGAATGTGTGATTTATAATACTAATTCCACAAAACCTTTCTATGGCTGCTTACTGCACAAGGGATTCAATATGGATTGATCACCGAAAAAGAAAAAAAGTATTTTCTTCAGCTCAGCTGTATCAGACCCTCGCAACTAACCAAAAAGCTTTTCAGTATTGACAGTCTCTGATGTAAAAGATTATTTCCCCCCCACCTGTTTACTCCACTCTTCTGCTACAGATTACCGGCCCCATCGTGTAATTGTCAGAGAAGTTTGTGTGCTACATTCCCAGTGGCCACACTTCACAGTGCAGTATTTTAGCTTATAATTAATTGATTTTCTCTGAGCATTCATGGCCATTTTATAAATATATGTGGCAGAAATATTAAAACACAGATGTTGATGCAAAGAGCAAACAGTAGCCTGTAGCCTGAGGATACATACCTCTGATTTTCTATTTACTGGCAGAAGCACAGACTCAGTTATGAATCTGCCGCTGGTTCTACTACGGGACTTTGGAAAGTCATTCAAACTGTCTTTGTTCTAGCTCCTCAACTCTAAAACGGAATAATGTCACTTGGGCATCATGGTGAAACTGTATGTGTAAACATGCTGCTATCCTTGCTGGAACTATGGCACTGGTGAATAGTTTTGAGCAATTGTACTTCCGTTTTGAGGTAGACTAGAGTAGTGCTTTGGCTGCAGCACGCCGAAAGGGAGAGAGCAGCATCCTCCCGCAGAGCTGGGGTGGCTTCGGGCTATTTCATGTGAAAAGAGTTTCACAGCCAGCTGGAAATGGATACCAGGGTGAGGCTTAGTGTCTAGCGACAAACTAGATGTAAGCCATGGAAGAACTAGCAAAGTAGTCGTGCTCTTACTTTTCTTTTTCCTGTAAGTAATTGCTATTCAGCTTTCCAAGGACTCTTTCTGGCATTTGCTGGAGAGCCCATACCAGGCTGTACGTATTTCATATGCACCATGCTGCCCCAGTTCCTGATTGCCTAGATGAAGGTGACTATTGGAGAGCACCATTAACTCCTCCTGACTGTGCTCCAGTTTCCTCCCAAAGCCTGTGGGGCACTCTGTGCATCTCAGTCTCATTCCAGCATGAACTTGGGTCATGGCAATAATGTGCACTGGGGATGGGACATCCTACATGGTGTGGACTCAGCCAATTTAGGAGAAAAGAAGGCCTAATTAAGAAAAATAATGCACACCCGGGCACTGAACTTGCACAACATTTTCCAAATCTAGATCCATTTGCTAAGTATAAGGATTCATCGACTCATTAAATTTGCAAGCTACAGGATAGGACTTAACCTGTTTAACTAAATACTTAATGTTAATAAAAAAACACCTTCAGGCTTCAAGCATCACTCTGATCATTAAGAGAGGGGCACGTGCTGATAATACCTGGGGAAAGGGGAAAAAGCTTTCACTGTTTTCCTGGGTATCAGAGACAAGAATCTCGGCAGCTGTCATCTCTGGAGCTCAAGCTGAGGATCTGGAGGATATATTGGCAACACTTACTCCTGGAATGACTGCTAAGCAGTGTGTGGGGCTTAGCAGAGGAAAAATACAGCATTTGGGATTTGACTTGACATCAGCTCCCCTTGGGTGCTTACCCCCTTTGCTTACAAGACCTAGAGTCTAAATGCTGTAAAATGGGAAACATTTGTGAACCAAGGCTGGAACCTTTCTTGTAACCTAACTACTTTCTCCAGGAGCCAGCCCCTGGTTTGCTGCAAGCAGACCTGGCAGACAACAGATACTGTAAGGTAACACAGCAGACTCATTTTCCATTTTGCCACAACTATTAACCTAAAGAGGAAACCCATGTCTAAGGATTTTTCCGTCTTCCTAAGATATTTTTGATGCAAATACTTCTTGCCATTCAGCGGCTTCTTACTGGAACTTCCTGATGCAAATACCTCTTCACATGCAGGGTCTTTTCTTCCACATCCCACTGTGACTCCTGCAGAGAGGAACTGTTCTGGGTAAATGAAATTGTTGAGGCTTTACGTACTGTTTAGCTAGTTTGAAATGTATCCGTTCTCCAGGCTTACAACTGCATTAAACTGCTAATAGGATTCATCCTCAATGAGGCAACCGAACACTTCATTCCTGTTCTGAACAGCTCTAATGGCCTGGACAGCTAACAGGAATCCCAGCTAACACAGATCAGCTACTTCATATTCCACCTTCTGCTCCTCCAGCTACTGTGGGATTCCTGCTACAGAGAGGGAGAAGCAAATTAGACACCAAATAGATAGGCTTCCTAGGGTGTATTCCAGGGCTTTCATCAGTTATCTTGCTATAAGAAGAAGAAACCCTGCTATTAATTGGGTTGTAATGTGAGTGGCAAACGAGTTTTTCATCTTCAACAAGTTTTTAGTTGCATTAGCAAACTATAAGTGGGCTGTCTCTCCCAGGGTAAGAAGCATTGTTTTCAAGAAGTACACTGGCTACCCCCTTGAACTCCAGGAATAAATACAATTAGGTAGGTAAAAAAAAAGCTACAAAGCTGTAGCTGAAAGCTACAAAGAAAGGAGAGGATAATAGAAGACATTTGCCTGTTAGATCAGTGGAGCCTTTCAATCAGTTGAGTGACATATTTGAATCCAATATATGCAGTTAGTCCCTACAGTTCCTTGTTATCACACGGGTGTTTGGGGGCCCAAACTGAAGAAAAAAAAAAAGACTCATTTTTACCCACCATAAGAGACTTAAGTAGATTACAAACATAATTTTGAGAACAGTTGCAGCCCAGAGATTCATGGAAAATCCAGTGCTTTGGGTTCAGATCTTATGCGGGAATTTTTTTTTTTTTTTTTTTCCCTCCCCTTACTGCTATGAGCTGCTTCGTTTTGCCTGTGTTCTACACAACCAGCCTTCTCGGGAATCTGACCAATGTGACATTGTAGGTTTGTGCCATAGTTATAACCATCTTGATAGATTCACTTCGACTTTTCACATTTTCATTTTATTTATATGTTCTTTTTTATTTATTTACTTATTCATTTCCTAAAGTTTGATGAGTTTTGGCACATGTTATCATCCCTACATTTGTTGGTCACTGAAATGGTCATAAGTTTTCTTGGTCCACTTTTACTTCATGCTTCAAGTGTGAAAAGAACCACTGTTAAAATTTAACTTTCAGCAGACAGCTGTCAAATATATTTGATACCTCTGTTCTTTGAAGGGCAGGCTAGTAAAACTGTAAGACGAGGGGTCAGGATTCCTCCTGGAGAACTGATTTCGGACTTTTTGCTCATGTAAAGACTGCAAAGCTGGTCGGTCTGCGGAGTCCGAGACGGCGTCTATCCTGCTGCAGGCAATCCCTAGTATTGTAGAATAAATCCCAACGACAGAAACTTTATTGACGATGATAAATGAGTCAAACGCAGCTGAGTTGGGCTTTCATCTCCAAGCCGGCTCTTTGACAACTAGGAAAATTAGCTTGCCAGGAAAAACGCCTCTGTCGTTGCATTTAGGAAGAGGCTGCATTGCATGGCACAGGAATCCCCAGCAATGCCATTTGTGCGTCTGGTTTTCAAGGCAAAACTTTAAGGAGCCCGTGACTGCGAGCGGAGCAAGGTTTGCCGTAGGCAGAAGAGAAAGGAGGCTGCAACGGTACAAATGACCTCGGCCGTACCGCGGCCTTCTGAAACCCGTGGTTCGGCTGGAACGTTTCTGACGATGCCTCCGGATGATGCCGAAACTTGCAGACCTTCACATACAAGCTCACTCAAGGGAGCGAATTCCCACCAAAGCCTCCACGTCCCCGTCTCCCGCGGGGAGGCAGAGTGGGGGGATGGCGGGTGCCGCCAGACCCAGCCCTCCCCGCCGGCAGGGGGCGCTCGCTAGGGGTGGCAGCCGGCCCCGCCCGCTCTCTCCCTTCGGGGGGAGCCTCGTTGCTCGGTTACGGAGCGCGTCCTTCCCCTGCCCGCCGGCTCCAGAGGGAGCGGCGGCTCCTCCTGGGGCTGCGGGCCCGGCTTGTCGTCGTCCCCGAGGCCGCTAGCGCCGTGCTCGGGGGTCAGACAGAGCAGCAGCCCTCCTGCGAGGGGCCCGTGCCGGTGCGTGGTGGGGACGCTGCCCCGTGCCGTCCCTCTCCGGCTGTGGGCGCGGGGGCCTGTCGGGCTGTGGGGTGCTTCGCTGAGGGGAGGGAGGCCCTTTGCCTGCTCGAGAGGGAGAAGTGGGGCTTGGAGGGTCGCTGGTTTTTGTAGGTGGAAAGGTTTTTGTGGTTACTTCGAGAAAGCGCTGAGCTTTATCCTTTCTCAGCTTTTTTCTGTCTTGGGAGTTTCTGTCCAAGTCCCAATTTATGCTCCCAAAGATAGAAATGGTTGGGTTGTTTCCTCAGGTAAAATGCTAATACCCATTGCTGGTCCTTAATTTTATATGTTCTGAACAATCTTATTAAAATCAATGGGGCCTTTAGCAAAATGAAGTAGTCTTTGCAAGATTGGGTTCTGTGTTGGTATGTAAAATACAAAAACTCATTTCTGTTTGAATTTACAGGCTTCATAGAGTAGAAGAAAATTGCTGGAAAACCTGAGCACTGTGGACTGAGTTATGTGGAAGAGCTGAATATGATTAAGGAACATGAGACTATATGCAGGGAATCTCAGTGGGATAGTCTGAAGATCAAACAAGCAATAGTTACTGCTCTTAGAAACGTGAGCATTTAGCCCTTATTGGAAGATTTAACACCAGATCAATCGCGTCAGTTTAGAACATTACCCTCTCCAGAGGTCAAAGAGTCCACATAAGCCTGTCATGAATATAAATAAAAATATTCCTAATTAATTCATTGGGTGTCCTGATGTTCACAGAAAGTAAGGGTATGTTCTGAAGTAAGAGACATGAAAAAACAAACTCGGGATCTCAGGGTGATGACTCAAAGAAATAAATCTGTGGAAGAAGACAGTGCTGACAAAAATCAGAGAAGTTGCTCTGAAAAAGTTAACAGAGAAAATACCACTTGTAGTCATGAAAGTACAGTTGTAAAACTGCCAGTAATAGCATCATTTGCAGGTACCACTAAAAAAATTGTAATGGTCAAGCACCCAGCACCACCTCAGAAGCTGAATTACTGCAGGTCTAATTTTCATGTTAATAGCTTCCCTACCTCATTAGAAAAGAGAAAAGCTGTTAGTAAAGTAAAGGATAGAGTGTGTATGCTACAGATGGATCCCCAGAATTTAAAAAGAGATAAAACTGAAGAAATAGATACTGTGATTAAAGATAGCGATGAATTTAGCTCTACAGATTCTGATACAAGTAAAAACATTTCAAGAAAGGGAAAAATAACCAGGGAAAGCTGTAAGAAGAGAAGCAGAGTGATTTCAAAAGCAAAGCAACAAGATTTAGATGTTGAATCGGGAAGAGTGCTGAGAAAAGGAAGCAAGCAGCCAAGTGTGAGGTCTGCTCGAGAACAGTTGGAAGAGGCAAGAGATGTGACTAGACCAGACATTTCAAAAATATACGAGAAGAACTTCCAGCAGAGCAAACCTGAAGAGCCTACTTCCACACCAGCATTGCCTGTGAAAGTGGTTGCAAGGTCTATTGATGAAATAATTGCTTCCCTGCAGTCTACTTCTCCATCTCCCTCAGACCAGACGATCAAAGAACTCCTGGAGAGTGTTCTTGGCCAGAACTACAACATAAAAATGGAAGTAGGTGAACCAGAACAAGAGCAATATTTTTCTCTTGGGTAAATATTACTTTTATAAGAGCTGTATATTTTTTTTCCAGCTTCTCCAATGTGTTACAACACAGAAGCCAGACAAAACAGATGCATAAAGACACTAATGTATCATAGAATATTCTTCACTGTTTCTGCTGCCAGTTTTTTTTATATCCCTTAAAAATGAAAATGAGCCAATATGAAAATATATTAAAACATAAGCTCTTTTGGGGTGTTATTTTTATTATACTGCTTATAGTTTAATACCTCTTTTTCTTTACTCTCCTTTCCCTTATTTTAAGATGACATATTCCAGCCTGACAGATGAAAAAGTGCATTAAACGTATTTGGGATATTGTTGGAAGTATTGTTTCTTTTAGTTATTGTTTAGCTTGTGAAGTCTTGATAAAACAAACTCTTTATTGTCACAGTTAGGTAGATTGTGTAAGCAGCTGTAGGAAAGTCCCTTCAATTAATTACAGCAGGAGATACCAGTAATACTATGCATCAGGTAGATGCTACGGAAAACTTTCCTACATTTTCACCAGAGGGTTGCTGATTAATTTGTTAACTAGACCAGTAACTTACTATCAGATTGGCTCTTTGTCCTCTCTTAGCCAGACTGATAGTTTTGTTCTAGTTCCAAGAGGGCTGAAACTTATGCCACAAAAATCACTATCACACTTGGTATTCATGCTAGCACTTGTTAGGGGTGCCGTGGAATGGATAGACCCTTGGAGGGTGAACTACTCCTTTTCAGCAGCAACTGCCTCTGCAAGCAAGTATGGAAGGCTGATGAAAAGCGTATGAACCTGTGCTTTAGGATATGATAAAGAACATTGTTTCCCACAACTATCAAAATGCTGCCTTTTATGATCATAGAGTATCTTTTGTAGAATGTAAGTACAGTACCTTATGTTCCCTTACTGTGAGATTGGCTGTCTTTTGAATAAATACAAAAGTTGGGAGAAAAGAGGATCCTGAACTGAGTTAGTTTTAGCATGGAAGTCCATGAGCAGCAGTAGTCTGAAGCTGTATTTCCAATAGATTTATCTATGATTTGATTTTCTTCTCTTCTTCTGAGAGCTGATTGTGTGGTTGAGGCATCCACAGTGTCTCCTACTCTCTGGATATTTTCTGGTGTATTTCAATTGGGGTTGAAATCAGGGAAGAATTTCCTCAGTGTGGCAGCACTGAGATGGTCCCTCTTCATTGCTTGACTTGTATTTTAGGAATGTAATAATTTGGGACTGTTCCCTTTGGTTGAAATTTGCCAGCTGGATACAAAAATATTTCAGGGCAGATGGGAAGAGGGCTAAAGAAGATCCTGGATCTGGAAAACTGTTTCTTGTTCCACTTACCCAAAATAATTATTAGTGATTAGTAACATGTGCTGTGTTGTGTGTTTTTTCTTACTCTTGTATAAATATAGCTTATGTTCTAGGTAAGATTTTAAAAGTGTCGCCCTTAGCAAGTCCTAATGTTCTTAATTTGAAGTGAAGAGCACTAATTTCCTGTTGTTTGCAGTGGGAGCTACTGGGCTCTGAGCTTTGAAAATCTGACCTCTGGAGTGCTGTGATGTGTAATTCTTTATTTCTAAAACTTACATCAGTCAGGCTCAAAGTAAAGTGAAAATTTGAACTTGGTGATGACTTTCTGGGCCAGTTGTTTGTTGTTTAATGTTTTTTTAGCTATGGACATATGGATGTTAGTGAGGATGAATGACACCCTTGCTGATTACATTTTTTTTTAAAATCAAAGGCATTTGCAGCAGGCGTCTTTTGAACTTAAGTGACCTTATAAATAGGATGAAGACTCTAGCCATTCTTTATTATTATTATGCATAGTTTATTTACGTTACACTGGGCTTCAAGGCTTGCCTTCTCTAATGAAGTAAGAAATGTATTCTTTTAAATGAAACAGAAAGACCTAGGAAAAGAACAGAACTACTAAAATGAAAACAAGCTCTCAGAATTAAACGTGTTTTTCATTTCTTACAAAAAAAATATTCTGTTCTCTTTATCTTATTCTTGATCTTGCATTAATGACTGGTTAGCATGGATAGCTTATGATATTGCTGTGGGGGCTGAGCACTGTTTTTCCCCCAGAATTGAACAGAATGGGGAATGGAACGCCAGCTCGATGGGACATTAGTACTTAGCTCTGTTTCCTTTGAGGGAAATCAGTTATGAATAATGATTCCTACTACACTTTCTGTTAAAAAGTAGAAATTGTATAGTAAGAATAATATAATTTCCAATGCCTGGAGTAATTTTGTTGCCTTGAGGCTTGTTGCTACCCCTGAAGTATATTGAGTTAGTAAGTTATATGTTGGATTTAGTATCTGTAGGAGGGTGTTTGTATTCATTTCAGAAATGCATTTTCTTGGTATTCAGCTTGATGTTCATCTTTCTTGGTGATGAACCTGCGGCTCGTCATCTTTAGTTAGTTATTGTTTTCAGCAGATCAGTTTTTTGGTACTTCAGATGAGCTTGTGAGGGTGGTAACTAAATGAACAGTATTTTTGTTCTTGAAAAATAACAAATTTGAATGCTTCTGTTAAACAAGGACTATACAGTGCACCATACTAGCAGGAAGCCAGCGTAAAATATACTTTAGTTTTAAAAAACCATCTCTAGCTCTTGTCAACTAATCTCAATAGTGAGACCTTAAGAATATTTTCTCTGTAGTGCATTAATACTCTCTCAAAAGTGGTTTGATGAAGACTCATTATTGTTAAAATTCAAGAAGATAGACTTGTATTTGCTTTGTATCTATAAGCAAATACAAACAAGTATTTGCTCATAACTTTACAGTATCTCACTTATTATTTGCTGTATATGTTCTTTATATTTCAGTTGACATGAAAATTATGCAACAGGTCATATATTGCTTTCTGATAAAAAGTAGTTTTAAGAGGCCTATTGAAAATATTTCCTTTTTTTCCCTTTAAGTGCTATAAGGTGTATTCTAAGCGTCATGGAAATGAAGAAGATACTTCAATTTATTTCATTTAGTTCTCTTTAAGTGGGAAAAGCCTAGCTATTCCTATTGGTTTTCTTATTTTCTGCTTACAGATGGCTTATGGGATGTTCTTCTCATGGTCTTAGCATCCATTAGAATGTAGCTAAATCAAGATCATAATGCTTTTTATTATGAATCTGCTCTTACATTATTAATTCAGGAAGCACACATTATTGACTATGCTCAATAAGGTTAATCATGGCAAAGGCTATGGCACTTCCTGCCACTTGCTGAACCTCTCAGTCTTCAGGGGTGGACACTACCACATGAAAATTTTTTTCTGGAATAATTAACTCATATTACTTTCGATTTTTTTAAAAAAAGATGTTTTATTTTCATAATGTTGCAAGAAACTGCCTAGGGAGAGATGTTGGTTTACATGTGTGGACTTCTGAAATCTATCTGTTTATTTCTTCCAATTTACCAGTGCAAATAAGTAATTAAAAACAATCCAGTTGTGCAGTTTGTTACATTTTATCAACAATCTCTTTCCAGTTCCTTATGATCATTAGGCCCATGTCATTTATGCTTGTCTTGAAAATGCTGCAGGCTTTATGGGGCAAAGACTATCTTTTTAACATGAAGTCAAACAAAATGGGAGACTAATCCTCATTAGACCAGTAAATTGCTGTCATAATATGAGAACAAATTGCTTTTAATCAGATAGATTGTAATCTTTCAGAGTTTCAGGCTTTGTCAAAGGGTGATTAGCTACGTTTGTGTATAAATAATCTGTATAAAATCACCGTGTTAAAAAAATGTTTTGAGATATTTGTGCGTCCACACATCTAGATTGACTTTGTTTTGTCATTTATCTGGGTCTTTTCTGCACTGATGATAGAGGCTTTTCTTGTCAAAACAGGAAAATAATTTATTTTAATAGTATGTAACTATCAAATGAGGAATCAAAGAAAAAACAGATGAAAATATTTAAGTAAGATAAATATAGAGGTAATTATTAACACCCCCCCCCGACCACAAAAAAAAAAATCTTTATTTTCTGTATGTCAGGACTCACAATGAGTCTTTTCAGCTACAAAAGATACTGCAGACATACCAAAATAACTGAAAATGTTAAAATGGTTTCTAATGAATTATCAAGGTGTTTGGGTACCTAAATAGTTTTCTACACCTGCAGGAGGAAGGCTATGGCTAATAAAGCTGGTTTTTAAAGGCACAGTAGAAGTTTCCATCACAAGGTTAAAATATCAGTGCAGGAAATAGCTTCCTTAAGAATGGGCAGAACATTCAAGAACAGATTCCCACAGGAATTAAGAGTTCTCAACACTTTTATTTCCCAAAGTTCAATCACACCTCTTTGGCCTTGTTTTTGTTAATGCAAACACACAGCCCATAGTACATATATAGACAGTACACATCATTTTATTAAAATGACACCATAGCATTGTGCCTGCAATTCTCCCATGGGGAGTGGACAAAAGAGAAAATACCGCACCCAACAAAGGAAAGCAATCATATAACATGTACAGGTGTCTAAAATGAAATTAAGATAATATTTGTTCATATAATTCTGTTGGTTTTGACAGAACAGGAAAATTAATATGTAAAATTGTAATTTACATATTATGCAATAGTTTAGAAATGTAAGTTGATCCAGTCTGGTTGAATGAAAGGCTTTGTGAAAATTAGAGATCTCTCTGGTTCCATGAATTGCATAATAAATTGCATGGGGACAGGATTACAGACTGTAATAATTAATAGTCCATGGTAATCACCATGTTTGACAATATGCACATGTTGCAAAGAAGAGGAAGGTTTGGTGTGGCTTGAGAAGGTAATGCTGACTCTGTTCCTTTTAGTCTGAGTTGTTACTACATTCCTCTCTTCTAGTTCCTTACTCTCATGATAATGAAAATGTATGTAATGTGAATTGTCTTTTCTGTCAAAGGTAGATAAATTATTAAGGCTTTGGTTAAAAGCAAAACACCAATGTGTACAATATTCTTCAAGGCCATAGCTTTTTATTACTTTATAGTTTACATTTTTGGGGTAGTATATGCACCTATCACTTTGTGTCGGCCTGGAGACTCCTTTTTTTTTTTTCCCTTTTCATTTTCTGATATGCAAGGAAAAAAATGCTACAGCTCAGAATGTGCTTCTTACATGATATTAAAGTTAAATGCAAAAAATCCTGGGTATTAAAAGAAATAATATTTTTAGATTGCTAGGTGGACAATACACTCAATGGAATAAAAATTCTACTGTGTGGAAGATTCTTACATTAAAAGAGCAAATGGACATTTGCAGTGCCAGCAAAGGATTTTTTTCATGATGTGGCAGACTGTTTCTAATGCATATTCAACTGATAGTTTTAATGCATTCTTGCATCACCTTGTGGCTCTGAAATATTTTCCCCAGAAATATTTAACATTTCTGTAGCAGTTTTAAAGAACTGTATTCTAAAATGAAATGTAGTTTAGATGTGATACTTCTGTTTGTTACTGTTATCTTTAAAACTTGGTTCCTCAAGCCAATATATGGCACAAAGGGTAAAGTACGTGTGTGCTGAGTTACGTACATGTATGCTAACCAGGTGCTTAGAAAGCATGCTGTCCTTAAAACTGGCATCTCTTTTGAAAGTTGTTGCTGTGTTTTATTTCTACTTTTTTCATATGGATATACTGTAACCAAAAGGGGACTTGTTGAACTATTCCTTTGACTAGAAAGAATAGTGTGTCTGGGAACTGAGAAGAACTTCAAATTTTGTAGTAGCTTTTCTGCTAGTGGAGCAATTATAATTTTCTCCTGTGAAGAAAATTATTAACTGAAAATTGCAGTCAGCTTTTAACCTTCTCTACTATAAGCAGTTCCATGGAGCAGTTATTTACAGTAAAGAGCTAAGCATGTGTGTAAATGTTTGCAAAAGATGAGCCTAAGATCATTTGTCTCTGAATGTACTTGTTGCTTTCAAACTAATTTGTCTAATGAAGACTGTCCTGGTTAATTTATGCATATATATTGTTTTAATGTTGTTTTGTTCTGTAAGGTAGTATGAATAATATTTTTTTTTAGCATTCTTGTTTGACACTAGTTTTCTTCTCTTGCTTATACAACAGGCACCAATTGAACATGAGGAAATAAAAATTGAATCTCAAGTCCTGCCAAGTTTTCACCAAGCAAGCCTGTTAACATTCTGCATTATCTAGGAATGTTAAAATATAATAAGTTAATAGTGCTTCTATTTGCTTGCAGAGTTGTTAAGATAGGTAGTTCATATTTTCAACTGATAAAACTGGGAAGGAAATGAAATAGTCCTTGAAAACATTTTGGTACTTCATAAATAAAAAATATACCTTTATTTTTCTCTCTTTCCCTTTTGTGTCTCTTGTTCATTCCTTTTCTTATGGGGTTTGATTCTCCAACTGTTGGATATAAAGAATTTTGCTTTTATTAAGTAGCATGCTGATTATGACAATGGAATTGTAAGACGTTTATCTATATTCATATATATTAGTGCCCATCATTCTATGCCTTTCATTCGAACTGGTTTTAAAATTTAAATATTTAAACTTAGATATGTTTGGGGGATTGCTTAATGTTTAGAGGCATTAATGATTTATTTGCTTTAAAGCGGATACCTCTTGATATAAATTTCTGATGTATGTTTCTTCCTGTATTTTGCAATGTCTTCTTACAAGTGCAATTTGTAGAAGAAACTGACCAGATCTTTGATAAGAAATCTCTATAAATATTATTATTTGGTATTAATCATTGTAGGTCCTTTGCCAATTACTATATTTATATTTGGAAATCTAGTTAGCTGTTGAGGAAATATTTGGCTTAAGGTAAAATTGATACAATGTTCTAGGTGCTTCATAAAATGCACGGATGATGAAAGAATAACTGCATATAATAAATACTGTACTGTTTTTTTTTTTCCTTTCCCTCAGAAGACACCAGTATTTCAGAAAGAATCTCAAGCAGCCAAAAATGAATCTTGGCCTGAAGATGAGCTGCTAACATATAATAAGCAGGTGAAGCAGGTAAGCAGGTTTAGTACTATTGTGAGATAGTATTAGTTTTCCCGTTCTTAAGGTTTTGATGCTTTAGAGTGTACAAAGGTCTGCAAGCTGTTTCTTTACCACCTGCCCTTTAAAAGAAGATTTTCTATAAAACAGGTCTTCATACTGGTCTTGCAGCTTAAGGTTAGAGGAAAAAACAAATTAAGGTTCATTCGGTCAGATGTTGGGTTAGGCTTTTCTTTATGAGATTGGAAAGAAGATTACAAATGAAACAATGTATAAATAGAATCCTAGTCTACATTTAACAAGTGGATGCCTTCCTGGAAAATGGCATAATGCTCAATATCCTTTTGGTTTTGCTATATTTCACACATGACAAAAACTGTCATTAGGATATCAACTCTATAAAGCTTTGATTTTTAGTAGAGAACATGTATCAAGTTTATAGAGACAGTACCACATAGACCGAATTTGTTGCTAAGACCAAATAACGTCTTTTCCCCTATGTTGTCAGTTTCTAATGTTCTGGTACTTCAGAGCTATAACTAGATACTGAAATAAAACTCTAACCTGGTTCCTTCTGCAGCCTTGATGTAAATAATTACTTTGCCTTAAAGTTATTACATATGCTTATTGTAAAACAGAATAACACTATTTATTATGTTTAAAATGGTATAATGAGAAGGGCACGCAAGAATGGGATATGTTTCCACTAAGCAGTGTTATGTGCAGATATACAAGGTAGCCTTGGCCTAAACTTGAATGAATGAGATGAACACAAGGTTGGATGGGAAGACAGATGGTAGGATAGATACAGGTGTTGAAAAGAAGGAGATAAAAGGATCAAAATGAAAAGGGAATGAGAGAGACACAACATGCTTGTTGATGGCCTAATATTTGCGAGTATGTTATTTCAAGGTCTATTCATCATAAAGGAGACATCTAGTCAAAATGAGAAACCTTCTGAATGTCTAAGGGCCTTGCTTCAGCTGCTTCTTCACTCCTCCCACTTATTGTAGTTGGGTCTTGATTGATTGTGTCTTTTCAAGCTGCATGGAGAAAGGGATAGAGAGAGGTAGGTACATGCCTAGAATTCCAGAGCATTAGCAACCAACTTTCCTGATCAATTTTAGGATAGCCAAGAACCAAAGATGCACACAGCTTATGCTTAAGAGCTAAGGGACAGGGGAGTTCTGGGAATGAGTCACAGGGAGACAACAGAAACTCCCCATCAGTCCTGGCACTGCATTCTGCATTGGGGCTACAGTGGACATGAAATAGAGCCCTGTGTGACGCAGTAATGCTGGCCTGAGCAGTTCCGGTTGGCAGGCATTCTTCAACAGCTAAGGAGTCCTGTTTCCTAGCAACTTTTTGTGGTAGCAAAATTATTTCTGTTAAATGGGTTAGGGTTCTTCTGTTGATGACAATGGATGAAAATGAATTTATATTACTTTTTCAAAATTCTGCTAAATTAGAAAAAATACTGTGTTTTGAAATTTTCCTTACGGTATTTGTCTGTCTGTAGGTCAGAAATGTTTCTAATCCTTCAGTAACTGAAGTCTCGTGTGCCATCTGCACTTGGCCATAATGTTTTATATAATTAATATTAATAATGATGTTTGGAGGTAGTTTTAACAGTATACTCTGCAACATCGGTTGATCTGTTGGTTACTAAACTAAATATGCTAAATGATGTGTAAACAAAACAGTACAATGTCACTGATGTTAATTTTTATAATATTCAAGAACATAGTAAGATTATTTATTACTTCTAAATTATATACTATTTGCCAACAGAACAGTTTTCTGGTTATTTAAACAGTACTGGGGGACTGTGATGATGTTGTTTAGACAGTATTATTTTGGGCAGCATGCCACTTCTGTAATGCACTGGTGGTGGTGTTGCAACAACACCCATCAGTGTGTGTTCAGTGATCTTACAACACAAAGTAGTTTGCAGGATTGGGACCTGAAAAGATAAGACACATTTGTTTCTATTTAACAAAAGTACTACATAATTTAAATATATTATTTAACCTGAAAGTGCATGCTTTCACTTTTACGCATGGAAAAAACAATGGAGACAAAATTTTAGAAAAAGAAAGAAAAATGGTTTTAAGAACCCATATGTATTAGCTAAATTTCTATTCTGTCCTTAGCAGAACTATTTCTATAGAGTAATGGCGATGTTCTGTATATTAGTATTTCTATAGAACACTATTCATTGGCATGGTTTTGTGACATCTTATTTTTGAAATTATTTTGCTTCGCTTTGTGGGCTGCAGAGCCCATGCGATTTCAAGGTAAATTGATTGATTGTGCAGATGAACTTGCAAATTTGGTTATACACAAAGCAATCAGATGAAAAAATGCAGATATTTGCTTTAGTTATTGTAATTTTATGTTACATCTGTAACTGAATTACATAAATATTTTCATTAAAAAGTGTGTTAGTTCACTGGTATTTCTACAAAGAAAATGAAATAAAATGTGAGATTATATACATTTAAAATGTCCATCTAATAGTAAGTGTGTTGGCTCATGTTCTCTGGTTTTAGGCTTAAAGGAACTCCCATCTACTTAGTATAGTCTTCATAATTCATTAGCAAGTGTGTGTTGAAGTCACCCTTCATCCCCCTTTCACATAAAATATGAGATCACTGAATTTTGGCTTATGATTTTAAAATAATAGCAGCTGTAATTTTAGTTTTCGAGGTTTTCATTAGCCATACTGGTGTCTAAGACATCGACAAATGTTTTTATCTTCTGTTACTTTGGATATCAGTTACATGGCATTTTTTTTCAAATTATTGGAGTATCTTGGCATTCCAAAAGCTGGTAATGGTAATGCATCCAGTCAGGTTACTTTTTTTCTTTAAATTGGATAAGAGATCATGACTGAAACATTTACCTGGCACTCAAAAGCAGAAATCAAAGTCTCATATTTGGCTCATTTTAATGATACATTTTCAGGTAGACATATTACTTTCAAACTTTTCTGTATTCCTTTTTTTTTGTTAGCCTATTTTCTCTATGTAAAATTTTGACTGACTTCCAGTTTTTCTGGAAAACATCAAATATTTGACTTCAGTCCTTCATATTTTTTCATATATGTGCTGATATAAACAGCGGTGTTGGTTTCAATATAAAACCATTTTAATTTTGAATAAGCCTTTTCAGAAGGTAGTGACTCATTTAGGTATCTTCTACAGTTCTCACTGTCTTTTACTTGTTGATTAATATACTTGGTTATGAACTATAAACTTCCATAATTTTTTCATGCAGTGATTTCTTCTAAGAACTTAAGTACTGCTGAAGTTACCAGTAGACATAGACATTGTGCCCAATTATATTCTGGGATCAATGAAGCATGTGACTGGAAAAGAAGGGTAAAATCCTGTGCTTTTGTGATTCATTTAACCAGATATGTGACTGAAAATCTTAATTAGAAAGGCATTTGGTCACAACAATTGTATTCTTTGCGTTCCTATAAACTAAGCTAGCCAGCCTTACAGAACTAATTACCACAGTGTATCAGCAAGAGTTGGGCAAAAAAGTGGACTTTTCATATTGGGAGAGAAATTTTCTTCAAGAGAAAGCACTTTAAAATTCATTTGTGTCTTTGTTATGCTATGATTATACATCTTTATTTTCTTGAACGTGCTTTGCTGTGTTATGTATGCAAGATTTTAAGTGGAGTTCAGAAGAATCCTTTTTATCGATGGTACCGCTAGTCTGTTTTGGGAAGATGTTTAACAGTTTGCAGGAAACAGAATTGTGGAGTGGCTGAGGTCGAAAGGGACCTCTGGAGTCCATCACAATATGGAAAAAGCAGCACAAGACTACAGAATGTGAAGCTGAGTTTTATGAAACAAATGCAGGCACTTTAGCAGCAATGATGACTTCAGCAGTTCCTTTTCCTTGCTGTTTGCTCTTGCTCCTGGATTACAGTGAGCTGCCCCTGACAAAATTTCTGTGTGGGAACACTCTATAAAGGGAATCAGAGATCTAGATTGATTTCTGCCTTCCCTCTGCACGTTTTTTTCTACCTTTTTTTCAACATGGATCAGTTATCTGATCTATTTCGCAGTGTGAAAAACAACTTTTGGCACAACTAAGCAGGTGGTGCTCTAATAAATAGGAATGAGCAGCCGTGGGTGGAAATAGTAGGAATTCCTCACATCTGTGTTCCTGCTGAAGTTTCTGTATTTAATAAACATAACCTTGAAGAAACTTTTCTAAAAACATCATCCTTTAAACTATGTGTATCTGCTTGAACTTGCTTAAAAATATAATAAAAATTTTAGATGTGTTCATGCTCTTCTAAGTTTAATAGTTCTGAATAGTAATATTATGATTTTGATGCTCTTTTGATTATTCTCTCTGTAATACAATGAAATACACTCATCTTATACACTATTCAGAAATGCAGTTTTGGTAGGGCCCATTGGAAATTTTGTTTTATCACATTTTTCTGCTTATTCCATATCCTGAATAGCTGTGGGCGCTGCTGTAATCTGCGTAGTGACAGCAGTTCAAACCTACCCTAATTGAATTGAGTTGTGTTTTCTGATGGTCAGAGTTGCTTGTGTGCCGTTGCTTCTTGTTCTGCTCCAGAGCGGGTGTGAAAATATCCTTATAACTTATCAGTTTGTAACACTGTGTTTATCTTCTGTTCATGAACATTTTAGGCTCCATCCTCGGATGTGCTACAGGTGGAAGGAAAAGCAATATTAAAAATTAAACCTGATGAAATTCAGAAAGAGCTACAAGAGGAACATGACTTGCAACAATCTTTGCCTCCTCAGGCTTCAAATGTCAAGTAATTATTTAATCTTATTTCATTATTATAAGAAAAATACTGAAAATATATTAAGTTTTTAGTGCATAGCATGATAGGTAAGTTTGGAGAAGAACTAATCCCACTCCCCAAATTTGGATCTGAACACTTGCAATTTCTGATCTAAATTATGAAATTTAGTTTGGTATCTCCAGTTTCAATTTGCTATTTATCTCCTTGAAGTAGTTCTGATTTACATTTTTTAAAATCCAGAGGGCCTGTTCAGTCCTGCTGTATGCAGATGAAATTCCTCTTGACTGCAGCAGAAACTGAAGTTGCTTATGCGGGGGTTGAATTTGTCCATACAATTCCAAGCATAATCTAATCAAAATAATTAAAAACAAACAATGGAAAATACCACAAATTTAATATAAGCAATGCCAGCTGTAAGTCATCATCTTTAAATAGAGAAGATGTATTAAAAATTCATTAACTTGAATTTGTATTACAGTCAGTGCTTGTCTGAAATTCAGGAGATTTTACATGAAGAGCTGTAATTTAAGGACAACTGCTTATTACCTTGCTCTTGTCATAGGTTGTATCTGTCATTCTGTAGTAGGAGTGCAGATTACAAAAGCAGTACAGACCGTGTCCTAATTTAACTGATCCTGTCCATCCCATGTCAAGTGAGACTCTTTGGTTTTATGGTCTTTACTGCTAATAAGATCTTTATAGATACCTTTGTTTAGATGTACCATAGGTTGCTTCTTCACTTCTCTATGGGGGGGGGGGGGGGGGGGAAAGAAGGAGCTTTAATTATTAGCTTTTGTTGTTCTTAGGGTCCTGAAAGGTCTATTGGATACAGAAGAGAGCCTTTTTATGGCAGACCTAAAGTTTGTAAATGGATAATACTTTCAATTAAGTAGCTGAGAATAGTCATGGGAAAAGAATGCTTAAGTTTATGAAACAGTCAAATTGGCATTTAAGTGACCCTTTGCATGCCATTGCTTATCTGCATTGCTTAAAGATCATTTGGTTAGCAAGATTATATATTAAAACAAATAGTGTCAACAGACAATGAGTGTTTTACCTTCAATAAATACTTACTGTCAGATTATCAATGGTGCAGAAACTGCATGATTTTCTAAAAAACCCGTATTTAGTGCATTAAGTGAAGGTAATGTAGGCCACACACATAGTATTGTTTTTTCATGTCCCCTTTTTCCAAAGAATGATAAATAGTCTGTTTTAGGAGAGTGTGTGCTGTAAAAACATTCACCTTTACCTGCAGCATGCCCCAAATATTTCAGTTTACATTGATAAAGCATTCAGTTACTTCATTCAATGAAATGATAACCTTCTATACAAAAGCAATAATGATTATGCAATTAAAATAACATTTAAATTTTTAATTTATTTAAATTAAATGACAAAACTTAGAGAAAAAGTTCCTAGAGGATTTTAACATTATTTTGCCTGCCATCATTTACAGAAATCACTCCAAATGTTGTCAGTTCAAAGTTAAACTGTTTGTCATCTATTTTTATTTTTTAATTGTATGGCAATTGCATTGCAGAGAAAGTGAACTGTGTTAGACCATCCTGAGGTAAACCACTGTAAACATTTATGAAGATTATATTATCTCAAAAGTAGTGTAAAATATTTCTTTCTAATTTTAAATTAATGTGATCTACTTATTAGAGCACTGATCTCTGATTTCATGCTCCAAAATAGTTACTTATTTCCATTTATGCTTTAAAAGTATTCAATTGGTTAAAAAAAAAAATATCCTTTGTGTTAAATGGGATTGCTGTAAGCATGCTTTAAATTCTAATCAGTCTCATGTATTGTGTAATTGAATTGCTTTTCAAACCAGATACTTCGTTTTTGTGCTTAACTTTCACATTTTATTTCATAACCTCGACCCTGTTCTCATTCAGACAAAAATGCCACTGATTTCAGTAGAGACTTTGGATTGTAAGATATGGTGAAACCGTCTCGCTGAAGCATAAAGTAACTAGGTTCTTTTCTATATGTTAAAGTTGTAAGGCTTGAAAAAAACTATTTTGAGCAGTTTTAATTAAAATAAAAAGGCTTATTGACACTCTTTCCTGTTGGGTTCTCGTGTGCCTATAAACTTAGGGACTCAAACTATATTAATGTAGTGGAATATCTGGTATATATTTGATGTGATGATTTCTTGATTGTGAGTCAAATTTCTGTTATATTACACCGATTTTTGTGGGTTCTTTTCTTTACATGTGTGATTTTTTATATTTTAATTCCGTGCTGTCATTATTTTTCAGAAAACTTAAACAAATATAAAATATTATTTTTGTAACTTGAGTATGTATTGCATGATATATCAGTCTTGTGTTTTTCCTTACTTCATTTTGTAGTTCTTGCTGATTTCCCCTTTATAATATCTGTTTATATAAGGTGTGGTTCTCAGTAAAACAAAAAAACAAGTTGTTGAAACTGTCATTGTCTCAGGAGAACCTCAGAAAAGTAGTTAAAACTGAATTCTATTCACTGTAATTTCAAAGTGGAATTTTAACCATTTTCATTTGGGATTTTCTCTTTAAAATTTGGAGGCACTTATGAACTTTAATTTAAACTGGCATATAATTGGGGAACCATTTCTGAGGTTCTTTCTTCTCAGTCATTTTCCGTATACTGTTCTTCACATTGTAACTGTCTGCACGTTAGACATTTATTAACTTTGTAGCATTCATACAGTAGCCTGAGACTGCTTTTAGAATTTGATCCATGGCCTGTGGAAGTCAATGGACTTTCATCACGTTCAGTACAACGTAGATTGGAGGGTTAAACAGTAGAGTTTTTTAGTTACTAACTTTTCAAAGATACTCAAAACCCTGGTGTTTCCTCTGAAATCAACAGCTGAATTGAAAAGGTAGGAAGAAGTTCAAGTGATATATCATAAACCTAATTCAAAGCTTTAAGGGTATTTACAAGGTACTCCATCACGGGAGAGAGTTTGCAGATGAATGTATATGTAACATTTTAATGTAACATTTAGTTACATACCCAATTTAAGCTGTAAATATGCATCACTTCGTTTAAGTTTTCAGTGCAGCAAGTGAAATCTCTACTTAATTTGGGAAAGCAAGATTGTGATTACTGCACTTACTGTTTGCTTTAAAATGATTACCAGCATTTTTGCTTTACCTGTTTTTCTTTTCTAAATAATATGATCTCTACTTTTAGTAGAAATTACCAGGCACTTTATGCCAAGTATTTATGTTAGCAATTTCTATCCTATGGTCTGATGTATGTCATGGTGTAGTATTTGATATACTATGTACTTTGGAATACAGAGAATGGATATTAAGATTCTTGATTTCTTTGTTTTCCTTTCTAGAGGTCAACATTATCCAGGCGTTCATCGTCTATGTACTGCTTTTCATAGTTTTATATTGCCTCCTTATTTACAATGGGCTTCTAGAGTTTATCATACTTTAGACAGAAGAGGTCACAGTATCTTATTTACAGCAGAGGACATGGACAATAAGGAGGAAGAACCAATGTGTTCCAAATATATTTATTTGAAAGAGCAAGCTGAAAGGAAAAGGTGTGAACTTACTTATTTTCAGAGTTACTATGATTTAATTAATTTTGTAAGTTAAAGGATTTTATGTTGTGAAGTAACTTTCATGGTGTTTCAGTATTTAGTAGTTTCAAAGAAGGTTTGAAAACAATTGCCTTATTTGGTAGATGTGTTTTAAAAGAATTAGAACAAGGGTACTAAAAGGCTTGTATCTTGCTTAGAATGTAAACTGTTTTGATTGTTTTTAGAAATAAATTGCATTTTGTATACATATGTTATATGTCACAATTTAGGTTATAAATATACGAATTTTTATACTTCATTCTACTCACACGAGAGGTCCCATTGAAATAACAAGAAATACTGAGCAAATAGAGTAGGCTCTCTGTGAATGTAAAATTCTGCAATAGTAAAATGTTTAAAGCGCGCGCACACCCACTAGCCCTTTGTCACAGAGACAATCTTACCTCAATCCTGCTTCTACAAGCACTTAGGAACAACCATAACTTTAAGTAATTGAGTGTAGTTCTTCTGAGCTCAACACATGCACAAAGTTAAGCAGGTACAGGACTAGGACCTAGCTAAACTTGTAGTCGAAAGTATTCATTTCAGATGTAAAAGGTAGTCCTGTGATAACTGCAGGATCCTCCATCTTTCATGAATGAGGAGCTGAAGTAGAACAAAATGCATAATAGTTAATTTTTCTGAGGTTGATGCAGCATGTAAAAAGAGATCTGTCAAAAAATTTGTTCTTTAAGAAGTAGTGAGGAAATGTAAAGGGATTTTGGAATAAGCCTACTCAGTTTTATCATGTTATTATATTACCAATGTTTATATTTCATGGTAATGAATTCCTAAATATTTGTTTTTTTTCATTTGCTTTTTTGGACATATTTTGTACTAGAATAATGTGCATATGAATGAATAGGAAGCATATTTTTTTTCATTGCTTATTACTTTGGTTACATTTTTGCTTTTTTGTGCCTTTCTAGTTTATATGGTAATGTCAAAAAACTCAGAATCGGAGCCTTTATAACTGATGATTTTTCACACTGGCAGTTTGCTACTTATAGTTTCTGTGTGTCACCAGCTCCAGAAATATAAAATTATTGCTCATAAAAGCTGTAGTGATCTAAAGAATGGTAGAGTGGTAAATAAGGATAAGGCTAGGTCAGTTTTACAGGGCAATTTGTGTAGCTTGTTAACTTGGGCTCACTTGAAAAACACGCATTTTAGTGCAGCCAAATGCAAGGTCATAAGGATAAGAATAGGGAATTAGGGTCATCCTTTGTAGCAGGGGAGGTTGTATCCTGAAAAGCAGTAACTCTGAAAGGAGCTTTACAGTCTTGAAAGATAAGCAACAGAAGATGGCTGTGTAATACTCTCTGAACTTTAAATTATATGTGTTTACCTTAAAATAAAGGAGGTGAGACATTAGCAATAATATAGAAAAAAAACATTTTGGGATTAGAAATGTTATACAAAGCTTTTCTGTTCCAGGTAAGTGCTCTAATAACTGAGATAGTCATGTCACCACTTGTTCTCTCTCTTGGCTGCATGGCTTTTGCATTCTTTTCTGCTCAACAGCACAACTTCCTGTACCCAGAATGGTCAAATAATCTAATGGTGAGTGAGGTTTGAATCCTCAGATAAGCAGCAAATTCTCATTTCCTGGCTCTGTGCTTCAATAATGGGTTATCATAAAGAGGTGGAAATCACCACTCTGCTTTTTTTCCTGTCTTATAAAAGAAAAAAAAATCACCTTGCCCTTCCCTGAAAGAATGGATGCATCCAGCCTTAGAAGAGGTCTCCATGTTCTGAATTTGAAATAGAGGGAAATTTTTGCCTACAGTCCCTGAAAAATCTAAGTTCCAGAGAGGGGCAGCAGATTTCCTGTTGGCTAAATCTGTGATTCTTCTTCCATATAAAGGTTTGTAGGAATGTTGTGCACTTAACGCACTTAACAGAGTGTTCCAAATACCGTTCTAGGGAAGCAAGCAGAAGTGTCAGTTCCTGTATGCGATCTCTCTTTTTCTTGAATACCAGTTCCGTATTAGGACATTTTAAAAGATGATTTTCTTGGTTTTACACAAGAGATATAGAGTTGCTTTGAATATGTTACTTGCATGGTATAGTTTCTGATGCAAGAGGATTTGCTAAATGAAAACATAACAGGCCCAATTGTTGAGCTGTCAGTCTAGACAAATTGAGTGTAGCTATAAGATTTCAATGTATAGCAATGAAAGCAGCAGCTTCTGAAATTATCCATTACTTACAGCCTTTGAATCAAAACTAGATTTCTTTCTGAGGTATATCCTGAGTTTCACCCAGCAAATTGTGAGTTTGATGCAGGGATACTGATGAAATTTTATTATCTGTATTATTTAGAATGTTAGGTTGGGTAATCATGGTACTTCTCTCTGACCTTAAAATATGAATCCATAAATTACTTTATGAAAGTTTTTAGTCATTGAATTATTTTGATGTAGTCAAGATTACCCTAAGCATCAAGGAAGGCATTATTTCAGGGTACAGGATTAGGCCCTGATGTTTCCCTTTGGTTTTTGTGAGCTTCTGCTTCTGTCAGGAATTTGGGTAGCATAGGAATATCATTCATGGCCATAATTGGAATGTTTGCTTTTGATTCAGCAGCATTTTCTGTTTGTTGGACTGATACAGACAGAGAATATAAGGGCTCAATAAATATAAGGTCACTGATCAGCATTGTAAGCAGGGGTTTCAGCGTACCAGGAGCCCAGCCATTAACTATTTTGCAGGTCATGGTAGAAGAGGATTTAAGGACATTCTGAGAGAATAAATTGATGGCTGTAGTGAGCTTTTCTCAGATGTGAGAGGCAGCATGAGGGTGGGCAAAAAGATCTTCAAAAAGGAAAAAAACCCAAACTCCCGAAGTCAGTGATGGAGTCAGAAGTCATGAAAATAGAAGTTGTTATTGCTTTACTGATCTAGAGATGACAAAAAAGGAAAGGCTGTGAAGGGTTTGAAAGCAGAGGAGCATCTTATATTTGAATGAGCTTCTCTTTTTCTGTTACTTCAAAGAATGGGATAATGTTCAAAGCAAGCAGCTATGATCTTTGCAATAGCGCTTCGAATGAATGTGAACAGAACGCGGTGATGCTTGTCTAGGCTAAAGAAATGGATGCTGCAACAAGAAAGATATGAAATTAGATACAAGACTTTAGCTTTGTAGAGAGATTAGAAAAAGACTTTAATTTTAGAATGTTGTGAATGATACCTGTGTTCTGTTTCGATGTGAATGATGGGATCCTAGCCATAGTGATGAAGAAAGTAAGTAGTGGGGAGGACATGAAGGCTGAAAAAGGAAAGGTTCGTAAGATCCTTATCTTTCAGCCTTGCTGAGCTAGCACTGGCAGCTTGACATCTCTAAGAGGAAGATCATTGGATATTTTTGCTGGTGCAGAAAGAGCAATGAATCATGCTCTGATTCATTACCATGGAGAGGGAGCCTGTACATGGTCTTTGACTAGAACATTACTAGAAATAGCGTAGAAGAAGAAGAGAAGAGAGTAGAGGACAGAACCCCTTAAAATATCTAAGAAGTTGAAGGAGTTGGATGGGAGTGGAACTAGGAGAGATGAATTGTTGAAGCTGTGGGAGGATGGGATTTGAAGAAGAGAATGGTTTGGTTTTCAAGAAGTAGCCAAGAGGTTGAGGAAATTGGGGGTGAGTCTGAGCTTTATGAATCAGTAGAAATTTTTGGGAAGAAATTTTTACGTGGAGAGCTACACTCCCCGGAGGTGAGGAGAATTAAAGTTTAAAAAGCCATACCAAAATTCCTTGCTGACTTCATTTAATCCTTGAAATCTAGAAAACTAAATTCTTTGGAGCACTGCCATCTAGTGGCACGCTCTACCATCATCTTCTGTTTTTACTTTTTAAAACTAATTGCCTTATGTGAGCCTTGAAGGTCAAAGGTATAATTTACCTGATACTAATTTAGGTCTGTTTAAGCTGTTCACATTTCATTACTGACTAATTCCCCACATTTACCTAATTTCACAAATACAAATGATCTATGTGGGAGTAAGCATGATTTTTGTGTAGTGGATAGTAAAATTCAAACGACTTTTTCAACTGTTTAAATAGCAATAGATCTATCTCTTTTTTTTTTTTTGGTTGTGTTTTTTTTTCTTTTGTACTAGTTCTGAATTCTTCTGTGGAAGAATCTTGTTTGACTGTAGCGAGGTCCAAAGAAGTCTACAGTGGTAGGATTTTATGGTAGATCAGATGATCAGATCAAGAAAGCAGTAATTTTCTTGCTTTAAAGTCTTGTATTCTCTATGAAAAATATCCACAGGCTTTAAAATATATGTAACTTCTCATTCACATCTGCAAAAAACATCTTGCGGAGCAGGATGTATCAGTTTATCAAGATGTAAACTTCCCAAGGTCAGCTACAACTCTGTCCTGGGATTGACTGTATTAAGTTTATTTCATCAGAGAGCAAAGGTGCCTTGCTTGTGCTCTCCTATTTAATCTTGGCATACTCTGCAGGCATCAGTCATCTAAGAGTTAAAACACCTACTTTTTTAGACATGAAGACAAGTATTAAGCTAAATATATTTTTATGAAGGTTATATATGGATAGTCAAACCTGTTCCTGGCAGATATCCTACAAAAATTTTAACGGGATTTGTAGCTTCGTGTTGTTTGTTGAGATTTCTTCATGCAGGAATGCCTGCATCTCCCTGAGACATTCTGATTTTACAGTTTTTTACCAGCAGATGGAAACAGAATAGTATTAGATCAGTATTATTATTACTTGGAGCTTTCCTCCATGTTGCTTCTGTCTTCCAGAAATGAAAAGTCTGAACGTTGTTTTATTCGCATGTTTCGTTCAACTCACAGTTGATTACTTAGTATAAACTCCTTGAATTGAAAACTATTTATGATAAAAGTGCCCTAAAAAAGGGACAGCTCTTTTTACATTGCTCACTTAAAACACTTTTAACTGCCAAATGCTAAGGTATATTTTGATTGTTTTATACCTTTTTTATCTTGTATAGCTTCACTTGACTTTCCTTTTATGTAGATACCCACCCTGAAGAGTCAAAACCACCAAATACTTAGATGTAAAGAAAAACTAGGAAGGCTAAACACTTGTCTAAAGTTAGGTTTTCAGATCTTGTTTTTCTTCTCTTTAAGAAATAGGTCTTTTGTCAAAACTTCCACTTGAAAAAAGGAACATTCCAGAAAGAGTTCAAGAGCTACTCCCAGATCTATAATCTTTTTCTCTATGTGAGAACTATAACTTCTGGGCTAATGCTACATTTTAAGGATTCCTTTTTAACGTCCAAATGTACTTCAGAAGGCATTTTGTTTGCTAAATCAAATGGCTGGTTCTCAGTTATGTTGAGACCTCCTCATTTACACAGTATTCTGATTGTTTAAATGTGTCTTAAAATGAAAATACATCACAATTAGCATAAATGAGAATCAAGTCCACTATAGCAGATATACGTCTGATAGTGAAATTGCAAGTAACAGAAGGTACACACTTTAGTTCCATGAGTGCACAAAGAAACTTCATTATTAATTTAGCGTTTGCAGAAAAACTACCCCAAACCTGACTAACACCAGTAGATGTCAGTGTTGGCATATGCCAGTGTGCCAATGTGTTGAGGAAAGTCCAAGTGTTTCATGTAATGTGCCTTTTAATTTAGATACATATATGGATACCTGAATATATGAAATTGAGTGTTTTTTCTTGTTCTTTTGTATCTATATTACATATTTCACCATTTATTGCATTCTGTGCTTGTAATTGCTAGTACACTAAGAACTATATAAGTGAGAACTTAAGTAATTATTTCCTAGAAAACAAGCTACAAGAATAGCAAAAAATATAAATGTAACTACTATTCTGTTAAATAAAAATATTTATTATAATTTTATATATACATCCTGTAAAATATTTAAGTGATAAATGTTAATAGTTGTTGGTACTGATCTCTAAAATAGTTTTACCAGCTTGGTAGTAATAGATCCTTCAAATCTGAATTTCCTTTAGAGTTGCCAGGAGCAAAGGAAATAGAGGTAGAACAGTTATTACAGGGATTTTTATATATTATATATATATGCACATGCATATATAAACATACTTATGAGTTACTGTGTTGTGTAAAAGTGTTCCCTGGTTTTGGAAATAGAAACTGTAGTTAAATAGGAAATTGGAATGTATAATTACTTCAAACTACAACTTTCTAAAATGAAAAATTCCTTTTGCGAGTTGTTTTCCATAGGTAGATTTATTTTAAAAAAGGTCAAACAAAAAATAGTCAGAATCCAATTCCCAAGTAATCACATAAGGTGCTGTTCAAAACCAGCCAGATATTGCTGCTGAAATCAGTTCTCTTTGGCATTTAAGTATGTCTGACTGTAAGCATAGCACTGGCGTGGTGTATTTGCCATGCATGAAGTTATGCATGCAATGCATTTCATACTAATTTAGAGCTTAGTGTTATATTTTTCTTGTGACTTCTACAATAAACACCATGGATCCGATCATGAAAGTCATCTTAAAATTATTTGGCATATGACTACAAAAATTGCAAGTTTGGCACCAGATTTCCATTGTATATTAAGTCATTTCAATCTTTAGTTTAGAAAAAACAAGTTTTATTGATCATTTATTTCTGATTTGATTTAAATTTTACCTAATTTTCTTTGTCTTTAACAACCAATCTGTTTCTGTGGTGTTAATATCTGACATGATCAGAGTAATTTATTCATTTTTTATGTTGCTGCAGAATTTGTTATGAAGGAGTTCCTATTTCAGAGCAATTCCAGAATAATTGGACAGATGGGATTCACTTTCTTCCCCCTCATACATCAAAAACTCTAACTGAATGCCAAAAAGTAGCTGAACATTGTCTTCAAAAGCCACAACTGCAACTGTTAGGGGAGAAAGTAAGAAATAATTTTAATAAATGTATACTGTACATGCACGATGCTACAAATGGAGACACAAAATCCAGAGGAAAAAAAATGATTTTTTTTTATTGCATCATGCAACAAAAGAACAGAACACCTTGGAAATACAGTTCTGCTGATTTTTCAACATTTGACGATATGCAATACAAAAATGTAAATGACGTTTTTCATCGATGGGGAGAGTTCTGAAACCTCCTGTCTCAGTTCTTAATTCCTTCTCTGAAGTAATAAAGTATGCTAATGTGCTAATTAACAACAAACAAAAACACTAAAAGAGCAAACCAGGTAGTTCATTCAGGCTGTGGAGCCCTATACCTCTCAGGATTTCGTTGTATTTGGTGGGGTTGTTTTTGACAAAATCCTGTTCAGCAGAAAACAGCATTTTATCACCTAATAGTTCAGATTCAGTACAGACATTTATAAACTGGGTTTATGTTAGATAATAACTGAATTGTATTGGTTTTGAAGGTTTCCATTTATCCAGAAGCTTTAAAAATGTCTTGGGCTCCAACTCCACCAAAATTCTCTGCTCCAATTCCTTCATTAAAGGAAATTTTATTTCCTACATATGAGGTAAGTATTTTAAATGTATTTTTAGTGTTCCCATCTTTTGCAGAAATATACGTCTTTTTCTAACATTTAATTGTAATAGTTGTATTTTATGCTGCTGTCTTATTTAACACTTCTGTATACTGTAAGCATGGTATATAAGTCATTGTACAATTTGTAATAATATGTATTGAATGCCATTGTTTAATTTTGTTTTCTACAATAATATAGTTTCTGGTAGTAATTATTCTAAATTACCACTTGCTATTGTATTATCTTGCTTAATGTCTTTACATTTGTGTTGAAAGCTACTTTTGGATAGTTTTTCTTCTGCTATGTTATGATGGCAGTGATTTCTATTAAAATGTAGTAAAATATTTCTTACATTTAACAAAGTCCATTTCAGAAAATGCCAATGTTTTTGAGTTTTTAAATGTTCTGAATGTAAAATCTCCACTGTGATTACATTATTGCAAGAGATAAGCTGTTCATGTAAAAGGGTATGCCTTTTACATTGTATGCCCATATTTGTAGCACTCTGCACCTTCATATGGCAAAGGTTACAGGGAAACTAGCATTTCATGACCAGGTCACACTCCTGTACAAGAGATAAAGCACACTTATGCATGGATTAATTGATAGGAGGAATAAAGCTGACATAGTTCCCCATCTCCTAGTCTTACTATGACCAAATTGAGACCTGTGTTCTTGTTACTATATGGACTACTGTGACCTGACATAAATTACCAAAACTAAAGGTAAAAACTAGCAATAATGAATTTCCTCAGCTCTCTGGCCCTTTTGCACCAGGTAATTCTTGATCACATTAAAGAATGTGCTCCATCTGAAGCTTAGGATAAATGACTTCTGTGATGTTGGTCTTGATCATCATAAATCTTAAGCTCAAATACATTATAGGCTTTATTTATTTATCTGTTACTATGTTTCCTATAGCTGACTAAAATAATAGTATTGCATATATTCAAATATGCAAATATATTAATATTTCAGAGCAATGTTATTGACAAAGTTGTATTTGAAGACCTTTTCACTGATCATGAAGAAGAGTTAGAAGCTGAGGAAGATGATCATGATTTCTATGATTATGGACAGGTGTGTATTACGTTACAATTTTCTTTTAATGTAACACTAAAAATTAAGATTAGCAAAACAATTCATAGTTTGAAGATCTAGTCATAAGACAAAATATTTCTATATAGTTGACTTCTAGAAACAATTTTATGTTAGATAGTTGTTCATTTTTTAATAGGTAGAAAATGCTAAATCTCACTTTTTGAAACTTGAGACTGTGCTTGGAAAGAATCATTGCTTATTTTAAAGATACTTCTTATTTTGCATTATTATAGCACTAGGTGATGATTTAGGGGAGGCACTGTGATTTAAATAACAGGTTTTGAGTAATAGGATATATCTCAATGGAGCGGCTTACTGGATGTTCCACTATGCCCAGACGTCTAAAATACTGGAAGAGTCAAGAAGCAGACTAGAGGAAAAGAGATGTTTCCAAGTGTGTGATTTTTTTTTAATCTAGAATTTTTCTGGAACTAATATTAAAGGATAGGCAATTCTACGCAGGTGATTTGCAAGTGAAAGATTGAAGTGTGGCTCGAAGGTGCAGTGCGAGTCTTTCCAGTTACAAAATCCTGACTATCTCAAAACAACATTGATCTATTTCACAGAGACAATGTAGGACATGAGAGCTGTAGGCTCCACAGGGAACCTGGAGTGCCTAATGATAGTGTTCAGTTACATGTGTTTACATAAGGTTAGCTATTTCAAGTGAATGGATCCGAGAGGCGGAAGTGGGTAAATGCTTACCAAAATGCCATGGGAAGTAAGCTGAAAATATTTCTATATCAGAGAATTTGAGGTACAACTGAGTCTTCCAGTAGCTAAAATACAGCTGAAAGATTGGAACTGGCTGGTGATGTTGCTGAGACCTCAGCTGGAACTGAGGAAAACTAATGAATGCGTGGATGTATTTGCAGCCAGAAATGGGCAAACTGAGGCTAGCATATTATTATGGCAGCTGAGCTCCCAGGTATAAATTAGTGTTTGGAGGCACTGTTTTATATTAAAATTTAGGGCTCCATCTGCAAGTTTGGACTATTAGAGCAGCTGAGATCTGTTGGATAATGTATTTCCTATTTGAAGGTGAAACCTGCTTGGCAAGACATGCTTGCTTTTGTCCTGAAAGAAGCTTTTGTAATAGTGACTGTGGCTATCGGAGGATATTTCATTCAAGAGTATGTGACTTGGAGATGACATGGAAGTGGAATAAAAAGATAAATTTGGTGATGATAAAGGAACACTTGCTGGTTTGAACGTTTCTTGCATGAGCTGACTAGAAATAATGAGAATCTTATTTAGTATGTCAAAAGGGAAGAATTCTGTGATCAGCTTTGCACATCTCCTACATTCTCTGGCAACAGCAACTTCAAATAGTGTTTGGCTAAAAACTGTTTGGAATTTTGTATCATGTTTGACTTCAGGCACAAAGAGGTTATGTCTGTGTATGTAAACATAAACTGATTTGGAATTATCCAGCAGAGATGAAAAATGCTGGTAGTCCTTTGCCTACAGGTTGACTGGGCCATTAGATATAATAATTGGAAGTAGTAAAGCCTACAGTTACTAAAATATTGTATTTTATTCCATTTTTATGTTTGGACCTATTGGGAACATCTCTTTTACTGAAAAAGAAAACTGTTACTATGGTACAAGTAGGTCTATTAACAACAACAATTAAAAGCAGACGAAGCACATATGGATTCTCAGGAAGAAGTAATATTCTAATTGGAAATTATGGTTGTGGTGATGTTATGTCGCCATTTTTTTGCCTGGGATTCCCAAGATAGGAATGTGTGTGTGACTAATGTCATATATGACACTTTTAAGAAGTGTCTGGCTTAAAAATTGTTCATTGGAAAGACATCTCCATACATGCAGTAAATTCCCTAGATGATAAACAGTATGGCATATTCATAGTGTGTTCTGAGATTGGAGCATCTACAGCACATATACAGAGTATGTCCACGCTTGCTCTTTAGCATTAATCTATATGAGTACGTTGAATGTTTCTTGAATTTTTGGACATCTGGCAGTGGAATGGGTTTAAGACATCCAGAAATCCAGACAAATACAGTCCTTCCTTCACTCTGGCAAAGGTGGGGTTGGCTTTTTGGTGAAAATACAGATTTCTTTGGACATTTGCTCTATTTTTGGCAGTCTCTGCTTTTAAAAACATAATGTATTGGAAGGTTCTATTTATATTAGTCTCAGACTAATTCAGACTTACTTTGCTTTTTGTTTTATCTATAGACAAAAAGTTTACTGAGAAGATGCCAATCCTTGCACAATTTTTCTGACAGTGAGAGCTTAGAGGTATTATTTTATATTTACTTGTATTTGTTCCTGAAGTGTGATTTTGTGAAAGAAATTCTTCCACTGAACTGAACTGAATATTTTCCTATTACATGCAAAAGTGAGAGTCACAAAGGTCTTTTTCAAGTGGATTGGTTACATTAAATAGGAGAACATAGCTCTGCAATAAGAACCCCTGTTAACTTCACAGGCATTTGGATAGAGATAAGTGTGAGTCGTCTGTACTTTAGCTAACCTGAAATGAGTGGAACAACATATCTGAGTAAAGATTCACAGTATCAGGTCCTTGGATTTCAGACGTATCAGGGCATCAATGTTGTCAAGTTTCCAATCTGTGAAGTGCTATGTGTACTTTTATGGCTATTGAAGTTATGTTAGCGGTTTCACAAAATGCATAAAGCAGCAATAAACGGTGCAAATTTTACACTTGTGCAAAGATGACCTTGATAACATTATACGAGTAATATTTTATTAACAAATTTGATTTTGAGTAAGAATTTGAGCATCATGTATTTATTTAAAAGTTCTTTATAGTCCATAAGAACCTGCTTAAAATGTTCTGACCATGTTATTTTAAAGAAGGACATGAAGCATGGCATATGTGTGTAATGATAAATAAAATAATTTAAAGTCCAGATTTGCAATTTGAACTAACCATTGATGCTTGATTTCTAAATTACTAGTTTCATATTCAAATAGGAGTCTTGTTGAATTCAGCTAGCTAATCCTTTAGCAAAACTGTGCGTAGTTCATTAAAAGAATTTAGCAAGTAGCAATTCAGTATTTATGCAATTTGCAGTCAAACTATTTGATTTGGTAGTAAATGACAGCTAATGATAGATACATGTAGTGACAAATGTTAGCTTTACAATGAGTTTCAGCTTTTTAATAAATCAGTATGAAGCTTAGATTTTTTTAAAAAATATAATTATCCTAAAGAAAATTGGCACTCTTGTGACATTGATATTTTTTTTTTTTATCCTTTCAAAACTTCACAGGGAATAATGCATTACCACAAATAAAGAATGAAAAGTATTTAGTTACTTAAATGGAGTGCTTTCAATTATTATTAAAATAAACTAAAGACTGATGGGGTGTCTTTCTAATAAATATATAAATTAAATAATTCTTAACAGATGTCTGTAACCAAGCATTGAGAAAGTACTTTTGAGTCTAATTAAAAATTATTCAAAATTATTCAGTGCTTCATTTATTTTTTAATTTATTTTGTTTGTTACTAACAAGTGTTTTCCTCTGTAAATTTCAGGCAGTGGACATGAAATTGCATTTTAATTTCTTTGACAAAGATGTGATGTGCCTAGTATTATAGTGCAAGTTAGTGAACTGGAATTAACAAAAAGACTGGGAAGCAATACATTTGTTATTGAAAATAGTACTTAATAATTAGTAACAATTACACACCAGAGGATAACAGTTATTCTTTTGGTTTTGGTTTCATCAGGCGATTCAGGGATGGGGGCGCAAAGTACGAGTGCATAATTCCATTCGTGTGTTTCCATATAATACAATTGTACTTCCAGACATTATACAGAGATCTCCTGCCTTTTCTTCTGAGTTCATGAATATATTTCAGTTCATTTTTTTGTAAATGTCACCACCAGTGGCATACATTTTTCTTTTTAGAATTTAACTTTTCTACAAAGACTGGGGGTATTTAATTCAAATTTCTTGTGATACTTTTTAGAGAAGACTGATTTTAGCCATTTATGAGCTTCAGATAACTTTGAATTAGTGTTTCAGATCTCTTTGCTTTGACACATAACCTGAGGTATGCAGATCTTTTTTCCCATTAAATACTATAATTTTTTTTCCGTGTGTAGTTCCTGTGTCACTCTTTTTTTTCCTTTACAATTTTATATAAAATAAAATCAAGTCCATTAAAACTAAGGAAATGTGATGTATAAATCTTATTTCAAATGAACATCTAAATAAATTAAGTTTCCTTTTATTAACAGAGAAGTTTGATTAAAAAATCCGTCTCAGCTCTGGAGATGACTGCTTTCAAAGATGAAACTACATTAAAAATGTCAGCTAATTTCAAAACCAGCATGAAAGAGTTGAAGGTTATGAAGCAACGAATAGCTGAGCCAAAGGTTGAGACAGACGTGAGGAAAAGTTTCCCTATGAAGCATCTATTGAATCAAATCTGTGATGATCCTCAGTCAATGCAGACAGACATACCAGTAGAAAAAACGCCTACTTTCACTGGAAAAGAGGATAGTGAGAATGACATTGTTCTTGTGGAACAACCTCAGAAGGCTGGGATTAAATACGCTGATTTCCGAAGAAGAAAGAAAACAAAGAAATCAAAGAAAATAATAAATCCTAGAAAATTAGAAGCTGTGATTAAGAAATTAAGTAAACCCCCAAAGATTCTTAAAAGGTTTTCTTTAATTAATGTATATTGCCTTTTTAAAGAATGTATTTTAATTTGTAGCCATATTATCTAATTACAGGTTTTATTTTTTTAAATATTAAATACTGCTCTGAAATTAAGTAATAATAGTTTAGTTATTTGGGAATAATACATATTTTTTAATGCACAGAAAAATACATACTGCTCAGGTATGTATTTAGGACACTTAGTATGTACTGCACTTTAAATGGAAATGGTGTTGTTCATACAACAACAGAAGAAGTTTTATGGTCAAACTTCTTTCTTCTGAAAGCCAGGGGGAAAATCCTAAGTTCTTAGGAAACAGAAATGCTAGGCTGGACTAACCTCCTTTGTACCATGAACTTCGTAGATTACATCAAACAAGTAGTTTGCTTTTTACCTTTTGTTTTCATGTATCACCCTAAATATATTTCTGGTGAATATTTATTATTTATGTACTTCAGATATGAGGTACCTTAGAAAATATTCAAGTATTAAAAAAACCCCCAAAAACCAAAACCCAATGTTCTTGCTAGTTTTTTGATATTTCTTAAATACTTATGCTTGAAATGTGACCTGCAAAAAAACCCCAAGTGCTGTCAATTTTTTTGTACAGTCATATGTGTCCACTGGTCCTTCAAGCCAGTTTTCCATTCAGCTTCTCCTTTTTTCTGCTTTTAGGCACCTTTCGGTAGGTTTATTCCTAAGAAAATCAAAGATACTTAAATGGTGTGATATACTGGTATAGTGAGCTGTGACTAAGGGAGGAGGTGGCCTTTTTCCAAAGTCTTGTTTTAGGCAGGGGCACTGTATGTTCTTTGCTGTCTAAGGCTTTCATATCAGTTTTGCTAAACCAAGGGGATTTCATCTGCATACTGTTTTGCATGTCATTAATGCATGGGCCTGCTATGTTTTTTAATTTAATGTCCCTTTTTTTTTCTAGTAGGATCCTGATTATAAAATTCTATAAATATTAGGTACACAGTATTATAAATATATATATGTATATTTTCTCTGTAGTTCCTTCTGGTATTCCCTTCTGTGTTAGCAAGGCTAGTATTGTTTGTGATAAAGATTGTTAAGAAGTCAAAGTCTTCTGTTTCTTTCACTTTGATGTCTCAAAGCAGATGTTGATATTGAACATTTGTGAAGGCTCTCATCTTGGAAGCTGTGAATTTTCCCAGATTATCATTTTGGAAATGTCCTTGTAAATTCAAGTGTTTTTTCTCACCTCTGGGTGGTGCTTCTTCTGCTTATATTCTCACGGCCTCTTCCTAATATCATTTGAATCTATTAGTGGTGTATTTATCCATCTAGGATTTATCATCATTTAGCCAGGCTGGTAATTGTCCACTCGGAAATATTGTCCTTTCTTATGTTTAGCATTGTCCTTGTAAACCTAAGTTAGATGCTTTTGGAGGAAACAAGCATGCAACTACGAATAAGTGCTGAACGTTCTGGGGACTTTACTAATTTTTGGTAAATGGCTGATAAGTTTAAAAATTATCATTATCAAGAGACCTAACAATAGGTTTTTGAATAGTTGTTGACTGGCAGATTGCAGTTTGCTATTGTTAATGTATCTGGGAACCTTTAGTTAATTATAATATATTTTTCCTTAGGTCTGTGTCTCTGGGAAGGCTTCCTATTCATGATAAATGCAGTATCAAGGTGTCTTCAGGAATCAAACAATATCAGAGCCACAGCATCCCTTGTTTGTTAGATTTTGAAAAGTTTGCAAAAATGAGAGGTGGATTTCCAAAAGAAATTTCTGCTCGCATGTGGGTCCATGGAATATGGAACTGCTGGTTTAATGAAATTTTCCCTCCTAGTGGGACTGCTTCTGAGGAGAAGGATACCGAATTACTAAAAGGAACTGAGATGCTGGACTCTCAAGAAGCAAATCTACAAATAGAACTAGTTGACTCAATACAGCCTGTTCTCCTTGAAGGTGCAACAGTTAGTATTGAAGATTTAGAAAAAGAAGTAAGAAGACTGACTGAGCTAATAGAAAAGGAAGAGCATCCTTCAGCATTTCACTACTGCAGGCGCGGAGCAATACAAAGAAAGTTAGGCAAGTTAAAGTCGGCTATGGATGACTTGGAAAAAGTAAGTTTCATGGCAAGTTTTACTACTATCAAGTACCTTTTTTTTTTTTTTTTTTTAACTGAGTGTCTGAGGTCTTCAAGAGGTGAAGAGCTGAAAGCAGGAGAGCTGATAACTAGCTGAATGCTGCCGCCTTTTACCTTTGTATGACAGCATGATCCAAGTTTAGTCCTGCAAGAGTGAAGATACAGGGTCTTCTAAATAGACTGTGTTTATATACCCTAGTGTTCTCTAAGCACCATAATGTTTGTTTGGAGACCCTTGCTCAGGATACAACACTCCTAAATGGAGTTGGAGGTAGGATAGACAAAAAGGACAAAAAGTTTTTTGCTTCAAGTTTTGCTGCTGGCAAAGCTGACAAATGTATTTTTAATTTTTGCATAAGCATAGTAAGCAAATAAATTGAAAAGTTATGTATTTCCTGTTTATAATTAAACTGTTATTTGACATGAAGATTTTATACAATAATACTAGTGTTTTTCTATGTATGTTTTTTTCAACACTTTTAAGTTCCCTTTATAGTGCTACAAACCTCCTATTACTTCTGCCCAAGATCCTGCACAACTAGAAAGAAGCAACCAAAACAGAATAAAAACATTGCTGAAAAAACAGAAATTAAACAAATATTTTTGTAATTTAAACGTGGAAGCTGTAAAAGCTTTCAAAGGCATTCTTTAAGCAATGGTATAGCTCTGTATGTTCCTGAAACCTGGGTAGAGAAGTTGTGTTGTACTTTCGGTATGGTGTTTTCATTGTTATTTAACATCTGTATCACACACAACTAGTCATAACCAGGTTGAGACCCCAAAGTAGTTCATTCTATATATAAAATCCTACAGCAAAAGATGTCCTTCTTTCCTCAACCAACATCTCGGCTCTTAACACAGCATTTGGTGTTTAGGGAAGCAGCTGCTTTGGGGTTCATGATCATTTTACTGGAGATAATGTACTGCTTGATAATGCAAGATTGAATCAGATCTTTTGTGTTGATATTGCTCTGTGGGAGTAGAACACCGTCAGTCTGCCAGTGTCCCTGAAAACAATCTTAACAGGAGGCACCTTTAAATAATGTAAATCGCATTTCTTTTGTTAAACTGCAAAGCTCAATCAGTTGAAATATTTGGAAATGTGCAGAGGAACAAAACAATGAAGTACAAACCAGCTTGGCTTCAGGTTGGTTTCTGCATTCCTTTCAGCTAACAGTCTCAAGCCAAAATAAATTTTAAGGAGGCTCACAGTGTGTCCTGCAGTGACATCCACCCTTCAGATTTTACTCTGTTTCTAGAGTTTGCCATTCCCAAAATTCAGATTGTCTTAGGGTGAAATTTACTTTTATAACACCATTTCTGTTAATGTTTCTCTTGGGGATAAATCTATAATTTTTGTTTTTAATGGGACATAGGCATCTATTTTATACACCTGCAATCTGTACATATTACCTTCCAAACTTCATCAGTTATCTGACAAAAAAATTTACTATATTCATAGAAACTCAATGATTATCTTTTGTCTTTTTTATTCACCCCAGACTTTAGAAACAGACTGTCAAGGATCTGAAAGGCTAAAAATTCCACACCCTGACAAAGTGGTTCATTGACCAATAGACTGATATCAACTGTCAAAATTGCTTGGCATTGCTGTTGCATATTTTAGTGAAAACATCATTGATTTTTCTCTTTAAGATATATAAACACAATTGTTATGTAGTTTATGGATTCTAGAAATAGTTTATAGGCCAAAATTTGAGAATTACTGTTGTAGAGGAACAGTCTCAGATTCGATCAGTCTCTATATTTATTTCCATATGGCTGTTAAGTGTGTGTTATATGCATAATGAACAAATATAAAATATCTTATTTGATTGATAATATCTCTCAAGTGATTTTTGTTAGGGAATGTGAAGTACTTTCTATGGGAATCATAACAGCATGCTTTGAAAAGCTGATTCCTTTTCCACAGGGACAGGTTAATTATTTTTACTTTCAAGTAGAAGAATTCTGACTTCTAGAAATAGTTCAGATAACTATTTTAAAGAAATCATAAAAGATGGTAATATCCCAGCTGATTAAGATTTTATGCTGAATATTCTGGTAGCTTGGACCCTGATTCTGTATATGTGTAAGTACATGATGCTGTTAAATAAACAAGTGACATTAGTAAAATTTTTCAGATTTTTAGATTAAATAAAAGTTGGTCAGCCTAGGAATTTTCTTAAAAAAATCATCTCAGTGCCAAAACTTTCTGATTTCCTACGTACTATTGTTAGCACATTTGAGAAGTTCCTTCTGCAATATAAATAAGTTATTTACTTATTTTTTTTGTAGGCTATAAGCTTAGAACCACTACTGCTTAATGCTTACTGGCATAGACATTTGATTTACCTCTTTCAAGACAGAATTTCTGCTGCTTTGGATGACCTGAATTTTATAACTAAATTCAGCAAAAATAAAGCAGGTAGGTATCTAACTTAACAGTTAATTTTTCATAGTGTTTTTCTCTAGTTGCCTTTGGCCATGGTTTTGCAAATGTTTTTGTATGTTTTTAACCTTACATCAGTTGTTTTATCCATATTATAAAAAGCAGACATGAATATTCAAAGGCTTGGGACAGAAGTTGGGTTTCTAAGGCAAAAGTAAGTACTTTAGTGTGTTTTTAAAAAATAAAAAAAAGGAAAAAAGAAAAAAGGAGGACTGATGGAAATTGTATCCATTAATTTAATGGGTAAAGCTGATAATAATCCTGTAATGGAGACAGTGTGCTATTGTGCTTCAGTCAGCCCTGTTCTGCCATACCCTTTGAACTGGGAAGGAGGAGCTTAAAAGGGAAAGATGCCACCTGGTTGACAGACCGGGCCCTACAGGTCAGGGAAAGTGATTCCCCTCTGCCAGGTCGTGATGCTGCAGCTCCAATACTTTGTCTAGTTTCGGAACCCCTGGTGTGAGAGAGATGAGCTGGAGACAGTCCACTGGAAAGCCATTAAGATGGTCAGGGGTCTGGAGCCTAAGCTGTAGTCTCAGATACCTAATGGGTGGTAAGAGAGAAGACAGAGTCAGACAGACTCTTCTGAGAGCTGCGCAGCAGAGCAGGAGACAACGGTCACAGGAAAAGCCCTGATACTGTGCAAGCATTGTTCAGCAAGAGCTAAAACTTTGTTGTGTTTTAGCCAGAAATCCAAAACACAGCATCATACAGGTGGTTATAAAGAAGGTTAACTCTATCGTGACCAGATCCAATACAATGGGATAAATATTGTGTGGGCCCCTTTAAACTAAATCTCTTTATATTTGTTTGTGATCAACAAGTCTACACTAAATGGCTTGATGGGCCATTTCTACAGAGAGCAAAGATTTTTCGTACCTGTGAATCCAGCAAGAGCTATCAGTTTACGGCTGCATGGGCTCCACGATTGAGCACCCAACTATAGCTCTAAACTTTTGAGTTCTGTTGCTCAGATTAAAACAGGACTTCCTGACCTTCTCTGTAATCTACTGTTCTATTTCTACTGCTTGTGTTAATTACCCTGTAAGGAGGAGATGACCTGTTGTTTTGGGCTGCTAAATACTGCCTTTGATATTTTGGGTGGTTGTTTCAGATACATATCTGTCAATGGCTGAAATTTACAGAAAACAAGGTGATAATACATTGGCAATCATCAATTATAGTTCTGCAATACAATGCTGCCCTACAGATGATGACATTTATTTTAGGAGAGCTGAGCTGTATTTTGAGGAAAATCAATTGTTATTGGCCATGGATGATTACGCCAAAGTAAGTTCACTTTCTTGGACTGTTACAATAATGCAGTAAAAGTAAACTGTATTTGGGTATATGTGGTAAGTAGCTTGGAGAACAGATATCCTTTCAAAGAAATGATGTTTAAAAAAAATCAGTGCTATGGAAATGAATAAGTAATTTCTGTCACTCCTGCTGGCTAATTCAATAAATTACTAAATGTCTACAAATTATCAGCCACTAATATGCTTGCATCACTGCTTTTTTATTTCACTTTACAGTTAATGGAAATGACAGTAGACACTAAAGGACAAAGGAATAAAAAAGAAAATCTGAGAATAAAGGAATATATTATTTTTATGCTTGGTTAAGACTTTTAATCATTAGAAATAATAAGAATGAGGAGTAATACCATGTACTACTTTACTTTTTTCATTATAGTGTTTTCAGTATAACCCAAAAAGAACAGATGCACTTATGAAACATGGAATACATTTCTTTGACCATTCAGTTTTGACTACAGCTATTCAGGATTTTACAGCTGTGATCAAGGAAGACACCAGCAATGCTCAGGCGAGGTAGAATATATAGTTTGACAAAAGTATTTGAATTTTAAGTGGATTATTAAAATAATATTAATATGTAAAAGACTGAATATGCATTAAACAATAATAAAGCAATTGCATTTCCAAAGAGGTGTCTAATAGAAATAGAATAAGACTTCTAGGCCATGATATTCATTGGGGAATCTTTGTATTGCTTTAATGACTTCGGATTACTCCCTAGACCTTAATTTAGCTAAGCACAGAACCATGTGCTAAGATCCCACTGGAGTAATGCAAATATAGAGTCAGTTGGACTTAAGCATGTGCATATGTGCTTTGCTCTAAAGAGCTGGATTTAAATACATGCTCAAAGTGAAGAATGTCCTCAAAGATTACAGAGTTCTATGCCTAATTTCCATTGGTTGCCTTGACACTTCTAGTTTTAGTGTTATGCTGAATTAATGTTTTCTGTGAAAAAACTGAATTATGAATGAGAAACATTTTTTTTTTTAATTATAATGATGATTTTGAGGTTTGACTTGCAAAGACTGGAAAACAGTTACAGGGTTTCACTACTAGAAAATGTGATTTCTTTTTAATATCACTCCTGCAAAGATTTACATTCTTTTTATACTCTATTCTGGATTCATGAAAAGAGATGTAAAATAAAAATAAAACCAGATATTCAATACTAGATTATGATACCTGAATTTAGGTGTCAGCTTGCTGTATTCATGGGATGTAGGTGTCTGAGCAGCCATTATCACCAAAGACTCTAATCAGTACAGTTAGCAGACTCTAGGTAGACTGAATATAGGCTCTTCTATAAAGCCTGGAGAGATGTTCAGCTAAACAGCCAGTAAATGTATATTTTTGGATTAACTAAATTTCTCTCATCTCCTTGGATTATATTGACTAGATCTTCATCAACTGTAATGGAAAGTCAGACACCTACATATGTTGTAGACATCTTCAAATAGACACCTACGTTCAGATGTCTTATGTGGGAACTGATTCCCATCCAAAATGAATAGAAGTGGCTAGGGAAGGATTCCCCTATGTATGTCTTCTACCTGTCAGTCCATCTCCTTTGTCACAGGGAACCACAGAATTATGCAGAGCTTTCTTATGACATTAGGTTCCTGTGCTACTAAAGTAATTTACAGGTGCTTCTTAAAACTCTGACTTTGAAATAAAATCTTGAAGCAACATAAAGCTGCATTTGGCTTCCTGAAATCCACTAGTTCATTGAGGCTTACACGTTGATGCATGGGCTCTGTGAATTGTCCTAGTGAGTATGATTAGTATCAGCGCCTTGTGTTTGTGTAGTTAAGCATGTGATTTAAATTCTTGAGGAACTGACTTTACTGTGTTAGACTGAAAAAGGAATGGTATATATTTTGTATGATAACTCTGCATAGAAGTGGGATGTGGCATAAGACCCGCTTAATTAGTGAAAGCTATCTTCAGTAGTATGAAAATACAACTTTTATATATTATGTCTTACCCTGTTTCCTTATTTGAAGTACACTAAGACGGCACTCAGGGACGTGGTTTAGTAGCAGACTTGGCAGTGTTAGGTTTATGGTTGGACTCGATGATCTTAAAGGTCTTTTCCAACCTAAATGGTTCTATGATAAAATAATTTTACAGACATTGCTGTCTATTCACACTTTTTCACCTGTGCTTGTGCTTTATCTTGTTTAAATATATTGCTTGCTTCCTGAATTTGAGGGAGCAATGGTGTAAAATGGTAGGATTTAATTTTGTAAACTTGTCTGTTTGAAAGAAATATTGAAGAATAGAATGGATGTTTTCGGAAAGCTTTAATAGTAATGAGGGAAGTTTTATATTTTTTTTTTTTTAAATCAGATTTAACAAAATCTAGTAGTTCCCATACAGAAACTGCTGCACCAATAGACTATGGAACTTGGAAAGCATTCCATTCAACTCTGTGATGCCCAAAGCTGATACAGCGTTCTGTTATATTGAACTTGATTTATGCAGTTGCAGTGATCTGCCTATATGGTATAGATTACCTGACTTTGCTCCTTCAGACTTTCTTTATTAAATTCAGAAATAAAATTGAATGTTTATTCTATTTTTCAACATTTTTTCTTGAATAATTACTTCAAGGTTGCATGACAAAAACAATGGAAGAACTCTTGATGTTAAGTTGACTCAACCTGTTAATATTATAAATAATAGTCTATGACTTCACACTATGACTTCATGCTATAGGTATAATTTTCTAAGGAAAATTATAGTTAAAGAGAAACTCTCTTCCTTATTAGGCTGTATCGAGGAAGAGCGTATGCTAAGCAGCAGCAGTATAGAAATGCAATACAAGACTTAGCAGCAGCAGTTCATCTAGACCCTTCTTGTTGGTTAGCATTCTACTATAGAGGTTGCATACTACGACAGATTGATCCAAAAAGAGCTGTGCAGGACTTCAGTGTTTCTGGTATTGTTTGTTTCTTTTAATGGTTTGTATATTTATCATTAAAAAGAGGAATGACCATTCACCAGTAATTACTATACTGCAATGTAACACAGAAATTTCATATTGCAAATATTGAAATGTATGATTGTCGTTCAGTACTTGGTAATAACTTGCTGCTTTTCATTTCTGTTGTTTGCTATTAGACATTGTCTCTTGCCGCTGTTGTTTTTATTCAGTTATTTTGCCTCTGCTTCCTAAGCTTTTCTGCTTCACTTTCAACATTTTGAGTGGGTGTAACTGAGAATTATAAATATGCCTTGAAGGTATTTTGTGCCACAGTGAACAGTTTCTGTTATGATCTATTATGTTATGTTATGGTTTATCTATGATATTTTATAAAACTCTAAGAAAACTAGAGTAAAAAATAATGTGCAAATAAGTTGCATGGAGTAACTGAAATATATGTGAATATCTGAAGAGCTGATTTTTGTTCTCCCTCTCCCCCAGTACTCATCAATGACACTGAGGAAAATTTTCGTTCTTTTCTTCATCGTGGGATTGTTTACTCAGAACAGTGTCAATGGTCACTTGCAATCTCTGACTTCAAAAGTGTCCTAGCTTTGGACAGGTGATTGGACTTGAGAATTTTAATATATGTTGTTTATATTCTGATTACCTGGGAACATAAAAGTACTAATAGAGGAAAGTAAAATCAGAACTGTTATTCAGCAAATATACTGGAATTAAACCACACAAAACCATGATGTAGTCTTCTTTTAGTATCTTTTACCTCATTTACTATAGTCTGAGTATAATAAAAATAATTATTAATGTAATTCAAAATTAAATTTTATTTTGCCTTACATGGCAACTTGGCAAATAAATTATTCTGGTTTGGCAGACAAAAGTTGAAACTGAAGTCCTAATTAAAGTTGACTACTTATGCCATAATAATTTCATTAGTCTTTTGGGAGGGAATCTGTCCACAATGCAGGTAAAAAGTCAAACTATTTTTTTTTTCCAAAAGAAAATGCCACAATGTTTTATTTAGCAAAAGCAAGTAAATGGTGTCCCTGAAATAAAATAAAAAAAAAAATGATGCTGTTTATGGTCCTTGATAGTTGGTGACTGAAGCTGATGTGGTTTCTCTGAATTGCATGTCTTCCTACCACTTAAAAATACTTCAGGAACAGATTATATCTGTTATATATATATATATATATATATTGCCCTGCTGTGCAAACAGTCTTACAATACGCAACAAACCTCCATACCCGTTAGCTGCATTAATTACCTTACTCTAAAGGTATTGAGTTCTCGTTCAGCCCCGGGCAACCTCAACAGTCCTGTCTTGAGCAAAGGCTTCCATTCCAGTCTGTGGCAGGCCTAAAGACCCCTCAGCTGTTCCTGTCTCTTGGCTCTGCTATAGGAAGTCTTGAACTTTGCCTAGAAACAGTCTGTAAGAGTGGGCTGTGCAAGATACTGCCGATCTTGGAAACCCAGGTCTTCCTAGTACCTAGCCAAGTGAAATGACAGAAAATAAGGGAGCAGGCTAGATGGAAAACTTGTAAGCTTTGTCAGTCTTTTGAAACTATAATGTGGTTTTAGTGTTGAAGGATTCAGTATTTCTCAGTGTATTCAGTTTATACAAAATTACCAGCTAGCTCTATTTCTAGTCCAGTTTCTATGACAGAGATTTGTCATCATTTCTTCACAATTAACATTTGGAGTGCTGCTTTTGGTGATCAGAGAGCCTCTAGTGTGCAGCCAAACATCACAAGCTACTGAAATCATGTTTTTTAATGAGTTATCTCCTCTGCTGGCAGTTACAATTCTTTAGCTCAGTGTGATCACAAAATAGATGTGTGGTGAATGTCATAAAAGTAGATGAAGCCTGTAAAAGTTGTGGTTAATACAGTGACATATTTCATGTGATAACAAAAGGAAAAAAAATATCTGTTTTTAGCTCTGTCATCTTTGCTTACTTAAATATTGGTTTGATACTGCTGTTGCATCTCGATCAATACTATGAAGCTATTCGGCAGTTTACTAATGCCATTGAAATTGATCCTCTCAATGTTCAAGCCTACGTATGCAGAGCGCAAGCATATCGTAAGGTAATAAATTCCTTTTGCTTTTGTGTGCCACTTAATATAGCTTTGTTTATATTTATGGTTGTTGTGAGTATTTTAATACTTATGCCTTGGTGTTATACAGATGTTAGAACCTGCTTATAGCTATATGTTTCAAGTAGTCACCATAATAGAATTACATACATTGCAATTATGAAATACTGTTGGCATCTAATGCAATGACACAAAATATTTCAAGTGTCATTTTATCTTATCTGCATCAGTGTGCATCTAATCTGAACTTTAATAATTTTTTTAAATATATTTCAAAAAATATTTTGTTGAAAATATGTATTTTTAAATATTAAAAATCCCATTTTGAAATATAGTGTTTTCTAAACAGAATTTTCTTGAGAATACTAATTTTTCAGGAAACTCAGATTTTCTTCTCCACACATGGGAGCGAAAACATTTTCAATATTTTAATCTACTGTGAAACAGAATGTATTCTACTTCTGCATGGGATTTGAGAATAGTTTCTGCTTAGCAGTTCATTTTTTGAGACCCCCTCAGGGGTACAAGGAATGGAGTATTCGGTGTGACCTAATTTCTGTAGATTTCAGTGGCAGATTCAGACAACTTGTGTCTCACAGTGCTTAGTTTGTTTTCAAAATATCTTGAGAAATTGCTTACACTGTTCATTTTCTTCCACAACTAAAGGAAACGGCTTTTAACTCAGAGTCCATCTAAGTGGATTGGTGGTATTCTTTTTTTTGAGCCTGTCTTTAAGAACTTGTGCCTGATAGTTTATGTTGGATGTCATTCACTAATGCTCAGGTTGCTTTTGTAGGTTTTGTTGTTGTTGTTGTTGTTTTTGTTGTTTTTTCGGGGGATTTTTTGGGGCCTTTTTTTAAATTTCAATGTAAAGCAGTAAAATATAGCTTAGTACATGCATTCCATCAATGCTGTTCTTTAATGAGAGTTCAAGTTAGCAGCTATCCCAGCTGGGTGAGTCAGTCCTTGTGATGATTAGTCACTGTAATGATCTCCTTTCTCCTCAGCATCTGAAGAACACTGAAAGGGACCACATGCACAGACACTTGAAAAATAAATGCAAATTCATTACAGCAATGAAGATTCATCAGGACATACGTGCATGTGGATCTCATGACCTATTCTTCTGTCCAATAGTCCAGACTCTTTGGATTTTGGAAAAGTAAAGAAACTGTCTGGAGTTTGGATCTGCCCTATGGGAGAGTATAGAAATGAGTCGAGTAAATGTTTTAGACCTTTATTAAAAACGTGTTGAGCTCCTTTACAGAAGGCGTATGTGCTTTGTGAGTTGTTACCATGTGGGCATTACATCCTGCAGAACCACATTTACAGAAATAATTGTAATTGTGTCTCCAAATTGTGTTCATATTAGCAAATCAATTGCTGTTTTTTTCTTTATAAATTACAGATTCATAATTTACCAAATGCTGTGAAGGATATAAACCGAGCCATTCATCTTTATCCAAATAAATCACAACTTCACATATTAAGGTAGGAAAGTGATTAGTTGAGAACTTCACATGTATCAAAAAAATTCCATTTGGAATGCTGTTGGTAGATATGCTTATATTCTTTGAAATGTGCTCTGAATGGGTTTTAAAAAGGGTAGTATTTTCATAGCATTTTCAAAACTGAAGAACTTTATCTGCATAGCGTCACCCAACTATTGGAGTCATTACCTTTGAGGGAAGAACCTGGTTTCATATACAGGATTCTGCTCTTTGAGGTACATATAGTTTTTGGGGAAAAAGAATTAAATAGGTGCCATGACAAAAAGGCAAGTCTGAACTTTAAAAAAATTAATAATTTAAATGTTTTCCCCAAGTGGATGAGTCCTTCACTGATTTGTCTGCAGAATCCACATAATGCAAAGAATGTGAAGGATTGAGTCCAGGCCAATTTAGATTTCAACTATTCTTCTTCCCCATATTCAGCCCAGTGAGCTGTAGTGACTTTTACCAAGACTTAAAAAATAAATTACTAGCTAAAGCTGTTTCCTCCCCTGAAAAGTTGTAAGAACTAAGGAGGAAATGCTAGGATATTATTCCTCAGGTGTGTTAGGAGAATTAGTTACTATGTTCCAGTCAATAATACTGTATTTTCTCAGTTTTAAGAGTGGGTTTGCTCAGCTTACCTCTCAGAGTGTGGTTTGGCTAGCATGACCTCTTATACTGACACTGATATCTGAAAAGGCAAAAAATTGTCCCTGAAAACAGAATGTATCTATCAGCTATCAGTCTCTGGTGGGTTTTAGAAACACTATTACTAAGACTATTGTTGCAGTTCTTGAGATTGTAAGGATTACTATCTGTGGAATCCAAAGAAAATATATTTTTGTAAGTCCTACAGTGTGAAGATAGGTAAGCATACAATTTCTTGGTATTGTGATGTGAGAGGAAAAAATAAAAATTTGACAGATGTTTCTGATGAAAAAAAGTAAAAACTTTAGATGTTTTTATTGGAAGGCTTTATTTTTCCTTTTTCTCTTTTTATACTAATATAACCATATTTCAGTAGTATTTGCCCTTTGAAAGAAATTACATCATTACAGGGGACAGTATTTAATGGAGTTGAAGAAATACGAGCTGGCAAGTTTATGTATTCACCAACTTGCAGAAATGGATGAAGGTAACGTCAATTTCCATCAATTTTCCTAGGTAGCTGTGAACCATGGCAACAGTCTGTAACCAAGGAAGTGTTCAAAAAAATCAAGTTCAAGCATGCAAATACCTTAGTTATCATGAATCAGCTAAAATATAGGAACTTATTTAGAGTATTTTGTTTGCATATCTGAAGCCTTTAAAGGTAATGGTGTACTGTCACCTGTGATTTCAGAATCGTTTCGAGTCGTTTTTTAATTCTACCTTTCAATATTGGTAATTTCTGCTTTAAAGGAATATTTGAGGAAGGATTCTGTTCTGTACTTATGTACAGTCTTTCCTAACAAAATATCAAATAGCTTTAGAACTGAACATTCCCAATGTGTTTGAACAGTAAAAATGTTGCAGTATAGTAGTCCCTTGTTATGTGCTGTGCATAAAATGGCAGTCCTGAAGCTTTTGGTGAATCCATATGAATAGCCACACTGTATGAGATTAATTTCCTGTCTCTAGTAGTGATCAAGTGTGGATACACAGGGCACAAGAATATAAAAACAAAGCAGGCATATGGTGATACTTCCGCAAAGCAAAGCCTTCTTACATGTGGGGAGAGGAAGGTAAATATTTGCAGATGTTTAGCATTCAAACTACACTCATTGATAAATAACTGTTCAACCTCAGACTTTTGTTGGAATTTAGTTTACATTTGTATTTTTATGGATGTTAAAATAAGCTTTTAATAGCATTTTAACGTTTGCATATAATTTAAAGGTATTTTATATTGGAAAACATAGGTTAAAGTAAAAGAGATTATTGTTTTTCATGGTGGTTTCCTTCCAGAATCCTTTACATCTCAGCCTGTTCAGCAAGCACTCATTCAGTCATTTTGTCAAAATCACGATAAGGCCATAGAGTGCTTACGTGAAGCTACTACAATTCAGCCTGAGCCTTCAGTGTTTGTTATTTTGGGAAAAATACAAATGAAAGCCAAGAGAACTAAGGTTAGAAAAGTTTAAATTATATATATGCCAAGCAAGACAATGTTTTTCCTTCTATATTATTTTAATATTTTATGAAAAGTGCCAGTATGTAAATAAACCTTCAGAGTACCTCATTGTTTAAATTATAAGAAGACCTAAGTAAGAATTTTCAACAACAGCAGCACTAATAATTTGGCATAAATTAGGCAATTTCCATTTTAAAACATTTAAGATGATGAATTAAAAGATACAATTAAATACACAGAATCAATTATATGTTATAATTTTGTTTCTTTTGAAATAAAATAATACAGAAATATGTCTAGCATTTTTTGCTAGGACCGATGTTTAATTCATTTATGTAAACTGAATATATAATGTATAGTTACAGGTGTTTTCTCAACTTTGTGAATATTCGTATGATATAGGGTTTAACCAATATTGCCACTTGTCTGAGTCCTGCAGTTAGCCAATATTTGAGGCCTGCAGAATTGTTGAAATTGGCTGTATGGATTAGCTGTTTCTTTTTGTACAGTCTTATTTGTTCATACAACATGTATAGAGTCCTGTTTCCCTAGACACAATAGCAGCAAACAACAGGTCATAAGACCTTGAATCTACCTATCTATTAAGTTCTATGTTTGACATGCACAGTCTTTCTGTTTCCTCTTAGCCTTGTGTTTGCAGGTTCTTTTTAAATGAATAGACGTGCACTTTGCAAAAATTATACTCCTGCTCCTTGGGCTTGTACCAGATAAAACCTCTTGATCCATTCAGCTTTTTTGGTTAGGCTTGGGTGTTCATAGGCAAGCTTAGGAAGTCTGGGTTGGATGAACGGACAGTGGGGTGGATTGAAAAATGGCTGGCAGATAGAGCTCATAGGATTCTGATTAGTGGCACATATTCTAGTTGGAGGTCTGTGACAAGTGGTGTTCCCCAGGGGTCAGTCCTGGGTCCAGTCCTGTTCAACATATTCATCAATGACCTGAATGAAGGGGTAGAGTGTACCATCAGCAAGTTTGCTGATGACACAAAACTGGGAGGGGTAGCTGACACACCGGAAGGCTGTGCTGCCATTCAGCGTGACCTGGACAGGCTGGAGAGCTGGGCAGAGAGAAACCTCATGAAGTTCCACAAAGGCTAGTGTAGGGTACTGCACTTGGGGAGGAATAACCCCATGCGCCAGTACAGGTTATGGGCTGACCTGCTGGAAAGCAGCTCGGTGGAAAGGGACCTGGGAGTCCTGGTGGACAGCAGGATGACCATGAGCCAGCAATGTGCCGTTGTGGCCAAGAAGGCCAATGGCATCCTGGGGTGCATCAAGAGGTGTGTGGCAAGCAGGTCGTGGGAGGTTATCCTCTCCCTCTACTCTGCCCTGATGAGGCCATATTTGGAGTACTGTGTCCAGTTCTGGGCTCCCCGGTTCAAGAAGGACAGGGAACTGCTGGAGAGGGTACAGCAGAGGGCTCCAAAGATGATTAGGAGACTGGAACATCTTTGTTATGAGGAAAGGCTGAGGAACTTGGGTCTTTTTGGTCTGGAGAAGAGAAGACTCAGACGGGATCTCATCAATGCCTATAAATACTTAAAGGGAGGGTGCCGGGAGGATGGCACCAGCCTTTTTGCAGTGGTGCCCAGTGATAGGACAAGAGGTAATGGGCACAAATTTGACCATAGGAAGTTCCATCTAAACACGAAGAGGAACTTCTTTACTTTGAGGGTGGCAGAGCACTGGAACAGGCTGCCCAGAGAGGTGGTGGAGTCTCTGACCCTGGAGACATTCCAAACCCGCCTGGACGCCGTCCTGTGCAACCTGCTCTAGGTGACCCTGCTCTGGCAGGGGGGTTGGACTAGATGATCTCCAGAGGTCCCTTCCAACCCCTGTGATTCTGTGATTCTGTTTGTCTCAAACCATCATGGGACATTACTAGTTCTCCTGTCTTTGAAAGAATGCTAAGTCAAAGATGGTGATCCTCCAGTTCAACCCATTTCTGTTGTCATGGTTAAGAGGATGTGTATTAGAGTAATTCACTGATTTCTCAGAGTGCTTCACCCAGAGATGAGGACTTGCACTGCCACCTCTCCTGGAGAGGAATGGCACAATACTCTCAATATGGGAAAATGATCAGACTTCAGGCTATAGTGCCCTGAGAATCAGCTGTGCCTTTAGAATTCTATGTGAGTTCAGGTATCTACAGTTCTTTTTCCTCTTAAAATAAGAGTAATTTTGAACTGTAGGAATAGAGAAAAATGATTTTTAAATAGCAGTAAATGCAGACCTGTTTCATTTAAAATTTCTACTAGCTTGACAACTTAGTGAGGCAGGTGTAGTATTTGCAGACAGCCCTATGAGCATTGGTATATCAAACTAATTTTTCTAAACAAGCACCTCTTTATCTTGAAAGACTCACTTAAGAAAAAATAATTCTTTTACTTTTCTTGATATTGAAACTTTCAACTGGGGTCCCTTCATAATCCTCAAAGGCTGAGGAATGGCTTATCTTGAACTGCTCTTAATTTTTTGGTCGTTTTCCTTACACTCTCCTTTAAACCAAATTATTATTAAATATGCATAAATTATTGTCCAGATCAATCAGACGTGGTAAGACTCTGAGAGGCTATTCACTTAAGTTCCTTTAGTGCCTATACAGAATTGATCTTTTCAATATATTTTGTAATGGTTATTATGTAAGCAGTCTATGGAATAAATAGTTTGTCATTATTTACATAAAGAAACATGTAGCAAGTACTTAATTATCATCAGACTCCATCAAAAGATACACCTTTTCTTCCTGAGGAAACAGTAAAATTAATAAATAATTATAATTAACTATGTACCTAATAGCAGTATAAATGAACTGTATGTTATTTCCGGATCACGTACATTAGCTACTTTGTCATATATAAATAAAACTTAGGAATATTTCTCTGTTTTTCTATCAGTTATTAATATGAACCATTCAGAGATCAGGAGTGTTTTGAATTCCAGCAACATCAAGGAACACTAGACTAGTCATATTTACTGTGATGTTCCAAAAACTGAGAAAAAAAACACTGAAAAATAATTTAAAAGGTCTAACAAGTCTTGCAGATTTTCAATTAAGTGCTTTACAACTATTAATATTCTCTGTATTGCAGGATGCTGTGAGAAGTTTTAAAAAAGCTAGGAAGTTCCTGATGACCTCAGCAAAAATCCTGCCTAATACATTTGAGGCTGCAGAAATTTATTATCTCACAGGCCTGTGTCACATGGAGCAAAAATGTTTATTACGGGTTGGTATTAATTATACAGAATACATTAGCCTTTTACTTCGCTGCTTGTAAACAACAACTGTGATAACTGAGTGGATGATTTCAATATTTTAAACTGCCTTTAGCAATTTTCTTTTGAGTTCATGATGTGCATTAGACTGTCTGGCAAGTTTGTGAGTGTTTTTTCCAGTGCTAATGTTATGATTTTTTTAATGTATGTCATTAATTGCCATTCTGATGGAATAAAAAACTGCATGAGGTTCTTATCTGTTTATCAATGTCTTCACAGGTCTTACAGACAACACTCATGTAGGAGTATCAGTGGCTTAGTGAATTGGTAATAAACTTGGACAAAAGAATTCCTAGATTATTGTATTATGGATTTGATTGTAATTTGTTAACTCTTTTCTATATTACTATAGCTCATAACACCTGTAGCTGGTTCTCTTTGGCATTTATGTATGATACTTAAGAAATATACTGTATTACCTAAGAAAAACATGTTTCCCTTTCAACAAAATCAATGCTTTCAACTATATTAGAGACTCCTTTGTTGAAAACTGTTGAAAACCTATCAGTGAGAGAAAAGGAGGCTCAGGGGAGACCTTATCACTCTCCACAACTACCTGAAAGGAGGTTGTAGAGAGGTGGGGGTCGGTCTCTTCTCCCAAGTAACAAGCAATAGGACAAGAGGAAATGGCCTCAAGTTGCACTAGGGGTGGTTTAGATTGGATATTAGGAAAAAATTGTTCACCAAAAGGGTTATCAAACATTGGAACAGGCTGCCCGGGGAAGTGGTGGAATCACCATCCCTGGAAGTATTTAAAAGATGGCTAGACGTGGTGCTGAGTGACATGGTTTAGTGATGGTTTTGGCAGTGTTAAGTTGATGGTTGGGCTTGATGATCTTAAAGGTCCCTTCCAACCTAGACAATTCTATGATTCTGTGTTAGCTTTGTGGCAGGCCTAGTGTGAGTTCATGCAAATGTTTTCTATGTTGATATTTTAGTAAATATGTTTCAGTTGCTGATTTGCTAAAAGGCTTAGGGCAGAAACTAGAAACATTTAAAATATCAGAATTTTACAGGGAAGAGAAAAATTTCTTGTCTTGTCTGCTTCTGCGGTGGGTTGACCCTAGCTGGATGCCAGGTGCCCACCAAAGCCACTCTATCACTCCCCTCCTCAGCTGGATGGGGGAGACAAAATATAATGAAAGGCTTATGGGTTGAGATAAGGACAGGGAGATCACTCACCAATTACCATCACAGGCAAAGCAGACTCGACTTGGGGAAAATTAATTTAATTTATTGCCAATCAAATCAGAGTAGGGTAATGAGAAAATAAAACCAAATCTTAAAACACCTTCCTCCCCTTCTTCCCAGGCTTAAATTTACTCCCAAATTCTCTACCTGGTTCCCTGGCCGTTTGTCGTAAGTGATATTCTTTTGGAAGAAGGCTGTAAAAATTGTTTGAACCCAGGACCCAGGTCCTGCACCTGGGTTGGAGCAATTCCAATCACAAATACAGGCTGTGCAGAGAATGGATTGAGAGCAGCCCTGAGGAGGACTTGGGGATGTTGGTTGATGAGAAGCTCAACGTGAGCTGGCAATGTGTGCTTGCAGCCCAGATGGCCAACCATATCTGGGGCTGCATCAAAAGAAGCGTGGGCAGCAGGTTGAGAGAGGTGATTCTGACTCTCTACTCTGCTCTGGTGAGACCCCACCTGGAGTACTGTGTCCAGCTCTGGAGTCCTCAGTGCAAGAAGGACGTGGACCTGTTGGAGAGGGTCCAGAGGAGGGCCACGAAGATGACCAGAGGGCTGGAGCACCTCTCCTATGAAGACAGGCTGAGGGAGTTGCGATTGTTCAGCCTGGAGAAGAGAAGGCTCCGCGGAGATCTTACAGTGGCCTTCCACTATCTGAAGGGGGCCTACAAGAAGGCTGGAGAGGGACTTTTTACAAGGGCATGTAGTGATAGGATGAGGGGTAAGGGCTTCAAACTGGAAGAGGGTGGATTTAGATTATATAATCAGGAGGAAATTTTTCACTGTGAGGGTGGTGAGGCACTGGAACAGGTTGCCCAGAGAAGTTGTGGATGCCCCATCCCTGGAAGTGTTCACGGCCAGCTTGGATGGGGCTTTGAGTAACCTGGTCTAGTGGGAGGTGTCCGTGCCCATGGCAGGGGGGTTGAAATGAGATGATCTTTAAAGTCCCTTCCAACCTAAACCATTCTATGATTGTGTGATCTAATGTGGTAATATATGACAATTGCAAAAGATGACTTTCTGTGTCAATGTACTTCTGATATTACAGCTGTAGATCCTGGAAAAGCCTGGGACTTTGTAAGCTAATGTACAATGTAAAGAAAAAAATACCTGGATGGCTTTTAAAGGAGTTGCATACTAGCCATGTTAATCAATCATCCATTATAATCAACAGCTTCACTATTTCAGCTCTTACAGACAGAAGACCATGTGCTTAGTTAAACTTTTGCAGTCTCACTGAAGAAATTAGATTATTAAATGAATCAGATTGTGCCTCCATAGGGTGCTAAACCTTCCACAGTTTTAAGTAGCAGTAAATGGGTGAAAGTGATAAGCAATGCAGGTACATGGTGGGTTCGAATTGCAAAAATAGGTCATACCTAGCAGTACAAAAGAATCAGCCTATGGTTTCAGTGGAACAAACAGACCATATTTAACCAAGATGATATGTCATCCTTTTAGGCCTGTGACGCTTTTAGTATGGCTATCAGACTACATTCAAGTTATCCTGATGCTTTTTATCAGCGAGGGCTGTGTAGAATGCAGCTCAGACAAGCTAAGTGCATCCAAGATTTCAATCGAGCACTTGCCCTTTGTCCATCACATTTCCAGGTAATATAAAGTCTCCTGGTAGTTTGTTTCTGTGAGGCATTTTTGGATGGGTTCAAAGACTGACAGGTTTTGCATTTATGGGTGTATTGCCTTGTAATCTGCCAGCAAGCACATGGCAAGCGTTAAATAATAGAAACGACAAGCTTCATAAGAAGTATGTTTTTATAAACTTGTAATTTCTGTCTTCTATTTAACCCTTGTTTTATAATGCTAAAGAAAGATGGGGTTTTTTAGCGTGTCATCATTCTGGCTTCATCTCTACAGGCATATATGAGTCGTGCTGCGTACTATGGAAGTAAGGGAAGATACTCTAAGGCAATTCTGAATTGCAATGAGGCAATCAAAATTATTCCTAACAGTGTGCGAGCTTATTTTTACCGAGGAACTTTAAAGTATCAGAATAAGGTGGGTCTTTATTATTGTACTTTTGCATTCTCCCTTAAAACTTAATGGATCTTACTTGACACTTTATAATGATGAAATAATAGTAAAAGTGTTGCTGATGAAAACCAGGATTTCCACTTTATTATTATACTTTCCATTCCCCATTGAAGCTATTCTCTGGTTGTTCTATGTAACTGAAAATGATTGATGGGTTGGAGAAGCTACTGAGCGTCTATCTGGTTATTCTGTTAAGTTCCACAGAATAGATTCTTACCTAGTGGTTGACAGAATTACCAAAACTCCACAAATGATACCTTCTGTGTTAGGTTAAGATATAAAGTGTAAGATCGTAAAATTAAAGATTGATTATGTATTGCAGTATATGGATGTGATGTAAGAAAACACAAAGAACGTTTGTTTACCCAGTCTTTGCACAAATGGAGCTTCTGAAGAAGTGCTTCCACTGCAGTAAGGACTGCAGTAAGTAGTCCACAGAGGACATAGTGAAATGGTTGGATGCCTTCCAATACTGATGAAGAATGAAAATGTAAAACTATGAAATGAAATTTTACAATAGGCTAATATTTGAGGAAAAACATGCAGTGCTATGAACTCTGAATTACAATTTATACACAGTGTTTTTTTAATTTGCAGACATTTAAAGCTGCAATTGAAGATCTTTCAAAAACTATTGACCTCGACAAAACCTGCATTTTGGCATATTATAACAGAGCTGTCTGTTATCATCAAATAAAGGACTTCAGAAAGGTATCGGTATTAATTTTTTTTCAACATCACATGAGCACTCACTTCATATTAGCTAGTAACCTGTTATTCACAATTAGTCAAAATTTCTGACCTCTTGCAATATCTTCCTGAATGATTGTGCTCTTCAGGAAATTGTTTAAAAAAATGGCTTTTTGGTCTCTACTATCATATGAATTACATTTGATATCCCTTTGAATATATAAGAACTGTAAGAACTATAAGAAAACATAAGATCCAGAAGAAGACTACATCAAAACAGGGATTTGGACTATATCTAACCCTCATTCACAGCTCTGTTTTTCTGGATGTGTTTATACTTCTATCAACTTGCCTGTGAACTACCTCTGAGTGTTTCTGCTTTCTACCTTTGTTATAAAGCAAAGGCACAACAGGGGACACAAAGGCACTATGCAGCTTCAGACTGGGAACACAATCATGTTGAACTGCCTTTCTGATGAGGCTGATTTTCTGAGACAGGGCTAGTTCTTAAGTATTTGAGCTTGGATGTCTCAAGTCAAATTGACCTTGGGCAAAGGCCATTTGTGCTTAGAGGTTAATTGGCCAAGAATGACGCAGATGAGTAAAGAAAAATAGATGATTACAGTAACTGAAGGTAAAAGTTTAAGATGTGAAAGTGAGAGTTCCTTCATAAATAAGTTATAAAAGTTGTTCTTTGCTGTCACTCCCCAGAAAAGCCACTTAAAGTACAAGGGAAGTTGCAGAAAAAATGTGGTGTAGTATATTATTGACAGAAGAAATTTACTAGATATAACAAGAACTTTAAAGCTGTTTCTAATACTGAGCTTAGTTTAGAAGTGACAAAGAATAGAACTTCTCTTAAGTGGCTAGTATATGGAATACTGCAATGACATTTTTGCAGCCTTTCAGTGCAGAAAGGGGGCTTATAGGAATGGGGACAAACATTTTAGCAGGGCCTGTTGTGATAGGACAAGGGGTAATGGTTTTAAACCAAGAGAGGTTAGATTTACACTAGATATAAGGAAGAAACTTTTTTACAATGAGGGTGGTGAAACACTGGAACAGGTTGCCCAGATTGGTGGTAGATGCCTCATCCCTGGAAACATTCAAGGTCAGGTTGGACAGGACTCTGAGCAACCTGATCTAGTTGAAGATGTCCCTGCTCATTGCAGGGGGTGTTGGACTAGGTGACCTTTAAAGGTTCTTTCCAACCCAAACTATTCTATGATTCTATTTTTGTTATATTAGCTCTAAACTGTCTAGTTATTCCTAAGTATACTATATAAATTCATTCTTCAGGTGAAAAAATAGTTGGGCCAGAACTTCCTCAGATCAAGTATTGTTGAAATACTGTTCAGTTTTGATAAATTTGAGAGCTGAAGCTTCTTCAGTCTACCTTGTCATGTCACTATTTGCTCTTTTACAAAATTTACACCCAAATTTAGTTAATACTAGAGATTAGATTTTACAATAATAATAAACTATATTTGAAGATACTTAATTTTAAAAGCACCTAATTTTGACTTAATTCATGACTCATTAATCTAGAATAATTTGTTGGTTTTTTAACAAGAATTTGGATATAAAATTTACCAGTAGAAGTAATTAAGATTTATTTCTAACTGAAATTTATATAATGACAAAATAAATTTTAATTATATCTATTTAATATATTTGCATTATCTTTGCTCCTCTACTCTAGGAATGGGTATCTATGTAATTACAGAAGGCTCCAAATTCAGTTAAATTCAATCTGGAAACAGTGGAACATTGGAATAACCACACTGAAGTCCATGCATATGCACATGATTTGTAGGAATTTGAAAGCATGTCTTTTAAATTTTGAAGTATCGTTGTATCCTTCTGAATAAATTATTGTTTAAAATACGTTTTATGTTTTTGTAGGCTTTGAAAGACTATGGGATTCTTCTTCTGCTTGAATTGAGTAAGGAAATAGCTTTTAAAGTGTTAAATAATCGTGGACTACTCTATGTGGAACTTGGTGATTATGCTAATGCATGTGAGGTACAAAATCCTTCTTTGACTAAAGGGAATTTAGAGTTTTCTGTTAAATGTAAGCCATTGTTGACATAAAGACCAGCTTGACAGTTTTTATATTCTTCTGAAATAGTTTGTGCCCAGTTCATTTGCTCAACACCTAATACCAGTCTGGCTGTGAAGATGCAAATAAAATGCAGTGTTACTTGTTTCACAGTTTTATGTTGCTAGAGTCAAACATGGGAGTTGCACAAAATTTAATAAGCAAGAACCTGATTTTTTATTCTTTTTAAATCTTGAAGTAATTTATGTTGGGTCCAAATGAGCACTAATTCATTGCAGAAGCCTAAGTAAATGGAGGTTCTGATTGAGTGGGCTTGTTTTGTTCCTCTGTGTGTGCATGTATGTGTGTGTGTAAATGGCTATTTTTGTTGAAAGGGTCCGACCACAAGATAATTTTCTTAAATGTAAGAAAATACTATGTGTTTCTGACACTGACTTACAGTGCAGATGACTTTCTTATTCCATGGGACTCAATCTGGTATAGCAATAGCAGGCTTGAAGCCTAACAGTGTTAAACATTACTCTTTCACACAGATGGGTTTTTGTTTTTGAATTTTAAATAGTTCTAAAGTTTTCTAAAAGTTTTAGTTTTTTTATAAGCAGGGGTATTTATTTTCAGTACAACTGGTACATTCATTGCTTCCATTGTAGACTAGTAACTTTAAAATATGTTATCTTCTTTATGCGATAGCAATAATTTCAGCATAGGCATTCAAAAAATTGAGTAATAGTTCTTAGTTTCAAACAAAAAATTAAGACTGAATATGAATCTTGTTCCAATGACCCAGAAATGTCCTACTGGAAGTGCGCAACAAAAGCTCTTCACAGTTGGTAGACCTTGCATAGAAATAATTTAAGTAGAAATATTGAGTTATTGGTCTCTTATGCTTCAAGATGCAGTTGATCAGAATAGTTCAGAAAAGAGACTGAGGCGGTACAAACTGATGTGTGAGGCCAGTCGAAAGGGACTGGGACAGAACCAGCAGGATGAGCAAAAAGTTCTTTGGATGAATTGTAGTGGAGACAAGTTTACGAAATGGTAATTGAACATCAGACACAAAAATATAACCCCTAATTTAAGAAAAACATCAGCAATTATAAATATGCTTGAGACCTTCTTAAGTATCAGTTCTGATAACGTTTTGTTGCAAGGAGTATATCTGTATACATCTATAGTGCTGGTTGAACTAGGATATAATTGTTCAAGCAGAGATACATACTACTTGAAGTGAGTATATTCTTGAATTGCGTACACTGGAAGAAAAAGGAAAGTTACAATTCTGTCTATGTAAGATCTGAATTGCTGTATAGAGGTGTCTTTTCCTGTTGATTCTGTGAAGTGTGTGGTTACCTGTGAGGATAGCACCTTTGGTTTAAGTAAATCAGACCTGGTCCTTGGAACTTTGATCCTGCTTTTGCTCTGCTCCATACACAGAGCAGAGTGTATACTCCAGCTCGTGCACATGAAGAATCTCATTAGCTTTGCTGGGTTCTCTTTGAAAGGCTTTGCTGGATGGCAACAGTCTGTCTCGGTAGTTTTTTAAAAACAGACCTATAATTTTATGATCGCACGTTCACCAAAACAGATTTTATTTTAACAAAATACAAATATATATATCTGCACGTCATTATTTTGCCACTTCCGTAATTCCAACAGTACTAAAATCTTCCACATCTTTTTATTTTTACAATTTGAATAAGTAAAAAATGCTTTCTAAATTGTAGTTCAGCGGATGCATCAGCTAAACCACTCCTACTACGTACTGATTGCTTTCCCATGCAGAAGCCTAAAGTGCTTCCTTACATCATAATTGAAATGATTGTATTTGATTTTAAAAGCACCTGTACAGTTTTTACAATTGAACCACATATATCAAAACCCCAAGCATTTTGAAAAATGTTCTGAATGTTAGTAAAAGGCAAAAGTCAAAAGCCCTATGAAGTCTTTCACTGGAACATTGTGCAGAGAGTCTCCAAATGCAAATATGAGTTTGATTTACTACATTTGTCAAAGTAATAACAGAAGGTAACTAGATAATTTTATTACTGGAAGAATGCTATTGAAATTGCATATAGCAAAATATATTTTCAATATATATGTATTTAATAATAGCAGCTGAGGTACAGTATTTCTATTAAAAGCCAACAAAAAATACCTTTCTGGAAAGTTTTGTTTCTGGAAATGTTCCAGCTTTGTAGAAATACCATGGTACCACATAGCTTTTGAGATTTTATTCTATCAAAGTCTGGGACAAGAAGTATGAAAACTTAAATACCTCTCCAGTACTTCTGAACATATAATGCCTTTGTCAGAAGTCATCTCCCTTTTTATATAGAAGTATGAAACCCTTTAGCTAAACCCACAGTTTTAGGTGAAGTGAAACAATATCAATTTGCATGATTTAATATCTGTTCTTTTCAGGACTTTAAAGAAGCAACGTTGCTTAGTCCAGACGATAGTCAGATCTTTCAAGCTATTGGAATCTGCTATCATAGGTAAGATATGTAGTTTTGTTTGATGGAGAGTAGAAAAATTAAAGAATTCCTGAGCTTTATATTCCTGTTCACCTTTTCATATCGAGTACACTGAGAACTGGGGGAGGGGAAAATGGTAAAGAGGAAAGGAAAAAAGAAAATTAGATATTTTTCAAGTTTAACAACTGGTATTAAAATCTTCTGGTATAAAGCAACTATGTGTTCATGACAGCGTCAGGAGGAAATATTAGGATGATAAAATAGAACCAAGAGAAGGACTGAAGAACAAAGAATTATGAGATAAACAGAGCTGGGTTCGTTTGTTCAGAGTTAGGATGCAATTTCTGTTTAAATATGTACTTTGTCCTTCAAGGAAAAGCAAAAGCCACACTGGTCTTCCTTGCCTGAATTTTTTATTTGGAAATTCTAAAGCGTAGTTTCATCAAGATAAGATTTATTTAGAAAGACTAAATTAAATCTGTTAATCACTTAAAATAGATATAAATTAGAAGAAATAAGATATTCATTAGTATCTTAGTCTACTTATCATAGTGGTACTTGGAGTTGATACCTCCTATTTCACACAAATATCACCTATGATAAAAAGGAAATTTTAATAGCTATCTGCCTATTGGTTTAGTCTAATCTATTTTATTCTACACTTACTCTGCCATCTGTCACTGCTTAACCTTGTTGCTGCTGAGGCAGTGTGGAAATGGACATATTCAGGACTGTAGCATCAAAACTTCTTGTATTACGATGCCTGTAGTAAGGGCATAACTGGCTCCATCTTTCAGTGTCTGGATGAGATAGAACTCACACAGGAATGCTGAATCCTGCTTCTAAGAACTGAGCATATGATTTTGGTGCCCATATTTGTATTCAACTGTCAAAAGGAGTCACTGGTAACTATATAACTCAGCTGTACAACCCGTTTTAAGATGCATTTGGGATCCATCCTGCAGTCTCTAACCTCATGACTGCCTATCAGCAGGATTGGAGTGAAGCCCTAATTTGTTTTTGCAACGTGTTGTGCTTTTAAAAAGCATTTAGTTTTACAACACTTGAAGTTATTTGTTAGCTAAATATATTTAATCTTTCCTCTTTTGGTAAAGAAGTCAGACTGTGCTTCAGGTAGATACAGGTAACATATTCAAACAATATCTTTCAGTATCATCTTGGTAAAATAATTTTGTGCTTTGACGCGTTAAAGTTTTTGCTTTGTGTATAAGGATACTTACTAGCATTCATTGACATTTCAGGTATTTAATCCTTTTTATTCCTATTCAGTATACCTCAGATGTTTTATCTAAGGATGGTGTTCCACATTTGGCTTACTCTTAGACCAGAATGGTCTATGCTTAGAACCCTAAATATTGCCTCTTTTTACCTTGCAAGTTTAGCATAGTTTGGGTAAGTTCAATAATTGGTATGAGAAAAAAACAGAGAGAAGGCTTGTATGAGAAGTAAATTATTTATGGCTGAAAAATCTGTGCCTGAACACACTACCAAAAATATGTTTGGTCATGCCATTTGGACAGCACAAATGACTCAGATAAAGTCTCTTTGTTGAGTACAGTTGTTGAAAAGGTTAAATCTTGGCCCAGCAAAAGTTAATGAGAGATTTGCTGTTTTCTATCTCAGGCCAAGGAATTCCAACTGAAGTCTGCAAGGTCTTACACTGACTACCTTCACTGTAATAACCATCAGGGTGCACAAACAGAAAGCAAACTTAAGGAAAAAAAAAAAGTCCCTTTCAGTCAGAACTGAACTACTTTCAGTGGGCATTATGGGGTAGTATTTGCTGATCATTCATAAATTGAGATTTTTATTTAGAGAATTTTTAAACAGCAAACATTAATATATCTATTTTTAGACTTCATGAATTTGAAGAAGCTGTGCGATCATTTGACCAGGTTCTCAAACTAGATCCTGTTTCTGTGGATGCCTATGTTGGACGAGGAAATTCATACATGGAAAACGGACATGAGGCTGGTTGTAAACAAGCACAGAAAGATTTCTTGAGAGCAATTCATCTGAATCCAAAGTGTTTAAAAGCCAGAATTTGCTTAGGATACAACTTGCAGGTAACACACCAAAATTCTTTGTCAATGCTATGTTTAATCAGACAAAATAACATCAATCTTATATACATACATTCATGTAATGCATGAAATAATCAAAATAAACATAATATAATCCATGTATTTTAGACAAGCCTTATGGCATCTTCTTTCTTTTTAAGTAAATGGATAGACCATGATTTGTTTTTCACTTTTGTGCCCGATCGTGTTGGAGTTCTACTCTTGAATAATGAAATATCAAGTAATGTTACGCTCGTTTGATTTGCATATATGGTTCTCTGATAAGCTAACATTAAGAAGTGGCATGTTTTGTGTGTATGAGCTGCTTACTAAATTAAAAAGCAGCCAAAGTGTTGACAAATCTGTGTAAAACAAAATCTTGTATGTCCTAATTATCCAAACTACACTGTTAGCAAATCTGCTAAAATCTCTTGGTGAAGGCCATATATATATAATGTTCTCCGAAAACTACTTACCTACATAGAAAATGAACTTCTATATTAGCAAAGGGATGTATGATATGACTTGAAAGTTTTTGACTGTGTCTAATTTTTGTCATTTAGTTACTGTGCTTTATTATATCCTGTTGTTTGAAATGTCTTGAATTGTCATGAATCTTGTTGCGAATTATTTTTTGCCAATGTAAATACGAGACTAATCTTAGTAGCCTGTGTCAGGTAGTCTTGCGTAGCTGTCATGCAAATTTCCTTTTACAGCTTTGCTAATTCACTTAAATTCTAACTAATGCTTTCACAGTGCTTTGGGAAGTACTGTGCAAGAGAAAAACCTGGAGTGACTACATTGGTGAGCAGGTAGGAATAAGACGTAGGTAGGAATTAGACAACTTAGGTGCAGGAGGCAACCCAGAAAGTTCTCATAGTAGCAGGTGCTTAATTTCTGAGAGGCCTAAATCTCACTAGATGCCTTCTCTTAAGCCTTATTTTACCTTTTGGGGCTTAAACATAAACACATGTGGAGAAGTACTTTGATGTGGGGAACTGGATGATTTGCCTTCCCCTTTGCTTGATTAATACATATATTAGGTAAAATGTTTACACTTTGCCTGTGGTCCCAAGTGGCCTACTTGCCCAGAATTAAGCACTTTCTGGACAAGGTACAGTATACCAGAGTTCCATTTGACCATCCAGGGGAGGTACTTTTGCACAACCTAGTGGTTTAATTTTATTGCTATTTGAAGTCCAATATATAAGTCTTTAGGTCACAAGCTCATATATAGCCCATCAAGAGTTGAATCTGGTGAGGGACATGAAGGTCAATGAGAAAGACTTCTACAAGTGCATCAGTAGCAAAAGGGAAATCAGAGAAAATATGGGCCTGCTGCTGAATGTGAGTAGGTATGTGGTAACAAAGGACATGTGGTAGAGGTTCTTGAAGACCAGAAGAAAGTAAATGTCGCTCCTGTCTTCAAGAATGGCAAGAAGTAGGATCTGGGGAACTACAGGCAGGTCAACCTCACTTCAGTCCCTGGAAGAGTGATGAAGCAAATAATTCTGGAAACTATTTTTAAACACGAGAGACAAGAAGGTGATTGGGAATTGTCCACGTGAGTTTATGAAGGAGAAATTATGCTAATCAACCTGATTTTCTTCTATGATGAGACAACTAGCTTGGTGAATGAGAGGGGAGCAGTTGTTTCCTCTTTAGCAAAGCTTTCAGCAGTCTTTCATAAGGTCTTCATAGAAAACCTGGTGAAGCATGGTTTAGATAAGTGGTCGGGGAGGTGAAATGAAAACTGGTTGAACTATCAGGCTCAAAGGGCCATTATTAGTGCCATAATGTCCAGCTGGAGGCCAGTCACTAGTGAAGTACCCTCAGGGGTCAGTAATGGGTCCAATACTGTTTGACATCTTAATTAATGTCGTGGATGATGGAGTAGAGTGCACCTTCAGCAAGTTTGCAAATGATACAAAATTGGGAGGAGTGGTTGATACACCAAATGGTTGTGCTGCCATTTAGAGGGATGACGGGCTGGACAGCCTGTAGAAATGGCAGACAGGAGCCTCATGAAGTATGACAAAGGAAAGTGAGAAGTTCTGCATCTAAGGAGGAATAATCTCATGCACCACTACAAGCTGGGAGCTGACTGGCTTAAAAGCAGCTTTGCAGAAAAGGGCTTGGGGGGTCCTGATGGACAAGCTGAAGTTGTCAGTGATGTGCCCTTGCAGTAAAGAAGGCCAATGATGCCCTGGGCTATGTCAGGAGCAACATTGCCAGAAGGTTGAGGCAGACAATCCTTCTCCTCTGCTCAGTACTGGTGAGGCCACATCTGGAGTACTGTGTCCAGTTGTGGGCTCTCCAGTACAGAAGAGATATGAGCATACTGGTGTTCATCCAGTGAAGGGCCACTAAGATGATTAAGGGCTTGAAACACCTGTCATACAAAAAGAAGGGAAAGAGAGATGAAGGCTAAAGGGGGAATCTTATAAATAGGTATAAATATGTGATCAAGGAGTATAAATAAAGTGGAGCCAGGCTCTTCTTAATGGTGCATATTGACAAGACAGAAGGCAATGGGCACAGAATGAAATACAGGAAATTCCATTTAAACATCAGAAAACTTTTTTTTTTACTGTGATGATGATGATCAAACACTGGAACAGATTTCACAGAGAGGCTGTGGCATCTGCATCCTTGAAGATGTTCAGATTCTGACTGTACATCTTCCTGGGCAACCTGCTCCAGCTGACCTTGCTTTGAGCAGCGGGTTGGCCTGGACAATCTCCAGAGATCCCTTCCAAACTCAACCATTCTGTGATTCTATGATGTAGAAAAGGTAATACTTGCAGTTAAAACTCTTGTGACAGATACATTACATAGTTGCAAAGAGAATGAGTATTGCATAATTAACAAGATATTTGAAAATTAACAAGATATTTGAATTCATTTTTTCCATAATTTAGTTAACTGTGTAAATATAACCATGATTCTATTCTCTGCTGTAATTTTTTAAGTGAGATCATTAGTATGTTTGGCATTTCTTATGTTTCTTATTGTGGACATATTGCAATTCATTTTAGGCCCTTGGAAAGCTTCAGAGAGCATGGAGCCAATTTACAGTTGCCATTTGCATTGATCCAAAATGCCATGCTGCATATGATGGACGAGCTTCAGTCTGTCTTCAAGCTGGTGAAACTTTTGCCGCATTTCAAGATACAAATGCTGCACTAAAGGTAGATGTTAGCTTAAAGTGATTTTACTAAATCAGCCTGCTGCTATGAAGCCAGCCATCACTGTACATTAATAGTTGCCAGTTTGGTAATCCAATTCAATTTTTTTTAAAAGTAAATGTATCTTTGAAAACCAGAATAAATTACTGTAGAAGTGCAAATTTTCCCTGAGTAAGAATGCATCTACATTTTTCTTTCAGCTCACTACCACTGCTCCACTGCTAACAAATCGGGGGGTCGTCAATCAGTTAATGGGATATCTACCCTGTGCCATGAAGGACTATAAACAAGCAATTTCTGTTGACCCAAACTATGCATTAGCCTATTTCAATGCAGCAAATATCTACTTTCATAATTGCCAGTTTTCACAGGTAAGTCTACAGTCTGTCTTTATACTGTCTTCAGAACTTTTTTCCTTGAATAAATACTGTTGGTATAAAGCTGTCTTTAAGTGTAATTAACATGAAGCTTTCTTACATTGAATTTCATGGTCCTCTACCGGGAGGTGAATTAATCTGTAGTAATTAATAATAAATAATTACCCTACTACTATGTATTTTATCATTGATATGAATGAACTAAGATTCATGACAGCTAGGATACACATCACAAAAATTTATTAATAATTGAGATACAAAAATCCCACTGATGTTCAGTAACATCCGCCCCAGCCTAACTCCTATACATTAAATAACTTGCCCAGATTCACTATAGCACCATGACAATGAGAATGAAAAGAATCTCCTGCTGATGATCTTCAATCAAGAAGTCAGATCTTCCTCCTGTTACCACAGTAACTTTGGAGTTTTAAATCACCTAATTCTGCTTAAATACAGTGGGTATCTTGAAATACAGAAGAGTTGGATACTGAAATTCCTCTTGTGAGAGAATTTGAAATCTGCTTGAAGGCAAGGACATTTTATTTTTCTCTGTGTGAGGAGACCCCTGCAATGATTTTTCCTTTCGTCTTCCAGTTGCATTTCCTGAGCATAGGCTCAGGCTTTTATTTGATTGGAGCTTTGTTGTCCAGCAGCTGTGGAAACCCAGAACCAGCATGGATGCTTCAGCACGTTTCATCTACTTGAATTAATTCTGTCCTAGAGTTGCATCTGTAAACACTTCAGCTTGCAGTTCACTTATTAAGGAATTCATCATGTATAATACAGGCTTGGCATGCAATTTTAAACCTAGGTTGTACTTCATATAGCAAAAGAAAGAGATCAAGTAGGAAAAAAAATTGACGTTCTTGTATGTTTCTCTGAGTTAGATTCCTTGTTGATCTTGAGCATAAGTTAGGCTTGGATCAGAAAGTCCTTAGGAGTCCAAGTCAGTGCCCTGCATATGGCTTCTTCTGTGATCATGTAATCTCTTTTCTTATGCATCTGGTATCATTATTCCGTGACTGGTCTTGCATAGGCTGTTCTTCCTCTTTACTGTGTTTCTGTGACTCCTTACTGTCTCACAGAGGCTATCTAATTATGAAGAAAGAATTTCAAGAATAGATGTTGCATTGTAAACTATTTTCTATGTTAATTCAAATTGGCCTTAGTGTGTAGCTTATTTCTTCTGCTGTAATTACAATTTAGCATAAACAGCTGTTATTTTTTAAAAGTCTGTCTGGGTGGTGATTGACCTATTTGGGGATAAACATGCTGGTGCTGTGTCTCTCTTCTGTGCACAAAGAACACTGAACAGAACGAGTAAAGACTTAAGAATACAAACAGGTTAAAGAAGCAAACTGGAATTTCCAAGTTGTACATAAGCCATTTCCTCAAATTTTAACAGTGCATTTTCTCTCCAATTCATGTGTTTTCTAGGCCTATTGCTATTATTCCAAGGTATTAGAACTCGACCCAAGAAATGAATCTGCTGTACTGAATCGTGCTATTACAAATACCTTACTAAACAATATTGAAGAAGCAAAAGAAGACTTTGAGAAGGCAATTTGTCTCTGCCCATTCTCTGCAGCAGTGTATTTTAACAGGGCAAAGTTCTATAATGGATTGAAGCAATATGAACTAGCTGAGAAAGACATTTCAACAGGTAATCTTTATTTACTTGTCATGATTCTGTTTGGTAGCATACTACCAATTATGATAACCAATTACTTGGCTTTACTTAATGATTCAGAAAGTATGTGTGTATTTTTGCTATTATATTTTCTACCTAATTTGATCAGATATTATGATATGATTAAAAAGAGGAAGTTAGAGTAAACATGCTGATTAATTGTGGTTTTTTTCATTCTCAAAATTGAAAGAATATGTAAATTAGAAGATAAACTTTCATATAATGTGTGTCATTATCAGCTGAACAGAGCCCCATTCTACATGAAATTGTGGCAAGAAGTTATGGGAAAATGCTATACTTACCAAGTCTGAAAAATTTTTGTGAGTTTTTGTGTGTGTGTGTATATGTGTTGAGATATCTAGACGCCTAGAAAATGGCATTCAGGTAGCTTATTTTGTACATAAACATGAAATTTAATGAACAAGCTCTTTGTAGAACAAGTTTTGAAACAGTATTTGATTTCCATAAGCTTTTCTTTTCGGAATAGACATGGTTCATAGAGAAGCAGAACTGAATCAAACTTTCATCTTGATCTTAGTAGAAACCAAACCTTTTGTTCAGGATCAAAACAGCTGAGCTATATTACTCCATTGCTGCTTTTGTCATTGCTACTAACATGAGATTCAGCAGCTCTGGATATACAGGCAAACTTCTTCCAGTAACTAAAGCTGTGTTTAGTTTGTATTAATGTTATTGAAACAAAATTTAGTAATGTGACTTTGATTTGACAACACTTGATTGCACAGATAATGATCTTTCCTGAAAAGATAAATATATATTTTTTTTTTTAGAAATAAGTTTATTTTTACAGTGGAATTTGTAAAAATAGTGTTTTTACTTCATGGCTTTCGTGACTAATGTTTTCATAGTGTTAGATGATGAAAATTGACTAGACCAGGGAGCTGATTGATTTTCAAAAAATTTTCTCTCTAAAGCAGAATTTTAAAACGTCAGATTAAGCTTTCCAACAAGTACCTAAATCCTTTTTATACAATGGAGAAACAGAATAAGATATTGCGTTCATTGCCATGTTCCAGAAGTTGGATGGTGGTAGTTTTCTTCTCTAAGATTTTGCTTGTGTTTCAGAGGAAAGCACAGTTTCTGCTGTCAGGTCAAAATTAAAGTGGGATTCATAAATGGCATCAAAAAGAGCAAAAAAATCCAAGGTATAACTAGCATAACAAAGTTGCCTACCTTTTGACATAAATTTAATGTATGTAATGTTTTCTCATGTGTAAGCGTGGCTGGAGAAGAATCTCAGCACTGACAAAAGTTTGTGGATGATGCTTTTCTTTATAATTATGTGATAATGTTAAAAAAAAAAAAAAAACAAAAAAAAAGTGCCTAACATTCTATTTCTTATTTTTACAGCATTGTCAATTCAGCCTAATGATGCCTTGATGTATAAATTTAGAGCTGATATTCGTGGTAAACTGGGTTTCAATAAAGAGGCTGTAGAAGACTACAAACAAGCAATCAGCATTCAAGAACAGATTGATTCCATGTGAAAAGATACTGGTTCTCATACCACTTGGGTTCTCTTTACAGATTTCTCAGTCTCTTAAAAAAGTTGAACATGCAAGACAAATTTATAATTTTTCATTTTTATATATTCTACACATATTTTATTCTCCTAAATTATATAATTACCTTGATTGTGCAAAACTAACCAAAGTTATTTAAGAATAGAATGCCACATTTAATTTTTATGACTTATAGATTGTTCTTTATTTGTTAGTGTCAATACATAGCTGATTATGTTGTGTGCAAAAGGTAGGACAGAGAAGAGGAATTTATAGGCAGAAGACCTCAACCATATTGGTTATAGAAGGATAAAAGAGACTACACTCCCCCTTCTCCCCCAAATATAAATGCTTACAGTGATGCTAATTATATGTCACGTGGACCATCTAGGAAGTAAAAATTCTAAGATGACTACCAAATATTTGTGACTGCTAACTAGGTCTCACTTTCTTCCTGATCTTCCTTCTATACCTCTTCATAAGATTTCCTATTTCCTGTCACTCACATGGTAGGGAAAAGCCATTGTGCAAGTTCCATCTGTTGCAGTGTGTGAGAACTACTCCAAGAACTGAAATTTGACAGGGACATGATTCAGTCTGGAATTAAAAAGTTGAGGTTACTTGCTTCCACTTAAATAGATTACACTGTGCCAGCTTGAAGAGGCAGGTAAAAATCCATTAGTAATAGATCATATTTTTCTGTTCTAAGCTGTAAGAATGGGTTTAAGAACAGGCTGTCACCTAAACATGGAGATTGAAATGTGAATCTGTGTGACCAAAATTTAAAAGTTGTAAGGCGCGCTATCCATGTACTAAATTAAACCTGCAAGTTTGGCATAGTATGGTGAAGAAAGCAAAAGGATGAAGCAAAGCAGATGTCTCTGTCTCAGAAAAGAGAAGAAGGAATGTTAAGGTCTTATTCAGCATGCAAGCAGTCCTGTGGTTTCAGACAGTGGAAAGATTTCTAAAGGCACAAATGGCACTTCAATGCATAATCTCAGTGGTATAGGAATTGTATGTGTAATTTCAATCTAGGCTTAGGTGTAAAATGCTATCAATTTTCCTCTTAAAAAAGGGCGAAAGGAAAAGGTGAGAGGGACCTTCACAAAACAATAGACCTTACACACACTGATATGTGCTTGTAATCACCTAATGTTCTGTATGTGAAATAATCCCTAGATAGTAGAGAGTAATCCAAAACAAAACCAAAATTAAATAATCTAATTTATATAAAATTAGCATTAAAGAGTTACGTTGGTGGTCCATTTATAACTGACCTTTTTTGTAACTCCCAGAGTTAAGGGGTTTTTTTCATTTATGCGCTATTGAGATGAAAGTAAAAAATGTTGTCATTGCTTTGTCTCAAAGAATTGCATTTTATTTTCTCTGAGTACTTAACACATTGCTATACACTATGTCTGTAAAAATATCTGTTCTTGCATACCTACGCAGTGTATGTTTGTTCTGCTATCTTAAATTTTTGTGTTTGTGGTATCACGTTACATTGTAAAAATTCCTATGCTTGTCACCTGATGATATTTGGGTTAAAAAAAAGAAGTACTGTGGAAAGGAAATTCTGACTATCACAGCTAAGAGCAGTTAACTCAGTAAAGCATTTGGCTTCATCCCCACTCTCCTTGGCTATCCTCTTATCTTGTTTAATATCTAGCATGATGAGACTTTGCACTTGCAAGATCTGTGGTGATAAGGTTGACTGGAATAGGTGCATTATAGTTAACATGTATAAAAGTTAAAACAAGTTAAAAAATTTCTGTATTTAATTTTTGTTTATTCATGTTTGGTGTCTTTGATGTTTGAAAATGAATGTTTATAGATATAAAAAATAAAATATTTCTAGACATAGGATATTGCATATTAATACTTCTTTCTAGTATTATACATTAGAGCTTTATTTACTAGAAATCTAATTGGAATGACAGTTTTTCTTAAAATTAAATTAAAATATGTGACCATAGGATGATCAAAAAACAATTTGGGCTTTTCTGTTCTCCAGTAATTTGAAATATGAATTCCTAGTAATAGCTTTTAGAAGTATTAGTTTTACCACACTACAATAAATGAAAATCAGGTAGACTGCAACACACGATAGGGAGAAATTCTTTGTGACTGTTACAGATTTCAAGAATTGGAATAACTATGTCAGTTCTGATTAAACCATTGTAGCTACGTGTTTCTGTAAAGAGTTTTCAGATGTTATGCTTTTGTGTCTTTAATATTGACTGTTACATTACTAAAGCTATGTTTGTGAAGTCCAATGTGACTGAATAATTATTTACTGCTTTTTCCCCTCATTCTTTTTTCTTATTTATTTTCCTTAGTTATTTTTATGGTATCATCACCAACCAAGTGGATCAAGTGTAACGTACAAAGTATAAATATACGTGTGTCTGTATTTCCTTGCATGATTATCATGGTTGTTGATGCAAATTTGGGAATTATTTACCTAGTTTCCTGTATGCACACAAAGTCAAAGTTTGCTTGCAAGATGGTGTTGGTGGTATATTTGTTCCCTTTCCCCTTCTCCACATGCCTCTTTCAGTGCTCTTTTTTATTATCTGAAGAATTGTTTATTGATGAAATCGCTAAATTATGCATGATCCTATGGCCTTTTCCTTTCTTTGACCTCCTTATGAATTACCTGCTGATGGGTTGCGAGATAGTGGTACCCTTATCATGTATAGTGCATCATCAAACTTAAATCAGAATGAAGAGAGGTTAAACCTTTCCCTTAGATCCTTTTCTTGTGATATGCACTGTAGATTTTCTTTAGTTTAACCTCTCTTGAACATCGAACAGAAATGGACACTTAAAAGATTTTTATCTTCACATTTAAAAACTGAAAACAGATGCAATTAGTTATGATTCACTACTGATAGAGTGACTTGACTTAAATAATATGGGCTATTGTAATCGCTCTTTGGCTTGTAATTTTTTTATTCTGGATGGTGTAGATCTATTTTTTTACTCCTTAAAAATTGAATAGTTATTAATTCTATGGTTGGCTGCATGGAGTTAAATTTTTAGACCTTTTCATCTATTACGCAATACTTGTGAAGTGGCTGGTGTCCCATTGTATTTCCAATTTCATCATTTATCATCACTCTCGTTCACAATTCAGGGACCATGTTAGATGCTTTTTAAAGAAAATGGGAAGTGGATGGAGAATTTGTTTGCACAATAGAACATGAAAACTTCAAGTTGCATGATCAAAACTTACTGCATTCTTTGAAAAATAGATTATTAGCTCCTTTGTTTTCTTCAAATCTCTCTTTTAAATTTCCTTTCTGACCTCAAAGAAATTTTATATTTTCTAAAGGTTTTTGAAAGTAGGTGGAAATATTTTGTATAATAGCACTTCTTTCATGTCTTTTTAAAAAAATATTTTAATAGAGTCGTTAGTGGCTCTAAGAATCACCATTCCACTACTAAATTGCAGTTGTATTTTGCAAGCTGAACAGTAGCACTTGAACTTCCCTGTTGGGAGGGACTATGGTAGATTTGTGGCATTCTGAATTTTGCCCAACCCAGTATGGGACAGGTGTTAAACACTGAGGTTACTTCCATTGCTAATAATAGATCCAGTAAATTTTCATATGGGGGATTATCAAAGTGATTTTGCTTCACAAATGCGGTTTAAGAGAAGCTCTTGTCCCTTGCTGTGCGATGGTATTAGTTCTTTTAGGATTTAAAATCTGATAATCTGAGCTTCATTTTTTCTGCATTTATTTCCTTTCATTCTCTTTTTCTAGAAAATCCTTTTGATAGACTGTAGTTAAAAAACCAGAGTTACTCAGTTGCGTTCAGGCTTTTCCTCCCTCTTTAAAATACCGATAATACATGCATTACGGGGGAACAGGTAATACTGTTTGATTAATAGAGAATGCAGTAGATGACTTGTTATAAAAAAAGGACCAAAGCCAATATTTCCGTTTGAAGCCCAATAAAGGAACAGGAAGTTATGACTAATCTTTCACAGAATAGTAAGTTACATACATACATCTATCAACTGAATGTTAAAGCACTTTCTTTCAATATTTTATAATTTAGACTTTTTGAATGGGATACACCACCAAAAGGATGATGAAGCAGATCTGTTGTTACCACCATTGAAAAGCGAAAGAAAGTGGTAGTTTTCGAAACAAAGCGAGGAAACTAGTTTATTTATAAGTTTGAGGAAGTTGTTTTGGTTTTTGTTTTGCAGCAGACCTTTGCCTAAAGTTGTTGATCAGGCCTTATTTTTTATCAGACAATCTAATGTATTTACAACTTAAGTCAGGAAAACATTTGCATAACAGTAGTATAGCTCCAGTTTAATAATCTAGTCTGAGAGAGAGCATGCCAATCAGTGGCAGTGAGGTCGGTAGCCTGTGAGAGAAAAGGGACTCAAATTTGCAGTTTGTTATTTCACAAATTGTAAATGACAAATGTAATTGATTTTCCCATGTCTTCAAGATGCCCACCTTTGTAAAATAAGTAGCTAAAATTTACTTTAAAATAATCTTTTAAAATCATTGCTGAAAAATATTTAGGTGTTAGTGTGCACAAAATGTACATAGCTGTTTGTGGCTTATGGAGAAGGACAATGATAAAGAAAATTGACATTAAAGTGACAAACTGAAAACTTCAATGCCAGTAAATAAAACAGAGCAAAAGCAAATGAAAAAATTGCGTTCTCAGCTGAACTCCAGTGTCAGCTGCTCTTCTTAGTTCCAGATAGTTTGGGTGTACGGGTGGGGTTGGTTTTAATAGTGAAGCAGAGCTTTGGGACAGGATACCTGACAAAAAAATACAAGTCCTTCCCAACTGGCCACTTATACCAGAAATGCAGTCAAATCAGAAAATAAATTTGCAGCTGGTGTCTGTATGACTGAGATAGCAGATTGACGAGATTGCTGTACAAGATTGCCATAAATATTGCCATAAGTATGAAAGTGAAAAATGAGTGAAAGTGAACCAAACTCTGCACTGCTATAGTAGAAAACAAGCCTTGCAGGAAAGATGCTACTCTTTAGAAGAAAACCCGGGAGTTTTAAAAGACAATTTTGGAAACATCTTTGTCAAAATGTAATGAATGCAAGTGGTCTATCATTTCCAGGTGTGCATATGAAAGTGAATTTTCTTTTTCCATGGTTAGGGAGATGAATCAAATCTTAGTGTCTGTATTATTTTTATCTCAACACTTTTTCCCTAAGAAACATATCTCAGAAACATATTTTGTTTTGAAGACTGTGCCAAATGATAGCAGATTTGTCATTTTCAACAAATTAAAACAAAAGCAATACACCCTAGTAGAAGGGAATAAGAAAACTAGGTAATATACTTCTAATTTCAATGAGAAATATGCCAGTTTTTTTCACATTATTGTGCCTATGATACACCTGTACTGCATTTTATAAGGCTGAGCCAAAACCAAGTTTCATCTCAACCTTAAACCTGCCTGAACTTTGTGTGAGCACACCGTGAGAAGTAGGATGCGGGACTGGAATAATGCCCGCACTGTGCTATGTAGACATTACTGAGCAAAGGCTGCCAATGACTCAACACAAAAGATGTTTCTTACTATGGCACACTGACTGTCGTCTTTTTGTAACACTGTCTGTGTACCATTGCCACAAGGGCAGATGGAACACCGGATGGTCTAGGCTGGTATGGTGAGCCCTTTGGTGAACCATGGTATACCCAGGCCATCTGCTATGCCTAAGGCAAGAGCATCCCTGGGTAGAAAGAATATTAGCTCAAGTTACCTGTTACGTCTTCCATCCCACCCCAACCCAAGCATCAAGCCAGTGCTTGAGCATGGGCTTATGTGGACACAAATTGGATTTGAGTTGGCAACGGACCAAACCTTGAAAAGCAATATAAATGCAACCTGAGCCATTTTGTGGGATATCAGGAAAAAATTTACTGGAATAAAAAGCAATATAAATGCAACCTGAGCCATTTTGCGGGATATCAGGAAAAAATTTACTGGAATAAATGTGCTTGCAAAATGTGCTCCGAAAAAATCAGTGAATAAAGGTGGTGTTTTGAGTAACCTTATTCAACAGATGACTCTCTTACAAAGAGTGACTTTAAGTAAGACCACCAGAAGATGGCAGTCTGCAATCTTGAGTGGAACAGCTCTACTAACAAACAGGCTCCACCAGCAGCCTCTGGCTCTGGTAGCTGTTTTGAGGAGGCATTACTGTATGCTGGTGTTTTCTAATACCTCTGGTTTAAATTGACAGTATTGTTCTCTCACTTCCTTCTTGATATGCTATACACAGTTCTTTTTATTATAAAATAATAACTGACATTATCATGCCTCACAAGCACTTATGTAACATAGAACCAAAATAATATAATGTAAACATATATGTATATGAACACGGGCATAGGCACACCCCCATATATATGTATATGCACGTGCAATAATACCCGTAATAAGCAGCACAAGCCCTAAATAACAACTCCTTTCCTGTCCTGATTTTTTTTCTCTCTTGGTTTTGAGGTACTTTTCTACAAAATGAGGCATTCAGAAAAGGAAGGCAAACTGTGTGGAACCTTTTAACTGCTCCCAGCAGTTATATTTTACAGCATGTTTCTTTTTATTCACTCTACCGAGTCAGTAAATTCTTTTTGTTGCAAAAGGAAAAGGCTTATCATTGTTATCTGTGGGAATCCAAACAGAAAAGCTAGAAAGTGACCACACCTCGCTTCATGAGACATTCCTGCTCTCTGGCCTTTTTTGTCCCATTCTCAAAATGGAGACAAGGCTTTGTTTGCGGAGAGTGAAAAAGGTAAAGTGCTTTCACTCTGAGAAAAAAAACCCCAGACCCCAAGCTTAGAGTAGCAAGCAGAGGTTGTGACCTTCCAGAGCAAGTCTTTGTCAGCTCTAGTAAAAGGAGAGGAGGCATCAGGCATTATCAGAGCTGCAAGCCTGATTTCTCTGCTCTTGAGACGCTTAATTGAATTGCAGTCTTCTATTTTTTGCGACTAGATGCATATGTGCATGTAATAGTCATTAAAATCCTGATTCGGAATTCATTAAATTCAGTGAAAAGAGCTTGACTAAGTTTTGAGTCAAAGCTACAAGCTAGAGAAGAATGACAAATACTTGCTCCCTTGCCATTGCTTTTTCCCATGTTTATGAAAACTAGAATGGTGTGACTGACCTGTTATTGGAAAAGATGGTGTTATTTATCAGCTTTTCCTGATCTGTTTGACAGTGATGCAGTGTAGCAAAGAGCTTATTTACAATTTCTAAAATGTAAATTTGTAACACATGAACAACTTTGCAGTTTTGAAGTGGTTTTGTCAAGTAGTGACTTCATTTAGCAGTCTCACAAGTATACTATTTACTAAGGCTGTCCTCATGGGGAGATAATATGAAACAAAAAAATGCACTGGAGACTCATGCGCTGTTTTACTTGACAGTACCTTCCCCAAATAGACCTGTGTGGTGTAGACGAACTCTCCATCTACAGAGGTTCATCTCTATTAGATAATGTCGCCTCTATTATTTTTAAACAGAAATGTCTGGTATAAAGGAGGGAAAAAAATGTGTCTCAAGGGCATGGCAGAGCAGGGTTCTGCCCCTCTCAGTTGTCCCTCTTCCCCAAAAATGTCAGATGGCTATGAACGTTGGAGAGATACTCTAAGCTCTCCAGGTGGGGATGAACCTTTTTGCTTGTCCCCACTCAAAGGCCGGAAGACATTTCTTCCTGAGATGATGCACATGGGCGTCCTTGTACCTGACATGTTGGTTCCTTTTGTCGCTCTCACCACACCTAAAAGAGAGGGGAATGGCCCAAGGCCCCATGGTCCCTGCAGCCAAGCTGCCCCAAGGAGAGGGGCTACCTGGAGGGGAGGAGGAGACAGTCTCGCTTGCAGGGGTGCCACAAACCCTGTCCCAGCTCCAGGAGGGGTGCTTGCTGAGCAAGGGCAGGGCTGGGGGAGGCTCATGTCTTTTTCTTCCTTCCCTTGCAGGAAGCCAGCTTGGGAGAACGAGGAAGCACTGCAGCAAACATACATCCAGGCTGTGATGCCAGCCAATGCCGTACTGGGGAGGCAGGGACCAGTGGGAAGAGGAGGGGTAAGTCTCCAAAGGAACAATTCCCCACACCCTTGGTGGAGGTGAATGTCTGGGCAGGGTCTGCCGAGGTCTCTGAAAGCCTTGCAAAGAGGTGGAGGGGGGGTGTTGAGGGGAGAGACAGAGTTCTCCTAGGGGGACACTGAGCTTCCAGGGGAGGAGGGATGCCCCAGCTCTGATGGCACCGACCAAGGGCTCCTCCAAGCAGTGGAGAGGGCTGCTGGGGCTCTGCCGAGGCCCATTTGTCTCAGCAAAGGACTCCAGGAGTCACAACCCATACAGCTGGCTATGAAGACCTCTGGCAATGGTGTTGCCCAGCCCTGGCACATGTACTGGTCCTGCTGGCTCCCAAGAGGTTGTGTGGGCTAAGTCAGAGGTGAGGGCTGATGTCCCGGGGGCTGAAGCCCATGGATGACAAGGAGAGAGCAGATTGCTGGTGCCTGAGGGGCTGTGTGTGGCCCTGGCACCTGGGTGGGGAACAGAGCTTGGGGTAATTCTGCCAGGCTCTAGCATGTCAGTCTGCTCCTGGCCTGGCTTGGGACAAGCTTAAGTGCTAGGGAAAGCCCTTGGGGATGGAGCAGAGTGAGCCCCCACTCCCTGTCCACCCTCCTCCAGCCCAGCCAGATGCTGCCCAGAGCTCAGTGGAGGCAAGGAGGCTAGGGAGGGCTGCGGAAGATGAGGACAGGGAGAGAGCAGGAGCCATGGAAGCTGGGGGTGCTTGATGGAGCCTTGCTTTGGGCCAGAGTGTGGGGCTCGAGTCATCCCAGTGAGGACATTTCAGCAGGAGTGGGATGTGTGGTTGGGTGGATGGGTGCTGGCTGTGATGGCAGAGCCCCAAGGGCTGTGCAGGCGCACTTTGACTTGTGAGCTCTGGGGACACCCTTCCCCGGCCAACCTGCCACCTCCAGCTCATTGCAGCCCTGGGGACTCCCTCAAGGAGACTTTCCCAGGCTCCTTGAAAGATGTTGGAGTCACCCACTGCTCCGACTTTTCCCTCAGGGTTGGCAGAGGAGCTGTCAGCATCAATCAGCAGTGTGGCTGCCATGGGGAGGAAGGCCCCCAAGTCAAGGGAGGCTGGTGAGAGCAACTATCCCCGCAGCTCCATGAAACCAGAAGGCAGGGCAGGGTAGGGCAGGTGCTGCAGGGGAGGGGTGGAGGGGAGGAGGCAGGAGCTCCCCAGGAGCCCTGGTACAGAGCTCGTCTTGTGCTTAGTAATAGAGGCTTGTGGTGTGGGGAGAGATGACTTCCCCAGGATGCTTGGGAGGTGCTCAGCTGGGGTGATGCTTGCCCTCCCTGCCTCCAGAGTCCATGCTGTGCTGCTGCGTAGACTCTGACCCAGATGCCAGCAGGCTGATGTGCCAGGAGATGGTCTTCTGCCTGGTGAGCTCCCTGAGGGGTGCCTGCAACTTTGCTCTGGCACCGAAAGGGTCACCCAAATTCTGTAGCTGTGAAGCCCGCGCCCCGGGCATCCTTTGTCACCTCCTCTCCCTGCACTCCCAGCACAGCCTACCCATGCCAGTGCTGCGGAGTGACCCTGTTCCCTCTGTGTGGGAGATCCAGCCCTCCCAATCTGGTCCTCCCAAGCACATCCTCCAACCCAGGCGGACTCACCGGTTTGCTTTCCTGAGCTCCCCTCTGGCTCTCCACCGTGGCCACACAAGTATGGCATCTGGCTAGCTCTAGAAGGCATATCTAGCCCCCTCTGAAGGGCTGGTCCCCAGCCCTTCTCCATGGCCCCAGTCAAATGCTTGAGGAGCTACAGCACACCTGGAACTGCACCTCTCCTGGTCTTTGTGCTTCTTGCTCAGGATCAGGTCTGAGATGAGGACTATTGTAGCTCAACCAGCCTGCAGTTCAGCACTGCCTGCCCACACGTGGTCTCAGCTCTCAGCCGGTTTAGCTTCTGCAGATTTTGTGCTGGCCCCTTGTCTCACTGCCCTGATGAGCTCCTGGGCTTTTCTGTCTTCCCATATCCATCCAAGGGCCTGTACCAATGAGGGTCTGCTAGGGAGGGAATCTGCCCATTCCTCCCTGCAGATGCCAGGCACGTAGTCAAGTGGGCGTTGCAGATGATGGGTTGTTTTTTAGGAGTCGGGGCTTGTGGGGAGATAAGACTGAGCCTTGGGAGGGAAATCCTGGTGTTCTCATAGAAACATCTACTGAGACCGTGCTGAGACCTTTTGGTGTCTCATGCTCAGCCATGCTGAGCCCTTTTGGGTGGGGAGCACACTGGGAGAAAAGGAGTGGCAAGAGGGACATATGCTCAGCACCCGAGGGAGGTAGTGGCCTCTTCAGCATTTGGGGAAGCCTTGTCCAGAGCTGTAGATGGCCTCCTGCAGACCTTGGCCTTGCTTATCTTTTCTGCCTCTTCCCCCAGCTCATTCTTCTGGGACCACCACCCACAGCAGACCGTGGAGGTGCTTCAGAAGGAAGATAACACACGCATCATCTTCATGGAGCTGGTGGAAGACAGAACCTCCTAAACCACCATGGTCTGCCCCTTCTGCAAGTATGCCTGGTTCCACCGTGGCTGCATCCAGGTAGGAGGCCCTTCTCTCTCCCACCTCTCATGGATGTGGTGTGCTCAACTGTTAGATTCTCTTCTGCAGGGACAAGCTCTCTAGTTGGGGATGAGCCTTTTTGCCTGTCCACAGAGCAAGGACACATTTCTTCCCAAGATGATGCACATGAATATCCTCATACCTGGCATGTAGGTTCCTTTTTCCCTCCCACCACATCTAAAGGAGAGGGGAATGGCCCAAGAGTTGTGGCAGGCTGGCCAACGGTCCCTCCAGCCCAGCTGTCCCTTGAGCTCCTATTGTCAGGGCCTTGATGGCATCTCCAGATCTTACTGCCCCTGGCTGGCCCCGGGGGCCTCCTGGTGCGAGCAGCCATAACAGCGGCCTGGTTAGAAGGGAAAAATTACTGAATGGAAAAATGGATGCATTCCTCATGCCTGTGTCTAGTCACTGATGTTTTTGGAATGATCTTCCTCCATCCTAACTGGATAAAACAGTGATATGATAAATGATAAAGCTTTTAAAAAATTATCTTCCAGGTTGATGCTGCTTCTTTTAAAATCTATATAGAAAACAGTAGACTTGATTTAGTGTAGCTCATTTGGTTGCATTTTCCCAGACTTTGTAAATTATTTTTTTCCTTATAAACCTTGATGAGAAATTCTTCTAAGATCAGCTTTATGTATTAAACATTGCCCTTACTGATTGGCTTGCTCATTGTGTCGTTGTGAGATAAATCATAGTTTCTTGTTTGCAAAAATGAAACTCAGAATATGCTCTTCCATGACTTCACCAGTGTCCTTGTTTTATGGAACTATGGCAGCAAATGTGTAATATTAATTACAGCTGTAGGAGGCGTTGTCCTGCATAATCTTCAGAGCCAGTCTCCATCAGGACAGAGTTGAAAAGTATAAATAAAGAAACCATTTGTACTTACTTAAAAAACACAGGTGGTATCTTATTTGTGCTTTTTAAACTTTTTGCCTGGCCCTAGTTTACATGCTGATGGCTCTGACAAGCTTGGTGTCCATGCAGTTATCAACTAAACTTTATCATTTAATGAGAAATTCATACACTAGTCTAAATAATCAGTTATCTCAGAAAACTGAAAATCATTTAGCTAGAGGTTTCCAAACAGTACTTTAATTCTAATTAGAGATGGGTCAGTGCAAAGGGGACCTAACAGCCCTCTAACGAGAGGCCATCCTTTGCAACAGATGTTGTAGAGGAGAGCAGGTAACTATCTTCTGAAGGCCTACAAGGACTGCAACTCTGGGTGTAGCTGCTGTGCTAAGACGGCCGGAGGTGGTTGCAGTGTCATAGATCAGGCTGTGATCTGCAGCACCGCTGAGATCCCAAGTGACACTGTGCTGCTTGCTTGGTCCTAGTGGTTCCTGTGGTATTGATGGCTTTTAAGACCTAAGTTATACCTTACCATCTTTGTGTGACAAACCGCAAACTGTTATTTCTCTCTTTGCTGCCATTATCTGGGATTTGAGAGCGTGAGCGTCTGCAATGTTGAGCCATACCCATGTAGTTGCATTCATAAAGGAACTGCCGTTGGGCACTATTTCAGCACTTGAAATCCTGAGCCCTTAGTACTTCTCTTAGCAGCCCTTCTCTGTGAAACTTTTCCGAGTGTATTCTGGGAGAATATCTGTCCATTCCTGGCCCATGTGCAGAAGTGCTCTTAACCCATCAGCTTGGTAAACTAAAGCACTTCTGGCATGGCATCTTCCACGTGGCAGCTCAGAGATTCTCCCCTAGATAGAAGGGAGGCACAGAGCCAACTCAAGATTTGTTCCAGTTGCTGGTGACCATATAACTCTTACTTTGAAAAAGACAAGTGAATGCAAGTGCAAGTAGCTTGTTGTCTTGAAGAGGTTATAACATGTCTCTGGTGAGATTGTGCAGGCTGCATGCAGAAATGTTGGGTTACAACAGCTGGTGCAGATGTTAGTAGGTGTACTGATTTGACTGTCTGAAGCAAGATTGGACAGACTGAATGGTGGAGCTGGGTAGACTAGCAGAATGAAAATGGAATGTGAACAACACGGCTGATTCATGTACTAAAATACACAGGTCAGTGAGGTAAATCGGGCCTGTCCAGATGCAGGTAGGTATCTCTTCCTCAAAGTTGGCTATAACAGTTATATACACATCTTCTTTCTCTTTCCTCTGCTTTTTTTGTTCTGTTTCAATTTCTCTGGTATTGGTTATACTACAGCAAAGTGTAGAATAACATAGGCTTGCTGCATTCAAAAGTATTAACGCGGTCCGAAATATTGCAGAAATGAAAGCTAGACCTAGATAGATGAAGAGAGATGGCTATTTTAGAAATGCTGGCAGTATTTTCTGTCAGTTGCCAGGAACTGGGATGACACGTAGAGCAGCCAGCTTCGTCCAGCCAGGAGGTCTGTGGCAACTGCAGCTCCCTAGCTCTGGTTATTAGTTCCTCCTCTAAGTTTTGGAAAATAACAACAGATGGATCACTTGTTTAGAACAAACAAGGCAGCCAAGAGCAGAGCAGAGCCAACTGTGCTGATATCCCAATCCTTCCCTAATGATCCATTAGTCCAGCTACTGATGTGACTCTGTGTTGTCAAGTAGGAATGACAAAACACAGTCCAACATGAATGGTGAAGCTTTCCTACCTTCTGTTCTGGGAAATAATTGCCAAGATTTCCCAAAACAATTTTTCTTTAAACAAAATATAATTAAAAAAACTAAACTGTTGATCTTAAAATGAGAATTTTCTGCATATTCTCTGAGAAAGAATGAAACAAGGATAGTTCAAAATGTGATAGAAAAATCAGATTTAAATTAATTTCTCAAAAGTATCTGAAAGGATTAGAAGACTAATTCTCATTTTCAAAAGCAATGTACACATTTGTGTACTTTAAAATATTCCAGTTGGGGACTATCTGTGTATTTAGGTATCTATATAAATCTGAAAATCTGGGATGTAGCTGCTTGTTAATTTACTTTCATTTAAAGACAGTATGATTAGCATTAATGAGAAATTTTCAAACAGAAGGTTTTTCTATCAAAAATGTTGTTTTTGTTAAACTCAGACATTTTGTGGAAGCATGCCTGTGTCAGCGAATTCTTGTTTAGACAGAAGCCCAGCAAAATAAAGCAATTCATTTGCATCCTATTTTGATGTTTACAAACCCGGATACTTTGACTTTGCTTTGAAACAATGCTTTTCTGTTTTGAGAAGTTGTGTTTTACTTTACTCAAAAAGCTGAAAGGAGTTTAAGTGAGGTAATAACATTTTAGTTACTTTAAAATAAAATCGTAGTCTATTAAAAACAAAACTCATTTTGCAATATAACTTCTCAAGGGTATTTAAGTTTCCTGTTTACTCTCGGAACTGTAGAAAGCTTCCAGATTCATTTTATTCTCTGTAAAAACAAAAAGTCCAGTTCTCCCATCAATCAATGTGGGACTATTCTCTTTTGAAAATTTTACTCAAACTTGTGATTTTTCTTGTGCCATATTGCCCATAAGTGATGAATGTTTTAGTTTTCCTGGCTCGGTATTCTGAATATGTTTTTTTGTGTGCTTGGAGTTATATCTAGAATCTATTAGTAATTTTTAGAAGTACATGATTTTAGCATTTCTGTTTTCCTGTGAGTATTTTGTTTTACTGCAACAGAACATAGCTGTGGTGAAACAGAGAAATTAAAGCAAAATGCTGTCTGAAGTTTGAGAAAGTTCCTTCCTTTTTCCCCTCTCATCCTCATGCTTCAGTTCTCCAGGCATGTGATCCAGATGGTTCTCTTCAGATTCAAGCATGAGCTCAAATTCTAAGCTAACAAAGAAAATTAACTATAATGAGTAGGAAAAAAATTCCTAATTGAGTTTATACAAAAAAAAAAAAAAAGATATAGTGACAAGAACAAATAAAACAGTGAGAATCTTACTTCATAGAGGGAAATATCTATGGGGGTATGGAAACAAAGTAATTGAGTTGTGATAAACACATTGGATCTTTATGTTGATGAAAATATTTTTATTCATGGACATTAGCAAATAAAACTCCTTCAGAATCTGGCATGGTTATTTTCCCTGGTAATTGAATTTTGCATGCATTTTTTCAGCTGCAGTTGTGTTGATTTGATAAAGTTCATGGGCACTGAGCAAATTAAAGCTTTTATGTAGATTTCATATTCTTGAATGCAAGATATTTTCACTGAAAGTGATGATCAATACCTTCATAAATGACGACTGCAAAAAAGACCAATGTCATTGCATGCTGTAGTTTGCACTGAAGGTTGGTGTTTGCATCCCATTTTTTTATGTCATAATTTAATAGAATTTCTAATGAAGAGATAATGCATTCAGCTTTGGCAACAACCAAGGGAGAGATTGCTGCTTTATTCTTCCCCTTCCTATGGTTGGCGTTGAGGTATGTATGGTTGCTGTAAAAGGCGGCCATTTGTCTATAATACTGTAATGGTGAACACTCAGGTGTTTCAGCTGTAGTGAAAATGGGGGAAACAGCAAACAAAATGGAAGTAGGATGTCAGATGTGTAAAAATGGCCATAAGGAAGTGAGTACTTTGATAAACTGATGCAGATGAAGACCATGAATATAAAAGTTCTCATAAAACCAGGTGTGGATTTACTTAGAAGAGTTACTGGAACAGACAAAAATGGCCAATTCAGGCCCACCTTTGAGCAAATAAACCCTGCTACAACAGTAGTGTCATAGAATCATAGAATTGTCTAGGTTGGAAGGGACCTTTAAGATCGTCGAGTCCAACCATCAACTTAACACTGCCAAAACCATCACTAAACCGTGTCCCTCAGCACCACGTCTACCCATCTTTTAAATACTTCCAGGGATGGCAATTCCACCGCTTCCCTGGGCAGCCTGTTGCAATGTTTGATAACCCTTTTGGTGAAGAATTTTTTCCTAATATCCAATCTAAAACTCCCCTGGTGCAACTTGAGGCCATTTCCTCTTGTCCTATTGCTTGTTACTTGGGAGAAGAGATTGACCCCCACCTCTCTACAACTTCCTTTCAGGTAGTTGTGGAGAGTGACAAGGTCTTCCCTCAGCCTCCTTTTCTCCAGACTAAACAACCCCAGTTCCCTCAGCCGCTCCTCATAAGATTTGTTCTCTAGGCCCCTCACCAGCTTCGTTGCCCTTCTCTGGACATGCTCCAGTACTTCAATGTCTTTCTTGTAGTGAGGGGCCCAAAACTGAACACGGTATTTGAGATGCAACCTCGCCAGTGTTGAGTACAGGAGGACGATCACTACCCTAGTCCTGCTTGCTACACTGTTCCTGATACAAGCCAGGATGCTGTTGGCCTTCTTGGCTACCTGGGCATACTACTTGCTCACAGTCAGCTGGTTGTCGACCAACACCCCCAGATCCTTTTCCACCAGGCAGCTTTCCAGCCACTCTTCCCCAAGCCTGTAGTGCTGCATGGTGTTGTTGTGACCCAAATGGAGGACCCGGCACTTGGCCTTCTTGAACCTCATACCATTAACCTCGGACCATTGATCCAGCCTGTCCAGATCCTCTGTAGAGCCTTCCTACCCTCAAGCAGGTTGACGCTCTGGCCTAACTTGGTGTCATCTGCAAACTTACTGAGGGTGCACTAGATCCTGTCATCCAGGTCATTGATAAAGATATAAAAGAGAACCAACCCAAATACCGAGCCTTGGAGAACACCACCTGTGACCAGCCACCAACTGGATTTAACTCCATTCACCACCACTATTTGGGCCCAGCCATCCAGTCAGTTTTTTACCCAGCGACGAGTACACCCATCCAAGCCACGAACAGCCAGTTTCTCCAGGAGAATGCTGTGGGGAAACGGTGTCAAAGGTTTTACTAAAGTCCAGGTAAACAACATCCACAGCCTTTCCCTCATCCACTAAGCAGGTCATCTTGTCATAGAAGGAGATCAGATTAGTCAAGCAGGACCTGGCTTTCACAAACCCATGCTGACTGGGCCTGATCACCTGGTTGTCCTGCATGTGCTGTGTAATGGCATTCAAGATGATCTGCTCCATAATCTTCCCTGGCACTGAGGTCAAACTGAGAGGCCTGTAGTTCCCCGGATCCTCCTTCCAACCCTTCTTCTAGATGGATGTCACATTTGCTAACCTCCCGTCACAGGATCACAGAATCACAGGGGTTGGAAGGGACCTCTGGAGATCATCTAGTCCAACCCCCTGCCAGAACAGGGACAACTAAAGCAGATTGCACAGGATGGCGTCCAGGTGGGCTGATTAGCCAGGGCTGCTGATAAATGATGGAAAGTGACTTGGTGAGCACCTTCGCCAGCTCCCTCAGTACCCTTAGGTGGATCCCATCTGGCCCCATAGACTTGTGTGTGTCTAAGTGCTGTAGCAGGTCCCTCACCATTTCCCCTTGGATTATGGGGGCTTCATTCTGCTTCCCGTCCCTGTCTTCCAGCTCAGGGGGCTGGGTACTCAGGGAACAACTGGTCTTACTGTTAAAGACTGAGGCAAAGAAGGTATTAAGTACCTCAGCTTTTCCCTCATCCTTTGTCACTATGTTTCTGCCCCTGTCTAATAACGGATGGAGATGATCCTTAGTCCTCCTTTTATTGCTAATGTATTTATAGAAACTTTTTTTATTGTCCTTAACATCAGAAGCCAGGTTAAGTTCTAGTTGGGCTTTGGCACTTCTAATTTTCACCCTACATTGCCTCACAACATCTTTGTAGTCCTCATGAATGGCCTTCCTGTTCTTCCAAAGGCCATAAATTCTCCTTTTTTCCCCTGAGTTGCAACCATAGCTCTCTGTTCAGCCAGGCCTGTCTTTTTCCCTGACGGCTTGTTTTTTGGCACATGGGGATGACCTGCCTCTGTGCCTTTAAGACTTCCTCCTTGAAGAACGTCCACCCTTCCTGGACTCCTCTGCCCTTCAGGGCTGTCTCCCAAAGGACTCTGTCAACCAGGCTCCTGAAAAGACCAAAGTCTGCCCTCTGGAAGTCCAAAGTGGCAGTTCTGTTGACCCCTTTCCTTGCTTCTTCAGGAATCAAAAGCTCTAATTTCATGATCACTATGCCCAAGACGGCCTCCAATGGTGACATCCCCCACAAGTCCTTCTCTGTTTACAAACAACAGGTCCAGTAGGGCACCTTCCCTAGTTGGCTCCCTCACCAGCTGTGTCAGGAAGTTATCCTCAGCACATTCCAGGAACCTCCTAGACTGTTCCTTCTCTGCTGTATTGTATTCCCAGCAGATATCCGGTAAGTTGAAGTCCCCCAAAAGGACAAAGGCTAGCGATCTTGAGACTTCTCCCAGCTGTTTACAGAATATTTCGTCTACCTCTTCATCCTGGTTGGGTGGTCTGTAACAGACTCCCACCATGATATCTGCCTTGTTCGCCCTCCCTCTGATTCTTACCCATAAACAACCCTATGGTGTTGGTGTCCTAACAGCTTGCTTCAGATCCACTGCAACATAAGCTGCACTAGATGTAGGCTGGCTCCTGTACAGCCATATCAAGTATCTCCTTTTTTCTCTGCTCCTTAGTGCTCTCAAAGAGAAGTGTGAAGGCAGGTGAAGCAACAAACACAAGCTGGATCTTTTCACTGTTGTGTGACTGCACCTGCTTTAGTGAACTCTTGGACCTGGAGTTGTGAGGGTTCAAGTTGAACAAACAGGTTCCAGGGAGGCTTTCAAAACCATCACCTGAGAGATGGCATGGCTGATTTTAGAAATCCCAGCTGACCTCAGTCACTCCATGCAGAACCTCCTCACACTGTGCTTCCTGGTACTTTTGATTGTAAGAATGGGGTGCAGAAGTCTGCATAAAGTCCCTGGGATCCCCACTGTTTCTGCCTCATGCAAAGGGATCTGAGCCTACTGTGGAAGCAGCAAAGGTGTATTTGCAAAGCAGTGTGCCTGAAGTAAGCTCCACTCACCTAAACTACTTCATTTCCAAGGTGGCGTGGGTGGCGTGCTGCTTAAAAATGATTCCATCCCTGCTCACCCTGTGCGGTGCATTGGAAGCTTTCATAGCTTTGCTAGTACAAGTAAAGGGTGAGAACACTTCCTCCACTACTTCAGGTAAACATAGTCATTTCAGCTGTACCATTCCGACTTACACAGCTTAAGGGTAGCACACCATGTCTCCTCTTCAAACAGAGCTGAGGAGAGATGTTGGTGAGGGCAGGAATGGTTTAATCCAGCTTGGCTGGGTCTGGATGAGGACATCTGGCCATGCTATGAAATCAGAAACAGTAAGAGAAATAAAAGCCTGAGCTATATCAGCTTATGCAGTAAGGGCAGTTTGACTGTTCTGACAGAAAGCACTTCTTGATTATTCAGCTTATTTGATCTTCATATTTATTGTTCTGGGAAATTTAAAACACACTAAATTAGACATAGATGATGTTAAGTAGTCTTTTAATCAAATAACAGTTTTGTAAATGATGTTATGTAAAATGAGAGGTCATGTTTTAACCTTTCCCTTAGAATAAAATAAGGCATTATCATTTTTATGTGGAGCTCTATGTGATATTATGCATTCTGTATAATGATTGTCAAGGGTGAGTTTTTCAAAGCCATTTAGGAGGCATTAATTTTGATGAGTGAGTAACTCTTGCCCTAGATAGCTGGTCAAATCTGTCAGGTTCCTTTTAGATGCTATAGACTTTGTGAGGGGCAGAATCAACGATGCTTTGGTGATCAACAGGGATTTTTCTTCCTTTAGTAAACTGGGTGCAGACACTGGATGTTGGAGTTGATATCAGAATTCTTTAACTTTTTCTCTGCCATTCTTTCTAACGTTTGCTTTTCACCTCATTATCGATTTATGATATTACCACTTCTGGGTGGTCCAACTGTTCATGACTGCTGGCATGAAGATTCATGCCAAAAATACCTCAGCAGCAGTTTTTATGAATGTTTTAATTTCCCAAGTGTTAATTTTTTCAAGTAGCTCTGAATGCCTGTGGATAACTTTAAAAAGTCTCAGAGCAGAAACAATACCAGATAATAAGCTTATTTTAGGTTGCTTTTTACAAAATAACTCATCAAAAAATGTAATTGTCCTTCAGATGTTTAACATAATTACATAAATTAAATCAGCATCAAGTCTCTTTTTCTGAAGTTTATAAAAATATTTTCAGATAATCATTTCAGTAAGTACTATTTAATATTCAATGCTTATATGCCAGAAAAAAAATAATGTATGTTTTCAGAATTTCCATACCCGTTTTTAAATCCTACTTATTTGCACATATACACGTTACTGTTTATTCTGTGAATGGCTTTCACAAAAGATTAAGAAAGCTATTTCTCCAACAATACCTAATTAGCTTTTTCAAATACATAAACCCAGCTCCTTTGTTCTCTGCTAGTTCCACTAACATAAGAGGGTGATTTTGAGTGTAATGACAGAACTACCATTTCTAGACTGGAAGTTTCTTGGAAGTGTGGTTGTGTTTGGATGACTCAAAAAGGGCAGTCATGCAAAACCTTAGCACAGGTCAGAATTAATGAAATTACCAAAGCATTTATCTATTTGTGCTCTTCCTTACAGGGGATTTTCAGGTATTTTGGATTCCCTATGCTTATGCCACGAGATGTAGCAAAAATTCTTTCTGTAGCTAATTTCTGTTTTTCATTAAGCTTGTTGCATTACCTCTCAACTTCTTAAATATTAGTAAGGATTTGGAGAAATTGGGTAGTGCACTAATTAGGTGGGAATTGGAGGCATTATCAATTAATACTTCTGCCATAAACAGTGTTTGGGGCATTACTAATTTAGAAGAGTCTCAGAGTCTCTAATATGCAGTCTTTCAATGAGAGAGCTACTGCCTTTGCAGAGAACAAAAAGAACCTTAGGGAAGTGCAGTAGTATATGCAATTAAATAAACATATTATTTATGTACCCTACAAAATGAAATTTTGTCTTTGGAGGCTGAATGCGGTATTCTTACAAAGCTTCCAATTTTTAAGATGTTACAAGTAGACACAATGTAACAGACTTTCTTTGAAATGTTGTCTCCTTCCTTTAAAATTTCAGTAAGATGTTATGGCATATTTTGTAGCTAAGGTACTCTACAGCTGATCATTTGTTGATTATAGTTGCTCTTCTGATACAAAGGTTGCATGTATTATGGCCAGAGAGGGTCAAATGTCAGACTGATTTATCAAAACTCAGCAAACTTTGAGAGATTTTTTTTGGCCCCCCCTTTTTCAGTCTAATAAACAAAGCAGTGATGGCAATCACATTCAAATATTATGTGCAGATTAAAGTATGGTGGTGACCTGGAGAATCACTTTGCCTGGGAAAAAGAGAGAAAACAAGGTAGAGAAAGCCTGCCTTTATACCATGCCTTGTTCTTAACTGAATCCAGAGGGTTGCTGGATTAAGCTCTGGGTCTCAGTGTCATTTTCTCTCCCTCTGTAAATACAGACTTGTCAAGTCTTGTGCAGTGTGTGTGAAATACGTGTGGCACGCTCCTTATCCCATGCTCTACATCTCAGGTGTTTTCCCTGCTGGTCCAGAGTGTCTCCGTGCAGTGCTCCTCATGCCAGATGCACCTGCTTGGAAGCCGGCTCGCTGCATCCAGTGGAGGAGAGCGCAGAGGAGCTGTCTTGGGGAAGGAGAGCCATTGCCGAACGCCCGCCTCTCTGGAGAGCCCCTCCAGAAGGCTCCTGCTCCAGCAAAAGCCTACAGGCATGGCCCCGTGGTTGTCACAGGAATAATATCAGGATAAATATTTAAAACAGGCTGTAAAAGTTACCTTACTGGAGGCTGTATAAGTGCTGGTGAAAATGCGTGAGCTAATTTTCCTGGAGCGTAAACTTTTGAGACATAGATTACTCTTTTCTGTGTGCTTATAGAAAAGCATATAGAGAGCCTATTGCAACTACTGTCTGGCTTTAGAAGCTGCTCTAATACAAACAGTAATAGTAATATCTGTCTGCAATAAAAGATTTGATGAAAATGTTCACTCACGGTGTATGTTGTAGGAATAGTTACTATTTTGTTTTTATATGGAATTGCTCACTAGGTGTCCTCACAGGATCAGAACTCTCTGAGTAATTTTTGTATTGAAGTTTGGAAATGGTTATATTTGCCCAATCCTGAATGATAATGAGCTATAAAGGGAAACTAATGATGTATATCTGTCTCTGACTCAACTGGGAGATTAAGACAGGCAGATGGAGATGGCCAACTTTATAACCATTTTTACACTTCAGCTTTAAAAGTGTTACAGTTTTTCCTGGCTTTGTACAGAATCAATACAGCATATTGAGCTAATATAAATAATAATTTCATATATAAGTAAAAGTTAATGTAATTATCCTTTGACAGGAGAGAAAGAAGTGTGGAGTAATTAACAGTACACAACACAAGGACTTCATCAAGAATTTGAAAGCCTTACTGTTCCACGAACATACTTCAGATAATCATGTAGAATACAAGAACGATGGTAGTCTCAAATTAAACTTGTTAATTCTCCAGGAAAATGTTTTACGTTCCTCAGAGTTAAGTGCAACAGATTTACTTGATATTGAATGAATAATTGTTTCTTTATATCTGTGTCTTCTGATTATTGATTATTTGCCATCAGTATAACTAAAACAACTCCCACTATAAGGCAGCCTGTCTTTTATTTGATTTTATGTCATTAGTTATCCTTCTTGGGAGGCTGGTAACTGTTTTTTCTAAGCTAGTTTGTTAACATAGCTTTTTCAATCATAACACCAAAACTGACCATGCCGTCAGTTAATTTAACCTCCTCTATAACACAGGCTATAGAAGTTTAATAAAGAAATATCAGCAGTCATGTGCAGTTGTAACTAAAGCTGCTGCTTTTGGAAAGCATGGAACGTACCTCAGGCAGATTTTCGGCTCCAGCATGTTGCAGCCAGCTAAAGGCTGATTTAATCCTTTGTACAGAGTCATGCTAAACAGATCCTTTTTCCCTGCACAGGACCTAGGAAAAGGGTTGCTATGGAGCTGCTAGACTGGCTCAGTACTATACAAATTAACACATTTTTTGTGGTTTATTTGCATTTCTAAAAGAGGGACTTGAACTGTGCTTTGAGTGACCACTTTTTCTTGGTGATCATCTACCCATAATAAAGTGAGGAGTAATGCAGTAGAATTGCCTTTACTCATGTTCTTAATTATTTAAACCGATCAAATTGTTTTGACAGTTACTCCCTAGAAGTGTTATTAGTAAAACATAACACACAAAAATCTTTTAATGGAACAGAAGTTTGACATAGTGGAGTAGCAAATCAATTGGGCATCAAAATAGATGTAGCTAGATCAAAGATGGTTTTGACTGGGAAAAAAAAAGACAGAAATTGAGGGAAAACACAAATAAGCAGGTATTTTGAAACTCAGTAAACAAATCCAGCTCAGAGTAGTGAAAAACTAATACTTTACTGGGAGATAAGCTATCAGATAAACTTAGCATGTGAACTACTTTGAGATAATCTCTTGTGTATAACCAGCAATGAACAGCAAGTGTTTGAATTGCTCTGCATTTTCACATCGACTTGCTGATCTCTCCTGAAACACCTTGGTCAAGAAGTGATAACACATTATCTTCATTGCAGCTGCATGCTCACTGATACACCATTCTTCACCTGGAGCTTTTTTAATGAACAGCTCAGAAGTTTCTCCATAAGCTTTGCATTGGAGCTCAAGACAGCTCAGGAGCCGTCAACATAAGAAGGACATAGACCTGTTCGAGTGAGTCCAGAGCAGGGCCATGAAAGATGATCAGAGGTCTGGAGCACCTCTCCTATGAAGACAGGCTGAGAGAGTTGGGGTTGTTCAGCCTGGAGAAGAAAAGGCTCCAGGGAGACCTTATAGCGGTCTTTCAGTACCTAAAGGGGGCCTACAGGAAAGATGGGGAGAGGCTCTTTATCAGGGAGTGTAGCGATAGGATGAGGGGTAACGTTTTTAAACTGAAAAAGGGTATATTCAGATTAGGTATTAGGAAGAAATTCTTTACTCTGAGGGTGTTGAGGCACTACAGGTTGCTCAGAGAAGTTGTGGAGGCCCCATCCCTGGAAGTGTTCAAGGCCAGCTTGGATGGTATTTTGAGCAACCTGATCTAGTGAAAGGTGTCGCTGCCCATGGCAGGGGGGTTGGAACGAGATGATCTTTAAGGTCCCTTCCAACTCTAACCATTCTATGATTGTGTCCATTAGTCACCTTTGCACAATACGGCTCTCCGCTTCCCAATTTGACCCAAGTTTCCCACTTAGTACCAAGTGCCATCTTCCTTGTTTCTTTCATCAATCTTATGGCTGATAGCCTCCACCTTAGTGAGATTTATCCTTTCACTGTGGCTGTGCTGTGCCTTGTAAATGTCCTGGTCCATTCAAAGATAGATTGGGGATCTAGGAACTAAGTTGGCGTGTTTCTACATAATAATTTTTAGATATGCTCATTTGTAATTTCCTTTAAGGGTTAAATCACAGATATGCCTAATGTAAAAACACTTGGCAAGTTAAAGCGATTATGTAAAGTCTTGTACAGAAATAGAAATGGCAAATAGAGGTACGTACTTCTTGGAAAATATATCCACTGAAAAATATCAGGATGCATATTGAAATAGCAGTACCTTGGAAGGCAGTTATGCTAGAAGTAAAGCTAGAATTCATAATGCCTGATAATTTAATGGTGAATATGAGTAAAAGGGAAAAGCAGTGGCAAATCTGAGATGTAAATACTGAAACACCCCATCTTAGTCTGACACAGGCAGTATTACCTGTGTTGCTTGGCAATAAAGAGGTTTTAGATACCGTTGAAACCTGTGGAACAATAACAGGAAAAGATCAAAGGTCAAGCAGAACTGATTTATATAGAAAATTATTTTTTAAAAAGGCAATTGTACATAAGCTGACTATGAAGGTCTCTAGGAAATATGGACTATATCCATGGAACGTGTTTAACTTAGGAAGCCTAAGGATCTTACGATCGTCAAATGGAGGAGATGAGCTTTTGCAGCGCCCAGTCAAATTAGACTCATGTACTGACTGCTTGCCAGGGGAAGTTTACCTTCATTCACCAGAGGAGACGTCTGTCTTCCCCAGCATTTGTGACTATCTGTCTGTGTGATGACAACCAACTTGTTGCACAGAAACATAAATTCATTGTCTAAATTAATGGAGGAGAACATAATCATTAAAAAGAATCACAAAAAACCCTGACAACAATCCTCAAGAGAAATATGGTCAAACTGTTAATGAATAGTACTGTATCAGTAATGGCTGCTCAAAGATGAGACACTCGTAAGAAGTAATGGATGGAATCCCTACTTTCTGAACTACTTAAAACTTTATGGTGGGTGAGTGCTTTGAGACTGAACTACAGGGAGATGTCCTGCACCGACAAAGGAATAGACCTACCTGATATAATATTGTTGGGTCTTTTCTAACACTCATCCATAAATTTATGCATACTTAGTGCCATGCAATGAGTGTTTTGTATATATACAAGAAAAGAAAGTAGTTTGTCTAATAAAGGGCATTGGCAAAGACCCAAATTCTCCTCTGATAAGACTGTGCTTATATCCCAATCAAAGTTTTCCAAAACTTGGAAAGAATTGTTAAGAATTTGGCTAGAAGGAAAGAATGACACACACACTTCAGCTACTGGACTCCTAAGTGAGGTTAGGAAGAGGGGAAACTGTTATCTATGAAGAAGTGTTAAGTCAGAGTGTGGGATCTCTGAATTATTCTGGGAATGCAGACAGCAGAATCCTGGTCTAGACAAAGACCAAGATATTACCTGCATGCCCCACTAGAACTGCAGTGTTTTCAAAGCAGAAATAGAAGCAAAAGGAAGCAATAGGTACACAGCAGCCCTCTTGGCAATATGCCTGTCTGAGAAATAAACATGGGAGTTGTAGTGATCTGAAAAAGAAATTATTGTTCACAGCAGAGAAGCTGGAAAAGGCTCAGAAAGGAGACTTCAAGCAGGTGCAGGGTGACAAAGTGGTGTTTGGAAGGCCAAGCATAAACTGACAGATTTAAAAAGAGAGAAGAATAAAAGTTTTCAAAACGTGCATATTGCTATGGCAGTCAATACAGGTGAAAGAAAGAAGGTGAGTAGTTGCTGGAACAACTCTGAGTGTGCGTTAGCAGTGCACTGCAGAAAAGGCAAATAAAGGCAGCAAAGACAAATTCTGTCTTATGTTCTTTATAACGCAAGGACTCTAAGAAGCAAGCACTGGGATCTCTCGCTGGTGCACATCTGTGTTGCTCTGTTCATGTCAGCAGTCTCAGGGTTTTAAAATCCATTAGTACCTTCATTGCAGTAGAAGCAGAATTTTGCCTAAACATCCAGGCTCCTGTTCAAAAGCTGGTGCATTTAGAAGAGGTAACTTTGTCATCTTCTGTTCTGCATTGTGTCCAAATTTTGTTGATTGTAGCCACAGCATCTCTGTTATCTGCTACAGTGACAATATGACCCGATAGCTGCCTTTTCAAAACAGAAGCTAATCAAGTAATTTGTTTTATGTAGATAGCAATATTTGTGGGTAATTGCTAGAAGATCATATAAACTTCTCCACAGGATTTCTTTTCATGGTATTTTGATTTCTAAAGTACGCTTTCATTAGTGTCTTCTGAACAAGCTGGTTAGGTCAGCTCTGCTTAACTGCTATTCTGCTTGGAAAACCAAAGGAGAGACTGGACATGCAAGGATAGCAAAGTTGCCCATGTGTGTTCATGATTGCTGACACTGCAAGAGGCTGGTTCAGTCTCCACTGTAATTTGGGGGTGTCTCTGGAGTTTCTCTAAATCATAGATGGCAGCACACCTATTACAGTGTCACTTTACAAATGAAAATTGCCAGAACGGAACATCTGCGTGATTTCCAATACCTCCTGTGTGAGAAATCCTAGTAGGCATAAGCAGAAGGAGCCAAGTACCCAGTTCCCTTACTATGAATACAAAGTATTATTTCTAAACCTTTCTCCGAGCAATCTTCTTTGTTATCTAGTCTGCATTTCAAATCTGTCTGATAACTAATTGAATTACAATTTTTCATATTTGTATTTTCCTTACCAGTTAAGTGTGCCTGAGTTAGGGCATGGAGGATACTATGAAATTTTGGGTCAAAACCCATAAAATGTGTGATGAGTTGTGCTTTTAGTCTAGTTAGTAAAAAACCCATTTATTTATCATGACTCATGATTTGGCATTTGTAATCCTTTGAAGTCTCCCAAAATGAATTTTGTGGGCAAAAAACCTCTGCAGATAGAGGATTGCTAGGGACTTTAGTGAGCAGAAACAGCTGCAGTGAACCCACCTATGATAGGATAATGAAAAAACAACAGTTCAGGCTGGACTTTCCCTGCTTTTTGTGGACTAGCAGTTTATTTCAGCCCTTCTTTCCTCTGCAGTCTTTTCCTCTCATCCATGGAGCATACTTGGGCTATCCCTTTATCTGCTTCTATTTAGCTCCCATTGCCTTAGGTAATACACTGATTTCATCAAGCATGATGTTTGTTTTCCTCATACTGCGCTCCACCCCCCGCTGCCTATCTCTCACCTGTTCAGACCAGGACTGCAGCTGCCTGTGATTCTGTGGGTACAGTGTCCAGCATTGTGTAAGCTGGCAAGTGGTCAGCATGGAGAAACAGGCACAATAAATCTAATTATAGCAAGTAACATTTAAATAGGAGAAACTGGTACATATGAGTCTGTCAGTAGGGTAGAAGTCTTCCTTTTTACATATGCTTTTTGTTTCCAAAAGTGTAACCAGATATTAAAGAAATAAACAATATTCAGTTGTAGCATTACATTATTTTGCATCTTCTCTCCATTTGCTCCTGCTGAAAAGTACCTTTTAGTTTGTGACCTTCACTATAGCCAGCAAGGTTGTTTAAACTTCAGGCATCTTCAGTAAGTTGAGATGACAGATGAAAACCTGAAATAGCTCTCCAGGTAAAAAATGGCATGAGGAATTAGTCTGAGGTTTATTTGCAAAACTGTTACTGTGCTTACGCTTCTCTTTTATGATGCTGTAAAGGTCCACCACCACAACAGCCCCGAAGCCTGGACAATCTTTGCTGATTATGCACTGGACATGGCTAAGGGACCTCCTGAACAACCTAGGTGAGACCACAGAGTACACCATAGACAATGGTGATGCGAGAAAATGAGATTGTGTATATGTTACCTCAACTACGTCACATGTCCAACTATTGGGTATGCGCTGGTATGCTAGAATTAGGGTGTGGTGTGAGGGCATCAGTATGCAGCCTTGGTCCTACAGACCACATCTTTTTTTTTTAGTTTCTTTCTAAGTAAGGGTAGATGGAAGTTGTTATTCTGACAAATATCATATCTGTTCGTGTATTTTTTCCACTTTGAAATACTCTTAGCAGAAGATATGGTATTGCAAATAATTTAAATCACATTCTAATGGCCACATTAATGCTGTGTCAAATGGGATGATCTTTCCTCAGGGCCTCAGTGTGAAACTTACCATAACAGTGATGTTTTGGTACATTATTTCATTTCAGGGTTTTCATCTTTTTGTCATCATTACTATCATTATCATCACTAATCCATCAGTTTCTCTGCAGACACAACAGATCTTTTAGCAGCTACTACATGATGTTCAGTGTAAAAGCTGAGACTTTAAGATTAAAAAGTTACTTTTCAAGTGGAGGTGCTTAAACTTTAGACTTTTAAATGTGTATTTGAGATGTCAAATGCAGTGGCTGTTAGATATGCATAAGTATTAACTCTGGTGAAACTGCAAAATTTAATGCACAAATATGGGCATCGAAATTCAAAAATGTTGGTCCAGTTGAGTTGTCCAAAGCTATTCAGGATGTCTGTGGCTGAGCTAAAAAGTGAACTTGAAACTCTTACCTCCCATAGTTTATTACTGCAGCTGCCCCTTCCTGCACTGACATTTCCTCAGCAGTTATTTCTGACTGATTTGAGATTCACATCATTGCACCCCGTCCTGTATTTTGCTAATTAGTCACCATTTTTTCTCTGCAATAATCTTTCACAGACAGTCTGAATGAGTCTGTCCTGTCACTGCAATCCTGACATATGAAGGAAAAGTGGGGGGCTGGAGAGAAGCAAGAGAGCAGCAGTGCCGGTGTTTAAGACTTGAAAGGATGGCTTTGTAGCATTCATTTCTTTTTCCCTGTATACAAAGTACATTCCAATTCTGTGGAATAAATTCACAAGCAGTTTGTCACATCTTCCAAATTACTAACAAAAATAGTAATCCAAATTTAATGCTGAATCATCCAACTTCATCTAAGTGGGTAAACCAGATCAGGATTTCAAATAGGAACATCACTGGAACGAGGTACTGGGGTACTGTGAAGGTCACTGAGGGCTCTTGAATACTCATAAAAAAGGATTCATTTGACTGGAGTTTTGTAGAGGGTTTTAGAGAATCACTTTGATTCCAATATTTTTTTTTGGGGGGATCATTTTTCAAAATATCAGCAATGTTATTTTGTTTGCTTTTCTCCAAGATGGCTATTTTTAGAAGAAGGATGGCAAGAGTTGGGGGAACAATAACTGTTTTGGTATACTGGTCACAATAAAAAAAAAAAAAAAAGAGGGAAAAATTGTATTTGGCTTGGTCCAAAATTGATATTTTTTTATAAGAAACAAATTTAATTTCAGAACAATCCAAGCAAATCCTTGCACTACTGATTCCTTTTTAGTGGGATAGTGTTAACCCTTCAAGACACTTATAGCTTTAGAAAATGGCATCAATTTTTAAATGAACTTGCAAAACTAAATTTTTAAATAACTGAAACCCATTCATCTCCCATTCTACCTGGTCAGTCTAGAATACAAATCCTTTCTTTCCCTTTTCATAGGTTGCTTACAGGAAGAAAATAACATAGAAACAGTGAACAAGAAGTATTACCAAACTCTTTCCACATTGGAATGGGCAATAAATTAAATGGTGACCTGGCAGTCAGAAGTACTTCTGGTAGGTCTTTCACATGTTGAACAATCAGGTCAGCTTGCTGAGCTTTCTGTCAGGTTCCTGTGACACTGGAAAGAAAGTATGAGCATAGCATACAACTGGTTCTGGAAAGCTGTAGACGTAGCTTACCTACGCCACACGTCACCTACTTAGAACATGGCATACTATAGGCACGGACACACTTAGAAATGGGCTGTGCTGGTACTTGCCATGAGAAGCAAAGCAATACCAAATGCCTCATCAGCCTGCTGTTAATAATTTCTTTACTTTCCTTTCCAAAACACACTTGTAGCTACTCTATGTAAGCTGTGTATAGCTTTGTGCTAATGCCTGGTTGAAGAATTCAGTTTTTCTGTGGGTCTCGAGTGAGATCATCTTGGTTACAATAAAGGCATTTTGTCTTTGCATTGCATCCTCCATGTAGAAGGAAGGTGGAACGTTAGACAAAGGCACTACTACCCATGAACTGACGTTTCTTCTTCTGCTGAGGGATACAAATGTTGGGTTAAAGAACATTTTAGAGCAAGGGCTGAAACACCTAAAAATGCTAAAGAGAAATAATTTGCAGAGAGGAAAATTGGACAGAACATTGGTGTATACCATATCTACTCTGGCAAAAGTTGTGCTAAAATCTTTTACGGTTGCAAAGAGTTGGAAGGTGCACTGTCCCTCTACTGAAAAAGCACAGGACATAATAATGTTATCTCATGACATTTGAAGACATTAGAAGAAAGTATGCTAATTAGAAGGTGTTAGAAGAAAGAGCGCCAATTCCAATATGCAGTGTATTGGGGTTTCCAAATAGCAGTTGACACTAGTGGTTGGTTGTGTTACCTGACAAGGTCAAATTCTGAAATAGTGAATAATTTTGGAGACAATTTTGGAGAAAACTCCATGAGCTATGTAGGCCAATGGAAAGATAAAACAATTTTTTAATGTTTTCTGCAATATTTCTCTTCAGATGCTTAAATGATGTAGTTTTTTGGGAGCAGTAAAATGCAATGCCAAAATCTGAAATGGACACTTAGCAAATTATCAATATCGCTGTCACTGTGCTTGGGTACAGTGGACTGATTTTCCTCTATTGCTCTTACTATTAACCTATTACTGTTTTAGGGTATTTTTATTTCCTCTTAGCCCTGCAGTGTTTCATGAAATGGTACCCCTTATTCCTCAGCCTGGCTGCAGACTAACCTATCTGTGAGAAAAGGAAAACAACCTCTCTGACACACCTCTGAACTGGCCCTTTATGCATTGCTGTAGGCTGCGTATTTTGCCAGACTTCACTGGACCTGTTTGAATGTGTCCTCGTTTTCTAATGAGACTAAGGAACTTGGGCTTTTTTGCAGGCTGAGACATGCTGTGATGCTAACAAATGTTTTTTAATTGGTTATGTGGGAGGAGGAAGGAAGTGTTTTCTTTTTCTTTTCAATTTTTTCTTTTCTTTTCTAAAAGTAGTAGTCTTTTTTTGTTTGGCTTCTTATGGTTATACTGTTCCTGGTTCACTGTAAAATAAATCTGTCCTCATATGGTCTGCAAGGCTTTCTGAAGCTCTGTGATATCTTTTGATAAACAATCTCTGAGAGAACAGTTCTCCATGCCAGTGTCCATGCTTTGATCTAAAGTTCAGTGTCAATAGTTTGGTGCTTTAACCTACGAGGACCAGTTATGTAGTGTATGGTGAAACTTTGATCACAGCAGTTCACCTACCTTTCTTTTAAGGGGAATAACTATTTTTTGCACAGAAGAATATTTAATTTTATGCAAGAGACATGATCCAAACTCTCCATCCACTTGTGATGACATTAGTGCTTTCAAGTGATTTTTTTATTTTTAAGCACTGTAATTTCACTAAAAATCAAATACAACATCCTCTGAAAGTTTAAGTTACTTGAAAAGAACCAAGGACGTAATTTTAGTTGGTGTACTATGTTGTTATTTCCCAGGATAGATAGTATTGCAACAATCTCATTGAGGTGATGCTATTTCTTGTTTCAGGAGAGATGCCCTACCTACATACATTGCTTTGATTTCTCTGTACCGGTGGAATTCCTGCCATTGGACTACGGAGGAGTTTCAGCGGAAACATCTGTGTACATCTGAAGAACACTTCTGGGTAGCATTCATGATCTTTTATTTTTCTAGTTCAATGAATTATGTAGTTGGGAACCCAGTAAAGTTTTGTTGAGTTGTTTATTATGGAAGGAGGTCTTTCGTGTGTATTATTTGAGATTTTTTTTTCTTCCAGGAAGAATTTTTAGTTAGGCATTTCCTTTCTATGTTACAGTCAATAGAAACGTGTGTAATTTAATTTCTTTTGGTTTCATGTTTGCTGCTGACTTTGAAAATGAATCACTGAATTATTTCAGTAATAAGTATACAAATTTGGAGTGTGCGTGGACAACTGGTGAGGAAAGGCAGGGTTTAACTGCTGTGCAACTGTGAACGTGTAGGGGAAGTACCACGATGCTAATAGCCACTTTTAGGACTAATTGAACATTTTATGAAATCAAGGGCAACCTATTTGTTAATTTAGAGATGGAAGTGGCTCATATTTTGATGGATTCAAATTTCCTGTCACTAGGGTTTCCTGATTGGCTTAGTTTATGTTTCTTTGGAGGTCAAACACTGAGGATATAGCCTTAAAAACAATACAAACAAACAGGAAGCAGATGAGGACGAGAAAGAGCAAGTCTGTTATTTGGGAAGATCTGGCATGAGGCAAGAAGGACAGGACCTAATTTCTGATATTGACTGGTTTTCTGTGACTTGTGAATCATCTATGTAAATTTTATTTATAAATAAAAGGCAAATAATTTTTAATGGATAGCTGTTGATTGATCCCTCAAGTTGTTCCAGACAGGCCCCAAAGACATTAGCGGCTGTGGCTGGCAAAATGATAAACAATGGTTGCTTAAAATTCTATTTAGAAATTAGCTTTGTACTGTACTTTGTCTAGCTCTGCTTATTGACTGTCTGGGCAATGTACTTTACATCTTCTGTAGCCCAATGAATCACAGCATGTTATTAAAAATCAGTGTTGGCTCTTACCATCTTTCATCTCCTAATTGTTTAGGGCTGTGTGGCAGGTACGATGTTTCTGAGAGGCTTAAGTAGTTTCTATGTTGCTGCTACACTATACCCACCCTTGATTTTTGTTGTATTTTTCTGCAGAAGATAAGGAAATACAGAACATGGCATCCCTATGTGTTTCACACACAGCTCAGGCAGGGGAGAGGAGCAGAGGAACACAGTAATGGAGGCACTGTTCTAGCTATTTCAGCATAGACTTTTGTTGCAGTAGTGAGATGAAGAAGAGGGAAATTGCTCAGTAGTTAAGGCATATGAAGTATGTAAAAGAAAATTCCAGGTATACAAATGAGCCAAATTTAAGAAAGGCCCAGAACATGGATATATGTACATATATATGTAAATATATATACATATATGTAAAATACATATATAAAATAAATGTATAAATAAAACATGTATATGTGTGTATGTAATTATATATCTATATTGATAAAGTATTTGCAATAAAGGATAATGATAAAGTGGATCAGCTCACATACTCTACATTTTTAAAACATCTTATTAGATCAAATATTTCTCAGGTTCTAAAAAATTTCCAAGGGGAGGAAACTGTGTAGGTCAAGCCATTAGGATTAGATAGTGACATATAGATCTTTTCATCTGTAGCACAGAAAATTAAGCCATGAGCACAAAAGAGCAAAGTATTTTAGCACAAGTAATTCTATCCCTCTCAGGAAAGCTTTAATCCTGTGCCTAAGTCCCTGTGAAGTCTGTGAGATCCGTCTGATAACAATGATGCAGATTCTGATTATATTATAGCACAGAATAAACACTGTGAAATTCAGCATTGTGCTGTGGAGAGGAGGCTTCCTAATTTAAATATATTTGAAGAGGTATCAGAAACACTGCTGTATATTACTCATTAGATCCACGATTAACTCAAACGTAGTTATTCAATAACATTTCCTGGAGCCTTAATGCACACAGTGAAACAATTTCTAAGATTTGTTCCAGTTTTGTGTTCAAAATTAAGAAAATTGACCTAGTGATAACTAGTAAAAAGATGGAGAGCACATCAGTGTGGGCGTAGCTACGCAAACAGAGGAATCAATTAAGTGAAAATAGAAGGATATTGATGTGCTTGTACACGTTTTCTGTTCAGTACTACAAACGGAGAAGTTCCAGAGGGGAATGGTTTGGTCTGGAGAATTCCACCAACAAAGGCATCCGTGGCTGAAAACTGACCCTTTTGCCATAACTCTGCGTAGAAGACTCCATGAGAAGGATAAAGTAACTTTCACATGGCTTTCAAATCTAACTGAAAATTCCTCTATATTAAAAACTCGTAACTGGAGCAGTGTGAATATGAATGTGTATATCCTGAAGCACTTTTGCAAGCAGTGAGAAGAGACATCTCTTGATATCTCGGGGGGACCAAATTGCTGGAATGGGAATTTTGTCTTGATGTACTTAGTGGTAATTTTTGCTTCTTTCTGTGTGCTTTTTTTGCCTCCTTTTAAAATAGAAAAATTGAAAGTGACACATCAGTCGGTTGAAAAAAAAAAAGACATCTATGCGAGAACTGAATTTATAACTCTCATCCAGGATTATTTTATATGCATTCAACCTTACAAGGTCAACCAAAGTGAGAGTTGTGTTTTAAACCCTCTTGTATATTGAATTTTATTAATTATTTTCCTATGAACACTTTTAAAGCTGTTTCTTGAAGTAAGACAGTTCCACGGAGAGACACAATGCATCTCCATGATTTACACAGGTAATCTTGTTTCTATGATACTGTCCCTGCCCATTCCTTACTGAGTTACTGTCATGCCGTAGGCAGATGGGTTCAGAAAATCATTTCATACTATGAAAGGCCTTAATCTGAATATTTCAGTGGAGGAAAGTTTCAAAAATTAGCCTTTTGCTTCATCATCGGTGATGACGGCTCACTGATGTCTTGGAGGGTTACTCCAAGATTAGACTCTGTCTCTTGGGATCTACAGGTGATGATGTAAGGCATACAAAATGCAGTGGGAATCCTGTCCATTAACTTGTGTTGATTTTTACTGGGTTCAGAATGAATCACACAAGATAGTCACTTAAACTTTGTTCTGTAAATCGACGCATTTTGATGCAATCAAGTGTTGGAACTTTCCTTCTTTGAATGAGGTTTAAAAGGGAAATTTCCTTCAGAAAGAGAAATCTATGACCAGCATATTTCTGCTAGTAGAATATTCTAGTCAGTTTATTCACTAGCATGTTGCTGTATTTTCTGCAATAAAACACAGAATATGCAATATTCTGCACATTACAATGATTATTATACTAATGCTGACTACCTTATTATCCTATAATCTTCCTTAAATAATTTGATTTTACACTTGGCTGGTTTGCCTCAGCAAATTAAGTAAATGCGCTAAGAATGAAGATGGATAATAAACTGTTCTCCACACATGAAACAAAAATTAACTGATATCCTGAGGTAAATTGTAATTATAACACTCCTTTGTAAAGATGTCCTCTGAGTTTGGTGAATTTGGGAAAGACTCACAAAGACAGGTTAGAAGACCTGAAAGTGTAGGTGACAATGCATCACAGACTACTTCCCGGATTTCTATGCAGACTGTGTTTGTGTAAAAGGTATTTCTTTTAAATACATGGGAATTGTACAGATTGGGAAAAGGCAAAGGAAAAAAGTAAAAGAAGAAAAGAAAAGGAGACCAAAAGGATATGACTTCTTGAAAGTTTTTTGAAAGCCAAGTTCTTGCAGAGGATTTTCTCGGCCGTCCACCAATGCATATTTGTATGAGAGGAACATTGTTACAAAAGACATGTTGATATGTCTGACAGGATGGTAGATACTTTTAAAATTTATTTCTATTTTTAATGACGAGTTTGCTTTTAAATGAGGTTCAGAGCCCTCAGGATAGCCTGACATAAATATGGTCACATCCTCCACTTTCAATGCAGTCCATCAGAGGAAATGTAGCATGTCATACTGCTGTCTTTCAAAAACAATCATTTAATCAAAAGCGCAATGATCCATCACCTCTACATAGGCAAGGATCATAACCCAATTCAGAGCATTACTAGTGAGATGAATATTTTTTATGTCCCTGTATTTGATTTAGGGAATGATGGTGAAATGGTGAGAAGCTGATGAACAAGATTTCAGACTATGGGACAGGAATGAAGGTGAGGTGACAGTGTCTACTCTGTCAGCTGTGTCTATTCCATCAGTGGTAAATGTCCCCTTCCCAGAAACACCATCTCAGTTACAAGGGTTTTTTTGTTGTTGTTTCAGTTTTTGTGGGGTTTTTCTTTTTCTTTTTTTTTCTTTTTCTTTTTCTTTTTCCTTTTCTTTTTCTTTTTCTTTTTCTTTTTCTTTTTCTTTTTCTTTTTCTTTTTCTTTTTCTTTTTCTTTTTCTTTTTCTTTTTCGATGAGGAGGAGGAGGAGAAAGAAGAGACTAAGGCAATAGAAGTCCTTTGAGACTTCAGCCTTCAGAAGGCTTTTTTGTCAACAGTTTCAGTGACCACATGCCAGGCAGCAGTGGGGTCTTGCAGTACAGCTTCCTCTGCTCTTGGCAGGCAGGATGTTTACATTTCTGTTGTGGACACATTTTGACTAAAGCTGTGACTGAAATGAACGAAGAAGCCCTAAGACAAGGAGATTCTGGACTAAAGCATGGAGGTTACTACTCCTGGTACCTGCCAAGTGCAAATGATCAGGTAGCCCTGGAAAAAAGCAACATGCCCAGGAAAATCTGAGCACTGCGATGGAGGTAAAATGAGCCAGGTTAGGGCAGAGGCAACAGCCTGAAGGGAAGGGTACCATCTTTTGTGCCTTGTTCTTCTCTGTTTTGGGTGGCAAGGAAATTTCTTTGATTCCTCCTCTGTGTGTCCATGGCCTAAGTCAATTTTAAATTGGAACATTCCTCAAATATAGCTGGACTTACAGGACTAGGTTATACCCAAGGCCCAGAAGGGGAGGAAATCGATCCCTATGTACTGAAGTGTAGCAGCTTATGTTTTGTCTTTGATATATTTGGTATCCTTGCAACAGAATAAGGTCTTCAGTGTGAACTCCAATTTAGGCAATAGTTTTCAAAGACTCTAAGGTCCTGAAAAGATATCTTTATGTGTATCTGTTATTTTGCTAAAGGGTAGCTTACTTGAATTCATGGATGTATATTTTGAAATATAATCTACAGTAGACATATACCTGAATTTTTGTTATTGTATAGCAATACTTTCATCAGCATGTTTTAACATATTAGTAAACAATAGGAGGTGCTATGAACATTTTGGGGAGTGCTTTTTGCTTGTAACTACCTTCTGTATCATGTTATTTGGCTTGGTTTTCCATCCCCTTAGGAAAGAAAACTCTAAAATGATTTTCATAACACGATTGTAATTACAAAGTTATTTCTGTCATTGTTGAAACATGACATTTAGATATCTTATTTTTAGATATGAGAGTAAGAAAACACGCTTTAGCGAAAGGAATAGTGAAGACCAGGTATATCATGATTGAGTTAAAATATATAGCAGTTGAGAGGTTTTGGAACACGGCAGCTGAAACATAGAGTTTCCTGCAGAGAAGAATTTACGAAATGCTACAGGGGGCAGGGAAGGATGCATTACAATATGACCTTTCCCACAGAGAGGGATCTTACAGAAATCTAACCTAAGATTGCTTCACCTTTATGGGCATCTAAAATGAAGCACACCTCATCTACCTGCACCAAGTGTCTGGAGTCTTTGCTTTTCCCCAGAGAAATCACAGGGAAAACCTGAAAGAATCCTATATGCTTCATATATGACTGGTTACTTTGGACTCTACCAAATTAAGCCAAGACTTTCAAGTGGAAATCCTGTCCTCTGCTCTATTTTTCAGTTGGTCTTTTTGTGAAAGACCTTGTAGATAGTCGATTCCTCTATGCCTATTTAACCAAATAGTTAGCTTTATGTGACCACTGCATTAGCTTTTCCTGGAGCAGCTGATGAAGCAATGCTCTTTCTCACAGGGAGAGCAGAACTGCAAAACCATTGAAGTGGCAAGATGTTACCAGACTTTTAGGCCAATTTCATTTACATCTAAATTACTTTTAAAAAGCATTTAACGAGAAAAAAAGCTTGTAGGTAGGATGCTGTAATGACCCTTTCTAGGTTCATGTAGTAGATTGCTCCTATGATTGCCAGAAATATTATTACTACGTTAAGATGACCTCATTATTCCTGGTACTGTCTACACGTTAGGAAACGCCTCACTGTGGTTTCAGCCCAATTTTGAGACTTAGGCTTAGGTCTGTTAAGTCTGTTGACCTGCTGCAGTTGTGTTCATAGTGGAGACCGTGCAGCATGTACCCAGGTGAAATACTTGCATGATTTGAGTCTTTTTACCTCCTTGTTTCTGGGCTCTGGTGTCATTTGAACACGGGTGACTGGCAGAGAGAAAGGGCTAGGAGCCACTCAATCTGCTGTAATTTGCCTCTGTCTTAAACCCATAGTAGAAGTGACCCAGCCTGCAGCACAAAGCTCACTGCAAAGGAGCCTTGAGGATTTCCATCAGGACAAGGCTCTGTCATTAGGAGTAGCAATTTGAACAGATGATGACCACTGACTCCAGTGGTCATCCCATCATCTAGGACTGGCATTTGACATACTGGGCTTGAATGGGCTGTTTTCAGTCATCTTTAAGCAAGAGGAAGCAGCTAGTCTTCAGATACTTGTTCAGTGCTTCATTGTGCAACACTGCAAAACCACAACTTTGAAGACAGAAAGTAAACTGGGTGAAGGTGGTTACTTTTCCAGGGCAGAGACAGGGATATGTGGCTGTGGGGAACATTAGAAAGGCATATTGCACTCACTTTCACAAGTGTATCGGCAAACAAAAAAAGGGTTTGCATAACCATCTGGTGTCAACCACTTCACAAGTTTGAGAAAAAGTTAAAAGGGACAAAAGATGACACTAGAAAAGTCAAAATAGGTCAAAGAAGAATTTCTTCTTGAAACATCAATGCTGACACACTGAAACAGATGGCTGCCCCAAAAGAGTATTATGATTTTCTTTTGCCACTTTGCATAATGTGCCTGCAAGCACAAATAAGTATCTGTGGATTTATACATACCTGCATGTGTACAGAGATACCACTGCTGCCGGAGAGCAAGAAACACACTGTTTATGCCACTTGTAGCAGTGGTAACTGGGAGTAGCCCAGGAGACTGTTACATGAAGGGTGTTGAGACAGTTCATTTACAAAAAGGTTTATGAGTGAGGTCGGTCCACAGTTGATGGATCTTCTGGTTAAAGTTGGTCTCGGGGACAAATAAACCAAAAGAAGAGAAAGACAGAAAATAAAAAAGGTAATAGCAAGGACAGGATCCCAGATGAGTATCCTCCTCTGGGGGCTCTCTCCAGTGCAGCAGGCTGCGATGATGATGATTCTGATGAGCTTTTGACGTCTTTCCCCTAATGTTATATGTATTTTACATTAGGACCCACACAAACCCTCTCTGGGTTGTTCCCAATTAAAATGTTATTAGTGCTGACTGGAGTATGCTGATTAGGTGCCAGTGTTGCACACTGATTGGTTGTTATGCTTCTGTGCACATAAATTATTGGATAATATTTGTTAAGGATTCAAATGGCTCTTAACGTCTTCCTTGTGCACTATGTTCTGAACCTTTCTAATAAAATAAATGTGTAAAAAATCTTAAAAAAGGGAATGAAAGAGGGGAGCAAGGAGAGGAGGGATTTTCATGACAATGGTGCCCATGGCACCACTCTTGAACATGAGAACCTGCCATAACAACACCATCATGATTTGCAAGTGCAAGGCTGTGAAAGAAACAGTAGAAGTACAAGAGAATGGGAAGAATAAGGGAAAAATATTGACACAGAAGCCCTGGAAATGGTGCCTCAGTGGCTTAGGTAAAAGGTTACAGAGTTGTAAATAATAAGCTCTTAGCATTACTAAGACTAAGGCAATAAAGTCCCTAAGACACAGTGGAAGAAGACAGATTTGACTTTTATTACATCTACATCCTTGAAAGTAAACAGATGCACTTGAAAGGCAGGTACAGGGAGTCTGAGGACATTTGTCAAGGCTCCATTCAGCAGAGCATTGAAGTGCAGGGGTGTTTTTATCCATATACTCAACTGGTTTTCCAGTGCTCTGTGAGGATGTTCTGTGTTCCCGGCAGGAAGGAGAGCTATCAGTGATAGCTAGTATGCCTGTTGGTTTCTGTCATAAATCTGTTGGTGTTGTTTTCCTGTCACATCAGGCTTCTGCAAGCAGAAGTGCCTGGAAGGGCCACCTCCTCAGTGGCTATGTGGCACCAGATTTGGATGCTATAAAAACGGTATGTGTAGTTATAATCAGAGTAGAGGAACCTTCATTATGCCTCCTTTACAGGTAAATTAGTCATAAGCAGCAAGGATGCTACAAGCATAAACTTTTACCTGGAGACTGAAGAGACATCCTAGAGACACAGCACAATGCTACCGACAGGACAAGAGCACTAACTTAGCATTTCTTGGATGTCTAATATTCTTGTTGCTATACGAGTGCTCAGGCACTCGGACAGCATGTAATTGCCTGTAGCTTCAATACCAGTTTATCCTGGTGTTTGTGTGGGACTGGAATAGAAATGCAGAACAGAGAAGTGAAGGACACAAGCCATAAAGGCCTGGAGTCCGATAAAAGAATTGTTAGCGGGCCATCCACTGATATTTCCAGTTTTAGAACAGGTGACTGACTTAGCGAAGTGTGGGGTAGACCAGGTTTGTGACCGACTTAGCCATCCAGAAACGTCCAGGGAATTCACAGTGACTCACCCCCAGTTTTGACAATTACAGATGCCATTTTGCTTTGAGTAACTCATTTTATACAGCTGACCTTCAGGTATTCAGGTGCCCTTATGGCTGTATGAGAACTCTCACTATGCTTTTGTGCATTTTTGTATTTATACTCAAAAATTTTCCTAAGACGAGGTGAGATGCTGAACATTCAGTTCATTTTTTCCTGAGTGCTGAGAGAAATTATCTTGTGTAATCTCCACAGTGTCTCCACCAACACCGAGTGAGTTTTATAACAGCAAAACAAAACATTTTTCCAGTTCAGTTATAGATACTTAGTAATAACCAATACCGTGTCTGTTCTGCCTTTCCCCTACAGGAACCCTGTTTTATAGCAGTGCTCTGTAAGTGTCACAGCAGGCGTTACTGGTTCTGTACATGGAGATGAGGAGAATATCAGCTGTCTGCAGGGACGCAGCAGCACACCAGCTGTACAGCTTTTCTTGCTCCCCTCATTTGCACACAAAGCTTCCAGCCTGCAAAATACAGAAGACCGGGGGAAGGTGATGGATCTGAATGTACTAGTACCTCTCTCCTGTAGTCTCTGAGGCTGCTGAGAATGATTGCTTCTGTGAATAAGTGATTTTAGCTGGGCATTTCTACCCTTTCTGCTATTTCCCTTGCACTGGCGTTGCTCTGATTTCCAGTGGGGAACGGGTCATATTTGTTCTTACTTTTTTTAACACTTAGTTCAGTAGGTATTGGGCCATGACAGGGGCTCCCATCTGCTGTTAACCTTGGAAGATTTGGCTAGACTTTGGATTAACAGAGGATGAAGGGCTATGAAAAGCCATTCTGGCACCATGGAGACTCACTCTGAATGGCAGGATATACTAGCTCCCATCCACAAAGTACTTACATTGCTCTAGATACAGAGTAAATCCCAACTTGGGACTTGTATCAGACTCTGGTGTCTTGGGGAAAGCATTTTGTGGAGGTGAAGAGGACATTAGCCCTTGTTTCTTGATTTTTGCCCCAAATCAGTGGCAATTCACATACTCTCTAGTTGCAGCACAGCACCATAGTTTCTCTTCAGCTCCTCCAGCATATCCTGCCATGGGGACAAACCTCTGTCTTCAGGCTTAGGAAGATGAAGGGGACGCTCCTGTGCCATCCCTTCCCTTGGCGAACGTTGGGGTTATTTCTGCCCCTGATTCCCAGGACTGGGAACATCTAGAAAGACCTAGATGTAGGGAGATGGAGAAACCACACAAATCCACTGGATAAACTCCGGTCTGAGATTGCTCTTGAATGAGTAAGTCCTTGCAGGTGCAGAGTCCTGGGGGACCTGTGGGTTCAGATGACTCAGAGCTAGTTAGAGTCAGGCAAAATCGGAGGTACACTTTCTTGGCTACCTCAGTGCAGAGTGACTTGCGTCTTTCTCTGCTGGATTGCCCAGCTATTTCCCAGAGTCCACAGTGTCAGAATTTCTCATCACTGGTTTCCATCTTTGGAACAGTGAAGATTTCAGAGCATTTGGCTTTTTTCAGTGGTGATGGTATTAGAGCTAGAAAGCAACTGCCCAGATGTAATTTAAATTTATTGGCTCAGTCTAAGAATGCAGAATAATATTTCTATTTTCATTTGGAAGTCTAAGGTGACTCTAGCCAGTGTGTTTTAGAAAAGCACACGGAAGTATTTAATTTAGCAAATAGGTATTTACAAGAACAAAAATTAAACAACCATCTTGTTTTTTACATAAGTAGCAATTAAATATGTTAAGGGATTAAATTTCTCATATTTTATGTTAATGCACAAGAGGCTTGTTCCTAAGCTTAGTGTTCCCAGCCATAAACTGAACATTAGGTAGAAATTTCGCAGAACAATTCTAAGCCTGTAAAGAAGATAAGTTCATAATCCCAATACAAAATAATCAAAGCATTACACCACCTGGCAAATGTTACTGAAATGAAGCTGGATTTCATTTAGGTAGATTTCATTTCAAGGCTGTGTGATATATTAGCATCCATCTGTTTAAAGAAAAGTTAATTGTTGTAAAACCAAAATACAGTCCAGCAAATTATGTAAAGCAACTGGTAATTAATCAGAGCATGTTTTAGAGTGAAAAGAAATTGGAAATTATTCTAAGAACTGTTCTTCCAGGCACACAATAGGCCAAGTTTTATTAAAGGCCAGAGAAAGAGATCAATTAATAACCACATCTGAGTAGCTGTAAAACTGAGGTGAAAGGAAAAGGTTGTCATGCTTTATCAGAGCATGCAGCTCCATTTTAAACTTTTTTTAAAAGAGTCACCTTATCTTCAACTTGACCTAAAATAACATCTTTAAATAACCCATGAGATGCACAGAGAGTAACACTAAAAATGCATACTTGGCCAGGGGTTGCAAGAAGGTATAATGATTAGAAAGTGTCTATATATGTATTTAAAAAAAAAAAAAAAGCCATTCTAATTCCTTCAGATTTGACTGGTTTGTTTTAAAAACTGGATTTAAAGTCAGTTAATTAAGGAATCAGCTAGAATACCAGAATATTAGTGACATAAAAAGGCTAGTCAGGTTTGTAATAGGGAATACTTCTTGCATAAAGTGCAGATGTAAAGAGAGGTGTCAAAAAGGCTTTAAGGCATGCCATTCTGACTTTGCTTCTGCACAGTTCTCCTTGCGGAAAAATTAATTCCACATGAGACGTTAAGACAGGAATGAGGAGAAGACTCATATCAGAGTTCTTTTTTGTTAATTTATAATGTTTCATCTGCCTGACCACCTGCAGGGAAAACTTTACACTACTTTTGACATATCATTAGCACAGACCTCAGGTTTCCAGCTACTAACTGTGTCTGTTTTATCTCTGCTGTCAAACTTGTTCACAATGTGAGCAATCTCTTTTGGATTTTCAAGGATACCTGGGAAGCATTTTATTGTCCCTGCAGGGCTCAGTATTGGCTCTTGTGTTGCTTAGGGTTTATATGCTAGCTATAATACAAGTCAGCATAAGGATATCTAAATGTTGTAAACAACACAAGCAAATTTGTTTCCGTGTGCGTGTTCTCCATTTTCTGTGAATACAATCTACTCCAAGCAAATGATAAAGAGGCAGAAAAAGAAACAGTACAGCAGCTTTTTCCATCTCTTCAGTTTTTCTCTTCTTCCTTCAAAGCAAATTTTGCTCATGTCTCGGAAGCCAAGTTTCTCAGGAACAGGTGTAAAACTATTATTCCATATACATCCATGCTGAGGAGTGTAGGAAGTAGAACAGATGCATTAGCTATGAGAAATGCTATATCCAGGGAAAAGTTTTGTTCATAAAACGTTTCAGCTGTGAATGCTGCTTCTTAGCTAAGAACTAAGAAAAGTGCTTCAGTATTCACTTAGCTTTTCAATCTCTTTTCAGTTCTATTAGGCAGTGAAGTGGATTTGTTTCCAAACAGAAAAGTTCTTGTAGAAGCCAAGAACCTGCAGTTGTGCAGAGCTTATGGGTTGTAAAAGGTTTTTCAGTGTGCTTGTTTCCTGTATGGAACACTACAGTTTGAGAGCCTGTTTTTCCTGTGTATTTTCATAACTGTAGCATAGGTTCACTTGTTTTGAGACAAGTGGATACAGAGGATAAGTCTTTCTCAGAAGCTGGGATCTCATTCCTCAAATGGTGCATGACCCACTGTGTGGCAGCCAGCCAGCTACCACCCTTGTGGCAAATAAATCTCTTTTTCTGCTTGTAGCTTTTAGTGCTGTAAAAGTTTTCTTGGAAACAGTCTCAGGTTCGCTATAGGTGAACAGTTCTTTTGGGAGGGGGATTACTTTTGTCTTTTTCAATATTTCAGTCTTGGAAGAACTTGAAAGGTGGAGCAACAATAAAGGATCTCACCTCTCACACATTGCAGGACTATAATATCATGAATTTAAACCCCTGGAGCCTGGTTTTACTGACAATTTCATAGAGTTGTCTGTACTTCATCAAGCATAACAACTCTTGCTGATTTTGCAAGGAAATATTTTCATTGCAAAACACTGGAACTGTAGAATCTGCACAGCAGTTCTTTGTAAAAAGGCTGCAAAATTCTTGTTTACGGGCGTAAGACCCTGGCAGGCTTCGACCAATAGTTCATGTAGACCTTTATTCTGTCTTTGACAGAGACAGAATGTCCATGGCCAGGGCTTGCTCTTCTCAGGAGGAGTGCTCCTCTTGCAGGGTTTGTCTGCTTACAACTGCAAATTGCGCTGAGAAGGACTGCTGGCCATGCTGTCAACAGCAAGGTCTGAGTCTCTCTTTTTATTTGTCCTCTTTGGCAGCTCTGTGCTATATGTGCAAATGTTGCATGTACACAAAGTTATAAGCTTTGGCTTACAGGAAAATATTGGTATAGATGTAGAAGTTCCCCTGAGGTGTTTTTAGAAGTTAGTCAGCTAAATTCCATTATCTAGTACAGGATGTATAACTAAAACAACTGCTCTGCCATAATACGATAGCTTTAGGATCGAAAGGGATCTCTTTCATTAGTGAATCAAGTCCTCTGCTATTGTAGCTAAGTTATAAAATCATTTCCTAAACAGATCAAAGCATTATTTTTATATATATTTGATAATATCTGGATCTAATATTACCTTTGTTCTCACAGCTCCTACCAACAGCGTCTTTTAGAGCCAATAGTCATCAATCTCTATTTTTAAGCCTCTGTTTATTCACAAACAATTTATACCTGTGGGTGCCTGATATGATATTCCTTCAATTCAATAGCCAAATCTTTTCTGTTTTCCTCCTGTTAAAAAGCCTCTACACTCTCTTGATTATTCTACAAATCCATTTCTGCAGCTGTTCTTCTCTAGATTCATCTGTCTTGAACAGAAGTTGCTTATGTCATGGAAATACTTCATCTGATGTATTCCGAAATTGCATTTCCCTGTTTTCACAACACCATCATATTGGTGGCTTATGGACATCCTATAACCAAGCAAAACACACAAGCTTACTTTCCATCATTCCAAATCAATAAGCCCCAGAATTTCTTGCTGTTAAGTCCAGAACCCATGCTGTAGAACAAGATTGTAATGTCCAGTTCTTTATGGTCCCATTAAAAAGTGCTTCTATCAACCATAAATATCAACCATAGATAGCCCCCACCAGGAAATGCGAAAGTGGGTCATGCAATATAAACGTAATGTCTCATGTTCCATGTTAATCTGGGTGTATCTGCTTGCTGCAGCAATATGTGGGCTATTAGTGCATGTCAGAGGAGTTATTTGTAACTAGGGAGAGTACAGGCGAGCAACTGGCATATAGATGAATATTATCCATAGTCAATTAGCCAGCTTCAAGGTACAAATTGAAGTCCTGCTAGTATACATAGCAACAGCAGTATTCTGTAACTTCCATGATCTCTTTCGGTGTCACTTTCATAGCTCACCTTGAAGGTTTCAGACATCTTTTGTAGCTTTAGAAAAAACAAGATTTCTGAACTGCTTAAATTACTTAACACATATTTTCCAGGTTCTTTAACTTGAAATTGGTATTTGCTATGGCTTTTCATGGTGCTAAAAGGGATCACCAGACACAATCAATGATTAATATATATGGTATTTGTACAATAACAGTGGCCTGAAGTCTATTCTTGCAATTTTAATGGTTCTTGCAATTCTATGTTTAGAAGGGTCAGATAATTTTTTGCACTGTACTACAGGAACACTAAAGCAGAATTGTTTGCTGAAATCTGCGTCACACAGTCATGTCTAGGTCTGCAGAATGGTTTGAGGTGGCAGAATAAGGTTTTACAAGGTTCCTCATCGTCATCTTTGCAAAATGATGGATATTTCCCAGTCACTGCATCAATGAAGGCTCTGCCTTCAAGCTGTCCACTTTCCTTTCCAGGGTCCCAGGAGATACCAGAGTCAGCCAGGACAGGAGCAGCAGTGTTTGACTAGTCTGAGAGAGGCCTGTGGGGCTGGGCTGCCTGGTATTCATGTTTCAGAACTTGTCTCTTCTTACCAAGAGCCGCCCAAATATTAAGTGCACTTTTGAATGAGTGCAACTTGGGGCTGTATCTCTCCTGAAACATTATTACTGGGAACTGCTGGTTTCACTGTTACTCACTTGCCTCTAAAAAGGAGCTGGTGGTTCCAGAGAAGTGGCTAATTCCCCTTTTCCACCCCCTTGCTCCACCCAGATTTTCAGAGGACCTTGAGGAAAAACTGCACCAAGCATTCTTGAGTACTGAAAACATGCTTCCTGCTCTATGGTGGAAAGCTTAGAGTGCCTTTGCCTCCTCCACCACCCAGCTCTGCCACTAGATTCAGAGGAGAATGTCGCAAGTGTGACACTCTCCCCCTGAAAGGTATATGGCAGCTGGCATTTAGTCTTATGTAAAGTGTAGGAGAGACCCCTATAGCCAGACTCTGAAAAATAGTTTTGTTGATGATAAGGTATTTGGCATTTCCTCTGACTCAAAAAACTAGGTTAAAAAATACTGGTATTCTGGCATTTTGCCTGAGTAGTTGCTATATTGGTACAGAAGAGGGCCTGGTTTTAAAACACACCTAGTGACAAGGAAGTAACTGCAGCCCATAACGAGTGACCTCTGCAGAACAAGGTCTGCTGGGCAGCGATGTATTTATGGCTGATCAAAGCTGGATGTGTTATCTGAATGGACCTGTTGTGATTAGTGCTGGTACTACTCCCTGTCCTGCTTTGGGAAGAAGTCAGAGACAGTAAGGTGGTCCAGAAAATATTAGACCAGCTGAAATATGCCATTACTTCCATGTCAGAATGCCCTGCATGTAGGAAGCTTTTTTCAAGGGATTTAAAATTTTGTGACTCCTCCTTATCCAGGTGTTCTCACAAAATTGTTTTCCCTTGCCTGTGGAGCTGAGGATGAACAGGAAACCTGAACATACTAGGAAACGTGTTAAGCCTTTGCTGACATATTGAATTCAAGCTGCTCTGAGAGTGGAGATGGAAGGAGCAATTTCTGGTCACAGAAGGGGTCTGTGAATAAGATTACTACACCCTGCCTAATTTCATTCTCATGGGTAGCTGCTCTTTCTCTTGCTGTGCAGGAGCATAATATCTAAAAATTAGTAGACAAAATAATCTACTTGAGCCATGTGCCAGGTTTTGAAGTTCTTAACTAACAAAAAAAATTGGGCATTTTGGAGACTAGGCAGGCCAGTGGAAAAACCAAATGACCCCCCAAGCAAAGCCCCCTGGCTTTAACATAAATACTCTCTCATTCTGATATTCGCAGGAATCTAGGTGAAATCCCACATTAGGTAAAAACACTTCTTTATCTCTTATCTTGACAGAAATCAGAAAACTGGGTAGAATTATTTGTAACTGTATTTTGGCAGACATTTAAAACTATGCCATTTATGAACAAATATGTATTTTTTAAAAAGCTTGGCTCTGATGACTGATTCTTTCAGAGTCATCTCTGAATGATGGTTTGAAAGAAGTATCAAAAAGCCACTGAATGGAGTTCTGTACGCTCACTACTGTCGCATTTTAAAACACCTCTGTGTGTGTGTTTATGGAACACAAAGGTCTTGCTAAATATCTTGCCAGTTGTCTCTGTGAGACCTCAGTGCAGAGGCCCGTAGGCTGAGAAGGTCCATTTATAGGGAGGACAACTCCCATACTCTCTGAAGATACCATTGGGTTAGACAGCGTACTCATCATGTACTAGATTTTCAGCAATTGCTCATGTTCCCCTGACTGAAGTTGCTGATGTGCTCCGGCACTATTTGGAAATCTATGCCACTAGTTAGAGCTTTCTGCATTTCCAGATCCTAGCATAAACTGGGACTACATACATAGGCTTTGCTTTTAAAAAACAAATGTGAACATCTTAAATTTTCCCATACTTTATTTCCCACTTTCCTTTACATATTCCAGGAAATCAGGTAGAAATGGACTTCCTTGGTTCGCTATTTTAAATTTCTGAGTTGACTCCTGTGCTTTTCTAACAACTGCTTTCCAGCTTTTTACCCCAGTGTACTTCTCACAATTATGAAGTTGTCTTTTCTCATTTATGTAAATCATTAAAACAATGCCCTTTCCTGCCACCGATGCAGTGGACATTCACCACAGGTTTTCTCCCAATTACATGCCTCACTGGGCCCTTCCTGATTTAAATATTCTCTCATTTTTCCTTTGTTCTAAGCTGTCGATATTCTACTCGGTGAAGTCAAGTTGTGTCACGAATCATAGTGTCTATTCCCACAAGATGCTTGTGCTTTTTGAAATGCTGAAGTCTGAAAATCAATTGGTTTTGTAAAGGGGATAACAGAAGGGTTTTGTGTGATTCTCCATGTCTGAAAAGGATTCTGTGCTCTGATTTTTATGTAGCTATAAATGTAGTTACTCAGCAACACAACCTGAGACTTGCCCTTCCTTTTTTGTCAGTGTTTGTTGCTCACAATCACAGGGGAAGGTTTTGTTTTACTGGACACTGTACAAATAAAGCCTGGGCTTCACAAATGCCCACCTCTGTGTCCTGCAGGTGAACAAGCAGTCAAGCAAGGGCTGAAAAAACGTCAGCTGTGAAACGCAATTGCTCACTAGTAAATTGGCAGAATTCACCTCAATGTCAAACAGTCAAAAGGTTTAGGAAATATTTGGACAGTTTACACGTCACTGGACGTTATTCATCTAGAATTAATAGCTGATCAGCTGAGAGCTGAATAGCTCTCTGCTCTTCTTAAGAAGCTGCCTTTTCCAGGGTGGCAGAGCACAGGTGCATCACTTCTGACATCATTAAGGGCTGTGTCTTAAAGAGCTAGATTTCAGCTGGAAATTTATAAGAAAAATAAAGATGAACATCCTGAAAAAAAATTTCCTTTATTCTAGAAGCCTTTTGAAACCCAACGACAGTAAGTTCTTAATGATTGACGGGAATGTTAATTAGGTATGCTGTCTTTGTCATTTCTGAACTTTGAGTTTATTGCTGAACTGCTTTTCAAGTGTACTGCATGGCGGGGGGGGACGGGCACCTGCTCCTTGTGGTGGACTTCTGAGGCATTAGACTGCCCTCTGGAAGGGATCACTCACAGCCTTCCTGAGAAGGACGGGGCCTTTCTATGTCATTGCTGTAAACCGCCAGCTGTAGCGCAGTTTTACTAAACACACTCCTTCAGGGCACACAGTGAATTTTTCAGCATGTTGGTGGTTGCTGCATTGCACAGGCTGTGTCTGGGCCGGCCCCCTGGGTTATGTGGCACTAAAAAGAGAGTTCAGCCTCAGACTTGCCTGCAAGACAGTGTGTAAGGGCTGACTCCGGGGTACCAGGGTCACCTCTTGGCGACATTAATCAGTGTCCTAGACTGGCTTGTGTGGCATCTAGGAGTTACTGCTGTTGTCCATGTCTCCAGGGCTCTATTTAAATCAATCACATGTTATCTCTAAGTGTGGGACACACATCCTATGTGCTGATTTCATGTTGCTTGTCGTATCACTTTCATGCTTCATCCTCTTCAGGACAACAAAAATGCTTTGACTTATTCTGATGTCAGGAGATTCAAAATCAAATTTGCAACATTTTTTTCTCTCGGGCTGGAGAGACAGCTTTGGAAGTTTTCTTCACCTGAGGTTAGAGGTATAATTGAATTGTCCTACCCCGTGGGGCTGTTCTTTTTTTCTCTTTTTAATAGTGGAACAAAGTCAACGCTCTACATCCAGTTCAAAATGAAATGCTGACAAGTCCTTGACTAGTGAACTTTATTATGGAGATGGAAACCTGCCAGCACAAAGTCAGGGTTAGCCAATATTAGTTTGTCTGAAGTATTAGAGTCACCTTCACAGTGGTTGGGATCTGTTTTGGGCACTAAGAGAAATGTGCTTCTTTCTTAAAAGAGGAGTGTGAAGGCTTTACACAGAGACAGCCAATTATGCAGTTTGCTCGAAGATGAGCCAATCGTTCATTTTAATGAAGAGAATTTCAACTTAGACATAAGTATGTCCTTGACATTTTTTAGTAGCAGTGACGTGACCTGAGCAGCTTGTTCTAAGAGAAACATCAGACATACACAAGTACGTTTACCTCTGAAAGGAAAAAACACTAAGCAACTTGACTTGCTCAGCAAAACCTGTAACAGCTTATTAGATATCACCAGAATTCCATCTTCCTCAGTTCTGTGAATTTGTGCAGAGTATTTCAGGCAAAGAAACTGCAACAAATGAATGCAAAGCTACCAGATTCAGAAAGCAGCTGTAAGAACTGATGTTAAAGTGATCATGAATGACTGTTAATAAGCATTGTTTCTGTAGAAGTAATAGCCACAGTTCCTGCCCAAGATTTGCAGTATAGAGGAGCTCTGACAACATGATCACACTGGGATCCTGTTCAGCAACGTTATCTCTAGGAAATCTCTGAAATTTGTGATGGCAAATGGCAAATGTAATCTTTTTTTCGCTTTTTTTTTTTTTTTTTTTTAAGGATTGGTGCATAGGTCTGTCCACTCATTTCAGCTATTTGGAAAGTTCTTCTAATGTATACATGATTCTAATTTTAATTACAAAAGAGGTACTTTTCTGGGCACCTCAGGCCATTTATTCATTATAAACCAGAAATCTCAGCAAAGTTAGTTTCATTGTACTAGTTATTGTAAGAATACACTGTAAGAGACAGCTATAAGAACACAGAGCAGGGTTTCAGGTGTATTTTGACATTTAACTCAGATTGAACACAAGACGTAACAGATACCTAAAATATAACTTCATCCACCTTAACAAGTTATGTGAAAAGGTTAGGGGAGTAGAAAGATTCACTAGCTGCATTTTACTGATAAGGATTAGAGACAGAGAGCTCAAGGTTGTGCTGCCTGTTTTGAAGCTATTTCAAAGACTTAGATGTATGGTGTATGGCTGATGGTATATCTGAATGGCTTTCCCAATAAGAAATTCAGCTTTCACAGAAATACAGTTTTCTTGGAAAACTGATTTTACACATCTGAATTTTTTTCATTGGGAAAGAAAGACAGCAAGCCAGCTTTGGCAGTTGATACACTGGGATCTTGATTTATGAAGTTCTTTGGTCTCATAAAGTTCTTTGGTGCCATTTCATCTTGATATAAGAAAGAGGTTTTTTACAATAAGAACAATCATTCACTGGAACAACCTCCCCAGGGACTTGGTATAGTCCCCATCACTGGAGATTTTCAAGATGTGATTGGACAGGGTGCTAGATAATCTCATCTAGGCTCCCTTTCTAACGAAAGGTTGGACAAGATGGTATTTTGAGGTCCCTTCCAGCTTGGGTTGTTCTATGATTCTATGATAAACAAGTAACTTTTTTCATAAATATGTATACCACTCCATATTTAAAAAAGCTGAGTTTCTTACACCTGCTGCACCTATTGGAAGTAACATCTCACACTTTCCTCCGATTTACAGATTTCATTTGTTTGGGCAGTTTGTATTTATTTGCTCTGGTTTCGATTGTGGTTTGTATTTGCTAGCTCCATAGCTGTTCTCTCCGCCTGTTGTTTAAACCTTGAGATATTTACAACATTTAATAACAATACTACTCAGTCTTTTCTAGCTGTAATGTAGTCTTTTTACATTCTCTGATCATTCGTGTTGTTAAAATCTGGAATATTTTAGATCAAACTGATTTAATTTTATTTATATGAGGGTTCCCCTTAAGGGTGAAAAATATTAGTCAGAAATGCCTTCAGAGGATGTTTGATTTTTATTTGAATCAATGTTTCTAAAACCATTTTTGTGCAATATTGCATTTCAATGCAAAAGTATGTTTCAGGGTTGATTAACATGCAATACCTGAGATTTAGTGCCCTTTCTTTGTCAATTTGAATTTAATGGCCACTAAGTTTTACACCAGGAATACCTTTTGCCTTTTAATTAGATCTTTAATATGGGGAACAGAGCAATCTGGCAGACTACAGTCAGAATTAACAAAAGTAAACACAGACAACATTACACGTCTTAGCTTCTGATTAAAAAGGATGATCAGAAACATGATTTGATGTGCATGACAAACTATGGACCAGCAAACTATGTCTGCTTCTTGTGGTCTATTCCATACATGTTTTCACTTACTTTAACTTCAGGGTTTTTTTTTTCAGAATGGCAAACTAGCAAACACCCTTTGGTCATTTCGGAAGGGCTTGTAATAGCCATTCAATAATTTAAAATCTAATTGTTTTCCTGGAATATCTTTCCCAGGTGTACTGCAAAACAGGCTTTTTTCATCTTTTGCTGTAAGACACTTTTCAAGGTCTTAAATGACCAAGGTGTGGTGTGCCACTAGCATCCATGACGGGAGTAGAACAGTATGGCATGGGCATCTATGGGAAAGATGTTATGAAGGCTTTGGACATTTATCTGAGTCATCTAATAGAAGAATGTAATCATCATAGACACCTTCTGCAGTCAACAGAGAAAGACAGAGCCTTCCCAGCTGCTGAACCAACTACTCTGCTACGTGTCCCTTGAGCTGCATGTTTTGCTTCAGAGCAATCCAGTGCCTTCACTATTATGCTGGCTGTGAATTCCACTTTTATTAAAAAAATAAATTTGCCTTGGAATCAGCTGGTGTCCTACAGAAACCCTGCAAGGGGTGCTGACAGTAGGCACTGAGAACAGGAGCAGTTGCCAAGTAGAGAAGAGTCACTGGGTGAGTGTTTCAGATGGCGCTGCTGGGGTTTGCTACTACTCTGATGGCCAAGCAGTGCAGCAGCTGTTATGAGCATGAAATTTGCTTAGTGCTAGGCTGCCACAGCACAACTGCTGTTTCTTGTCACCAACATCTGAACATGAAAATAAAGCAGAGTCATGCACAAGTTGCAAAGAAGCCCACTGTGAAGACCTTTGTATTTTTACTGCTAATAATGAAACATTGTTCTTCATACAAGTGCCTCATCAACTCATTATCCTAGGCAAGGCACAAGTTCATAGAACTTGCAAATTATGTTATTTCAATAATAGCTGTGGATGCTAGAATGGAAACACTCTAATCTTGTAGAGGGAAATGTCATGACAACAAGCACTAATGCTGTCTTCACTGTATTAAGCCAAAAGCTATGCTGGAAAATGAATATGCTCCGTATGCTGGTAGGCACACCCAGAGCCACAAGCAGCAATCTTTTTTTAAAGCAGGTTTTAAGTGTGACATTTATAAAAAACTTTTTTTTAAAATTCAAAATTTTGTTAAAAACTTCCAGCTTATTTTGCAGATAAGTGAGGGTTTTTTTTTTTTTTAAATATAAAACTGGGGGCTTTTGGACCCAGATGCCACGAGTTCTGTTTTTATGGTTAATATTTTGTATTTTACAGGTTTATAATCCTGTATAGGACCAGTGCATGTTTCTGGAGTTCTCATTACCAGAACCTCTGAACACAAAAAGTCACAATGAAGAATAAAATCTGAAATGTTTTGGCTTTGATTTTACTCCTTCAGACCCAGTCACTTTCTCTTATCCTCACTTACACCATTCTTTATTTTTCATTTATAGTTGTGTCTGTCAAAAATGGTTTTTTGAATGTATTTTGAGGATGCTGGGATATGCAGACAGTTCCATAGTGTTCCATGGTTTGAACTGGTCCATGGTTTCATTACAAACTTCCCTGTTAACGCGCCACACCTAGGATCCAGTTTTTCTCTCCCATCAACCCATGTTGCTCCTGACAGATAGAGCTCTGGAATTCTGTGTATGTACCGTGTTACAGGTAAATCCTGTTGGATTTTGCAATCTGCTGACCAATATGCACGTATTTAAAGCTGATGCTTTTTTGGAGTAAAAGGGTCTAATTCCTGTGGTTAATAGGAAACTGCATCGGTTAAGAAGTTTCCTATTATTTGCTGTCAAACTAAAGCAACACTAAATGATGCATGGTTATGCTCAGTTGAGACATGTTTTAGCAGGCAGAGGCACCTGGCCAGCGAAGAACTGCAATGGTGGCATGCAAGAGCCAGAAACCTTACACTGCAGCTCTAGGTTTGCAGTTCCAGGCAGTCATGGCCAGCGCAAAGCACACAATGTTCTTCTCTCCATACCCTCTAGCCAGGAGGTGTCTTTTTTTCCTGGAAAATGGCACAATCTTTCTGCTAACAGATGAAGCAAAACAGCCTAGTAAGTAAATAGGAATTTGCTACGCTATATGAATATTTTTTTTTGCGTCCAAACACAATAATCAAGAACTAATCTTTTAACGTCTGGAAAATTCTGTATGTGCAAATCAAGTGCTAAATGGCAGTGTTGAGAAGCTATTAATAAAAATGTAAAAGATTTAGAGATTTCTTATTTCCAGTTTAAAGTATGACCCAAGTGGCTACATTTATCACTGCAGAGTTTTTGGTCTTAATGCATAGGTTGGTAGTGTGAGGACTGGAACCAGATTCAGCTATACAGTAGAAGCTGTAGAGCTACATGTCTGTATCTGCACCATGCCATCTACCTACAGTAGTAGTAAGGGAGAAAGGAATGGTAGATAATTTGTATGTGGAAAAATGATGGACTTTTGGACAGTTTACAGAAAGAATTGTATTTAGAAAAGAAAGAAAACCCATGTTGGGGTCAAGCAAGATCCTATGATCTTGAATAACTTGTGAGCTCTTTCAGCAGGACAAGCTGTGCTGAACTAAAATGGGGAGATGTGGAGGCTGAATTGTTGTGAGTTAGGCACGAATGTGAGAGCTCACAGTTTACAGAAGAGTTACTCAAGCACAAGCACTGCTTCATGTCCAGTGTTCTGTGGCACGTGCCGTATTTGTGCTCATGCCTCGGAGCAGTTGTGGCCATGCAGCAGATGCGTACTGCCTTGCTCCCCCGCAGGGGTGATTTTTTAGAATTTACTAGTTGTCTGAAGACTGAGATTGTCACCTGGGTCTCAGTGAGTAGTACTTCTAGGCAAACCTCTCTTACACTGGCGGGAATCAAGCTGTGAAGAACAAATGCCTTCTTAATTCTCTTTCTTGAGGTGGTGACACCCAGCTAATACACTTGAAAGAAGGATTTAAGTGAAGTGACAAGCTGCTGGCACTTGTCTAACCTATTACTTTTAAACAGTACAGGTTAATCTCTTTGATTGGAAAGCTTTAGGATTCACTTCTGAGACAGCTCCCAATGGCAATTAGTAGAAAAGTAAAAACCACCCAAATTGTCTCTCCTGAAAGCCTAACATGAAGTAGGAACATGCCCTGAAGTCTGCACACGTGAGACCACAGCAACAAAGAGTGAACAAGGTAAACATTCATGTTTTGTCTGTCGTTTCTTTCAGCAAGCTATTGATTCCTTTTTACAAAAAGTTGAATTTAGATGTAAAATTCAAAAGCAGGATCTGTCTTAAAAATGCTGTTGACATTTGAGTGAAGCTTCCAGTCAGCTGCAGCAAGAAAGACAACCCTATGACATGAGGGCCTAGGGACTTTCTATGTCCCTATCAGATCTGAAATACATTTATTATAGTCTTGTTAAAATGAGAATTTGGAGGAAAAATCATGACTGTACACTAGATGAATCTCAGTCTCTAGTGCAGACATTTCTAGGTACTAATAAATTAAGTTAAGGAAGGCTAAAAGGTTGCTTGAATGATCAATAATACATGCTTCAGATATCCTGCATACTTGTTTCACCACATGAAGCATATGCTGTTGAGATTTCAAATTAAAAGGAAAGTAAAAGAACAGTGTTTGTCTCCTTATTCTGTCTTCTTATTCTACATTCCATCTTCAATACAAATTAATTAGTTTCGTCTTCCTTGCCCTTTAACTAAGAGCTTTGTATGGTATGAGTAGAGAGTTCTATGCTTAAACTTTCCATGTAAAGTGTTATGGGGATTGAGACCTTATTTCCAAATTTTTTAGAGTAAATCTTATGATGTGTTAGCAAGTTATTTAAATATAAACGAACTACATTAAACATTGCCCACTATTTAGAAGCCTGTGTAACTTAATTTTTGTTATCTCTATGAATCTTCAGCTGGCATAAAGTTTAAAATCCCCAGCACCAGTGACAAACCCAAATATTTGACATCCTTCCCTTGTACCCTCTGCAGAGGTACTCCTGAAACCTTTACACTGATGACATTATGGTCACATCAAGTAAACTCTAAACTTTGAATGGAAATATGTGTAAAAAGAACTTGCAGTCCCTAAAATAGAGTATGTTTGCTAGAGACAAACTCTTTGAGCAACATGATTTGTAACATCTGGTGAAGTGTTGACTTTTTTCAGCCATGTAGGTGTTCTGCAGATACAAGATGTTTTACTTTTATGTTAGTAATTGTGTATCCGGAGCCACACATTTCCTTTATGTACACAAAATGAAAGTGCTTCCTCTTTCTATCTCAATCACCACTTATATCCCTGGGTCATATTAAAAATACAAATGGAATCAATCATGCTACTGATGAGAGGAAATGTAGTGGTGATAAATACATATCCATTGACTTTCTGTTGCTGTTCTGGAGAGGAGACAAATTGAGTGACAACTTAAATGCGTCTTAACAATGCACTGAGAAAATAAATGCAGCTGACACGTCACCCACAACAAATGTACTGTGCTCAATAGAATGGATAAGATTTAAACACTTCCTAGCATATTAGTTAGGAGTTGTAGTAAGTTCTTTCCCAGGAAGCTGGGCTAGGTTTATGACATGGTCATATGGTACCTGCTGGACATAAATCTGTGTCGGAAAGTAATGCCAGGCACTCACACACCTACAAATCTGGCAGGGTAGGCAGATTTCAGATTCATCTAATCTGAAATATCTAACTCCAGGGAGAATCCTTTTGGGGAGATATTTTCACATTTTTAAGATATATGAGATACCTGCCTCTCCCGTTAAGCAGAGTGTATCGCTTGTAGTGAAAAGTTAATAAATACCAGTCTTAGGCAGACTTAGGCAGACTGCTAACATATTGCCTTAAAGCAAAAGTGAGCATGAACATAGCACTGTTTTCTGATGACATTGAAATGTGCCTTCATACATTGTTATTCTCTCTTTAACCTACTTCACCCGATTTTAAAGCTACAAAGTCTATTTAGAATATGAGTGTACGCATTTTCGAGCCTACTTCCTGCAAAAGATTCAGGTGATAAGTAACAAATGAGGAGTTGACAATGCATCCAATAAATCTACAGATAATGCAGATGCATAACAAATAAGTGGGATTCACTTTATTCACATTTGACTTTATTTTTCATTTATTAAGTCCTATAGCGCACAAATGTTAGTTCTGTGTAGAGAGTAAGAAAGAACAGTATTGAAAAAGCAAAAAGAAACATTCAACTGCCTTGATAATCACAGGTTAATAGTAAGGAAAACTCATGATACTAGATTTCAGTTTTATCATAGGCTCTTTTTCCCTTCTACCCTTACCATAGTCTTGGCCTCAGTCCAGGCATCCTGTTTTCCTTCTCACTGCTTGGACATTTCTTTCTCCTTAACGGTTGCAGCACTTTTTGAGTCTTTATGCCTTCCCTTCTCTGTAGGGAGGTTAAGAAATTTACATTTTTTCTGGATGGACAGAGAAGGCAGCTGTAGCTGCCCCAGAAAGAAACTAAGGATTTGTGGTTTGAGTAACCGTGGACAGAGGCTAGAAGGGGTGAGAAAGGTGGAAGTGGATGTGGAACCTGAGAAAGGAAGATGTGAAAGATAGGAAGAAAGGAGCACTCAGGGAAGAGAATAGTATCCTTCAGCACAATGACTAAGAAGACACCTAAGCCAGTGCTGATCTTTCCAAGTATGGCAGGTAGGAGGTAGTTTAATGCCTGAGGGGGTGCAATAAAACTTTCATCTTGTGTACACTGCTCTTAAGTGCTTACATACTTAGCACTTCCCTTTAACTCAGCAAAGGAATCACCCTGTTACTCTGTGCAAAAGCAAGCAGGGCTTTTAGACCCAGGCATAAGATCTGTTTCAAAGGATTTATGTATATGGTTGACTGAAAGCTGGCTGATAGTCTCTGGCACCTTACTTAGTCAGCTCTACTTTAATTTCTTTGTGTGTCTGTGTGCTGGATACTAAAATATTTTACACACCAAGTGTCGAGTGGGATAGAAGGAAATAGGTAATGCTCTAAATCCTTATCCGGATTTGTGTCTTCAACGTGTCATTACGTTCTCACCAGTCCTGTGATAACAGTATAGCTGAAAAATACGTGGTTGCTTTTGCTACACAAATAACGAACATTAACTACATTAGATTGGAATATAAAAAAGAGGCACAAAATGCATCAACACTCTGTCCATGCTGAATTCTTAATGCTGCCAAAAGTAGAAAATGAGAAGTGTCAGCACTACTAGCTGTCATCCCCAGGCTCTAGTGAGCAATATTGACATTATTCTAGATGCAAGTTCCTATTTCAGTAATGAAACTGTAAAGCTATAAATTCTAAGGAAAAAAATGCATGTACAATGGAAGGTGAGAATGCCCTGCCTCTTCTCCAGCTACTTCAAGCATGAGAGCTCTCAAACATCCCTATCTTATTTCCACTTTGAAAGTTATACCATGCAATGATAGTCTTGATCAGTCTCATGCAGTGACAAGACAGAGCACCACCAAGCTGGGTTTAGCAGATTTTTCTCATTACAATGCAGTACCATATACACTGGCAACAAACTGAAATATTTAAAAGGGCAAGAAAAGTTCATAAAATGAATCTGCATTTTTTGATTTAACGTTACAGGAAGGAGATGAGATTCTCTGTGTAAATGTAAACCGATACCATTGTAGTGAGTCCACTAAAACCGTTGTCAGTTCCAAAGACAAAATCAGCAGCTATATTTGCAAAGACATTTAAGCATCTGGTTCCCATTAAAACAAAAAAATATGCCTAAGTGCCCTTAAAATCTGTTTTTTGGGCTTTTAAAAATGAATTAGCTCTGAAAAGGCAGTGCCTTTTCAAAGTACTTTTACTTCCATGGAGTGGATTCTGTATAAAGCAGTGGGAAAGCAAACTTTTTGAAAATGAAGATTGCAAACCGCAAATTCATTAGCTTGTAGTGTTTCCTGCAATTTAGAGATTCTTGGGACAGAGTGACCTATTTTTTGGCTTTAAAGGAAAAAAATGCCAACTCCTGTCAAGATTAAAACAACTTGATTTGTATTATCATTTTTGTAGCAAACACATTTAGCATCCTTTTTCATGATCTTGCCTACAGTCCTTGAAAGTCCCATGGAGAGGAGGAGATGATACAGACTTATTCATACACACACATGCACATGGCCTGTCAAACAAACCTCCCTGCTGCATGTGTTATAGTGCTGGTTTTGGTATATTCCAGTTGTCATTGACGGTCTAAATGTATGTGCTAGGTTGAGAAGTATGTGCTATGTCAAGTAGTACTTTTATTCCTCTATACTTTTGTTAAATTACTGATTCTCTCTCAACCCTGCACAATAAGCAATGCAAGTAGTTCAGGGACTGATTTGCTTCCCAGCTCCCCTTCCTTTCCACCCCCGCAAACCAGCCTTTGGATTTTCCAGCACCGTGTTTCATTTGCATGAGAAACTGACATTTTAGGAGGTAATTGGAAAAAATGTATTTAAAAACAATCCAGCAAAGCAGACAGTCTGCACTCGTAAATCTCATTAGAGGTGCTTCAGGTCGTGCCATAATGGCCTGGAAATCACTGACACACTGAGGAGGAACTAATGTAAAGACACATTTTATTTGGTTTTTACATATAAAATATCAAAGAGCAGAATGCAGTTGCCAGCTTTTTAAATGCAATTCTGTTAATGAAAGTCAGTTGGGGCAGTCAAAGAAATGACTGCAAGTTCCTTCCAGTTCCTAGCAATTGTTATTATTTCCATTTCTCTTTTTGTAGCATCTTACATGACATAAACAACTCAGAACAGCTTTCAAAAATCATGAATGAAGCCTTAAGAGTAGATAACAGTTTAGCAACAGGGAATTGAAGCTAAGGGGCTTGCTGAGAATAACTTCACAAGTGGTAGATCTGAGATCCTTGGATACCTGATCTTCTGTTTTAATCTATCCTAAATTGAAGTGCTGTTTTCAAGAATATACATTATCGCTCCATTCAACAGCGTGCTGATGTAATAAGACAATCTTTAAATGCTCTCAGCTTAGTGGCAGGTTTTGCTGTGAGTTCATTATGATTCTGACATGGGGTAGGGTTCATTACATCTAGCTTTGACCTTGTCAAAATTACACGTCTAGTCTAAGCTAGTTGCCCAAGTTCCCTTTCTATTCAGTGAAGAGAAGCAGAAATTTCCAGGCAGTGGCTTACCCTGGTCGAAGGCAAACTTCCATGCTAATGTACCGACTCACTCCGTGGAGTACCTGTCTCTCCTGACTGCAGCCCAGACTGTGGACTTGCAGACTGGAGTCCTGAGGTTAGGTGAGGGCATTCCTGTCCCAAACAAGAATTTGCCATAGACATCATTTCAGGTATTTCTAACGCTCTGTACTCTCCACAGAGGCAGGCTGCTGTTCAGCACTTAAGAAGAAAGCTACTGGATTACAAACACATTTCAAATTTCTGCAGGAAAGAAACATCCTGAGCTGTGTTTGACTAACACTCAAAATTAATTTCATCATGTTAAGGATAAGAGATGGCACAACAAAACCGAGTGCCTCCAAAACAGAGCTAAGGAAAGTTCCCAATGATTTAGTAGGAGCAGTTGCTATAATGAGGAAAATGTTGTCATGTCCAGTTTTCATCAATCTGTCTGTCAATGACATCCCAGCTAGAAACATCTTTCAGCTCTAGGCAGTGCAGTTGGCTGCAATTATGATGATACATAAAGCCAATAGTATCCTAGGCATCACTGTGGAACAGTGTAAAAATTCTCAGAGAGTAGGTATGCAGCAGACAAAAGCTATGTGAGGTTTTTGCTCACGGAGGCTTTCTGATTATAGGAAATTGTTCTGAAAGTTTATGAGGGCATATATTTACCCACAATATATCAGCCTTCCCATCAACAACACCCTGTTATTTGTTCTTTCTTTCCCATTACCTTTTCAAAAGGTGCATTCTCCAGATACTCTTATGGCCTTTCCAATTTATGTTTACAAATTCAACTTGAGTATTTAAACTTAAGGGTTTTTTTTAAATTTATTTAAATTTAGCTTAGGAGGCTTAGAATCTAAGAAATTAATCTTGAGGAACAAGCTTTGAAGCAGGAGATCAGTTTCATGCCTTTTATCTTGCTTTGCAGCTTTGCACTTAAACTTGAATCTGCTGCACCCGTGATCCATACAGAAACGTACAGGTATCTAATTTCCTTTGAAACCACTGGGCGTGAGGCATTTTAATATCTTTTAAGGTCCTGTCTGCTAATACTGTGTAATACTTGCTGTCAGTTGTGTGCTGACGGCAACCCAACCTTTTTCCCTGTAATTTTCTGCGGCTTGGAATGCTGTTAATACAACTGCTTTCACTGTTTGCCATGCAACACTCCTAAGGCAGCAACCCCTTCACTTCTTATTAGTGCTCTGCAGAGAAGACATTTGATTACTGACCGAGGCGACATGTTCTTTCTCGTGAAAACTCTTGTTGCTTCCTAGACAGACAAGTAAGAGTACCTCATCCTGGATCTTGCTGAAACAGGTCTGTAAAGTAGAAGAGTATCCATGAGGGGGAGAATGAATAATGCCGTTACAAATCTAGGAAATCAGCATTCCTAGTTAAAATACCAGGGTGCCGGCAGTTAGTCTGCATATTAAATCCAGCTGGTTGGCAGCCATAGGAATCATCTGATTTCATAACAAACCTGAAAACCTAGAAGTTTTGTTTTTAACCCAAATCATTAAATTGTCTTATTTCTGAAGAAAATGTTCACCCTCCAGGTGTCTGGGTTTGAAATTACATTAGCTTAGGGTATTCCCATTTAATTGCAACTTTCACATTAAAACATGATAAGGTCTGAGAACCTTGCTTTTATTACCTATTATTTTAATTACTACAAAAACACGCTACTTCAGACATATAAGGCAAAAACCTGCCTTTTGCTATTTTGCAGACCATAATGGATATTCAAGACAGGGGTACAGTGTGATTTTAATTGCTGATGAGGCTATTTTGTGCTGGCAAGGGCAAGATTAAGCCTATAAGCTGCCACAAGAGACGTCTTTGTTTAAGAAAGATTTCAGTTGTCATAAGTGTCACTGTGTGTCTCCCACAGAGCTCTTCAAGATGATTACAGCTATCACAGCCTGAGCCCTGGTTTGCCTTCCGCTTTCCCTCCACCTACTCTTCTGTCTCTTCCCCTCCTTTTGTTCATCAGCAACTGCTTGGAAGTTTTCTAGAGGTAAGGGGCTGGCTCCAGCTGTGTGGAGTGTCATTAAATAACAAAGAAACTCCTCTGTTTCTAATTCAGCCTAATATGATTCACACTGCTCTGTTTAGAAATAGAAGTGAGCGCTGGAGCTTTGAATTCTGTTTTGGAAGGCCTGGGGTTTACCTTATAATCCTAGCCCCATGTCACAGAATCACAGAATCACAGAATCACTGGGGTTGGAAGGGACCTCTGGAGATCATCTAGTCCAACCCCTTCTTATGCTTTCTCCCCAAGCATGTTATTTTGCTCTCTTGGGCTGTTCCAAATCTCTGTACAAAAATGTGTGACACAAATATTTGAAGATTCATTGTTTTAGCACTACCGCTTACATACTAGAGTTGTGATTCGTGACCATCGTCTTCTTAAGCACTGCCAGTTTGTAATAGAAAAGCTATTTTCTGGTGCATACTGTGAATAACTTAGTGTCATGCATTAAGAGTGTGCTGTTAAGTACACAGCATTTCTATTCTGCTTTATGATTGCCAGGCCAAAAAAGATGCACATAAAGTGTTGCATATGTTTTCACTGTCATTTCTTTTGACACATCCATTCCTCAGAATAGCATTTGGCCTGAAAAAAGTAGGAAGAACTTAAATGTCACGGAAAAAACAAATCCGCAGATAATGCAAAACACTAATGTTTTGCAAAATTTTGCAGAATAGCTCATTCTGATATTTAGTTTTCAACTTTGTTGGGCAGTAAAATATAAAGCAAGGATCCAACATTTCCTTTCTCA